>CM039733.1:50366640-50966640 GCA_022539455.1 Dendrobium nobile
TGGTTACAAAAAATAAAAAAAAAACAAAAAAAAAAAAAAAAAAAAAAACAAAAAAAAAAAAAAAAAAAAAAAAAAAATGTTTGGTTGCTTTTTCACACTAGCCCTTAAAATAAGACCTACTACATCAAAAATAAGTTCTTCATATGGTCTACTTATTTTGAATTTTTTTTTGGAACACTACGTAGGATTATAATCCACATTTGTGGGGGATTCATTGTTTGGTTGTTTTTTCGTTGGACCCTTTTTTATTTTGGCTCCTCCCCTCATGTGTGTGGGGCGGGAGCTTTTTTTTTTTTTGTCTCTTGCAGGCTCAATGCCCTTGATTTGTATCTTCTTCTTAGTTAATTCAAAATACATTCTTTTCAAGGAACCCAAAAACTTTTCCAGAACCCAAAAACCTTAGATCACTCTTTATTATCCCTCCATTCTTCTTTTTCATGGGAGGTAGCCGTCGATCACCTCCTCGCCACAAGAATAATGGAAGTGAGAGGCATAAAGGTTTTGGTGGTTTAATCAATGGGGATGGTGGTGCGAGGAGGGGTAAAGCATCTTCAGCCAACTACCTTGAAAGCCCCCAAAGAGGGTTCAATTTTGGTATCCCTCTTGGTCAGAGAGATCTTTCTATGGGGACAAGGAGGTCATGTGTGGTCGTGATGGCATCTATAGGCTCCAGAAGCTATTTGAAGGCACTGACAAGGGTGTGGGGGTGCTAGGACACTTCCCTCTGTAATGGCGATTAATTCTTATATGGTTCTTGATACCCTCTTCTCTGGGGTAAATGTCTATGAGGAAACATGACCGATGAGGTATGAATGGGAAGCCCTTGTTCGTTAGGGGGATTTTTAATTTGGAGTTATTTCATCATTCTTTGAATTTGTGGCTCACAAGGAAGAGTCAATGATCACCGCTGTGTTGATAGGGGGTAAGGTGGCGGGGGCCCCACGTGGTATGGACATTGAGAGTAATGCGGGGGTGACTGTTTGATGCCAACACCCATAGATTATAGCCTGTCCTTGGGGGATACTATGAGGGGTGACACTAAAGGAGGATGTTCAGGTTTAAGAGGTTCCTGCACAACCTGCTTAGCTAGATGCCAATGTTGTGTCTATTATTTTTGGAGGGGCAGCCTGTGTCTAGGAAGATGGCCGGACTGGGGCATGATGTCCCCAACCCTACAAAGGAAGAGGGAGAGGTCTTGGAAGATGCCTAGGCCTATAGAATTCATATTTATTGAACCTACTATGGAGTTAATACAAGTGAGTAGAATGGTCTTGCTTGATTTGGATGTCGTACAAGCTAACATTCATCGATTTGATACATCACTGGTCGGTTGCCTCCTTGGCTGATTGATCCTTTTGTGGGTGGTCAAGAACGAGATATTCTTAAAATGGGAAGCCCATTGGATGACATAGGTCATTCCATGGGGAATGGACTATTTTATGTGTTGGTTTAATAGCCCAAACGCAATAGACAACATTCTCTTGAGGGCCCACTATTTGTGGCGGGGATAGATTATCGGAGTGGATAGGTGGATGCTGACCTTGTCATGTTCCTCCCTAAGGGGCTTTAACTCCTCTGTTTGGATTTGAATGCCTTATCTCCCACTTAAGTATTGGGATGAGGTTAACCTTGCTCAGCTGGCCACGGTGGTTTGAGAATCGCTCTTCATTGATATCCAAACAAATGACCTCAACCAGTGTGCCTACAAGCGAGTCTGTGTGAGGACTGACCTGTCTAGTAATCTCCCATATAGAATTTGAGCTGTGGGTCTCCAAGGTTAATTTTTTCAACGTATTCACTATGAAGGGATTCTAAATATCTTCCAGGTATATGGACATATTAGACACAGGGAGACCAAGTGCACGTAATCACCTCAGCACCTTCCATTGGGCAACTGGGATGCTACGATACTTATTCTTAGTTTTTGTGCTCAACTTATGGATAACATAGTGAAGGTTGGAGGAGTGTATAACTTCCTTAATGTACATAAAGAGGACACCCTAGTTCTTTCCTTAGACAAATCATAGAGTTCTAAGGGTGTCCAGCAGGCAGTGGTTAACATGTGCCAGGCTGGAAATAAGGTATTATTTCTTCCACCCTGTGGGTGTTGAGACCAAGCCTGATTATGGGTAAAAATTTTGCTGCCCTTGATGGGGTTGGCATGGATGGGGATACTGCATAAGAGGATTAGGATGGCATTGCTCCCAAGGGGACTCCTCATTCTGTGAATGTGATTGAGTTGGCCTCCTTAGATGGATGGTTCCCCCTCCCCAACTCCTCAAAGAGAAATTGGCTAGGAGGTTTAGGACTATGGCCCACCTCCAACTCAAACCTTAATTTTCTAAATCTTTGTCACTGGTCCAAGCAAATGGCCACTTAGAGGGCCAGTTTTAAAAGAGAAAAGAAATCATGGGTTGAAAATACACCTCTCCAATGGAATATCTAAGGTCAACCCCCTAGTGATTCCCACACAGGCAGAAGGTTGATCGGGTTGAGGCCTTTGCATAAAGTCTTATTACTAATGCCATTAAGGCCATCGAACCATTGATAATTGAAGGGGATGCATCACCTTTTGTGAGTTAATGACTTACTTCCTTAGCTGGAATTACAATGGGGGTCTCAAGAAGGTTGTAGGTAATTACCTTCACCAGCTTACCAATGACTATGATATTGGGTTAATTGGGCTTATGGAAATGAAAGTGAAATTGCTTACTAAAAAGGATGTGGACAAGCTTGTAGGGTGCTCTTTGGATTTCCATCTACAACCTTCAGTTGGTAAGTCTGGCGGCATCATGGTCCTTTGGCTAAGGACCTAGTTGCCTTGACCCTTTGTTGTGCTCCAGGCAATGTGTGATCGGTTGGTCCAAATGTGGGCTTCCCCCTTAAACGATGGCCTTTGTTTATACTGACAAGGACAGTCATGTACGAATGCAGTTATGGGAGGTTATTTTGGGTTGCCATTATGCTCGCAACCCCCTTATTATTATTGGGGACTTCAACTGCAACCTTTCTCAGGGAGAGAAGAAGGGGGATAGAGGATTTTGTTACTCTAATGTGGTTGATGATATTGAAGAGTATATGTTACATAATGACTTGCTCGACCCTGGTTTTACTGGTCATAAGTTTACATGGAGCAACAATTAGGAAGTGGGGAGCAAAATTTGGGCTAGCCTAGACCATTATTTCATAAAATCTATGTTCTTGGATAGCTGCCAGGGCTTTGAAGTATAGTATTATATGTGATAGGCCTCCGATTTTTGCACCCTGCTTTATTTGGTGTCTTCTCTGCATTGAAGCACATCGTCAAACTGGATCAAGTTTGCAGACATGTGGCTATCCTTCCCCCTGGCTGGGAAGATCATCCTTAATAAGTGGGAATGAAATATTGTTGGTAGTAAAGAAGACATCCTCCATAGGAAGAGCTGGAAAGCTCTTTAGGCTCTCTTCTTTTGGAGTCGACACAAGATCAAGCAGCTTAACAACTCAAATGTTCTCTCGAGGATGAGATCATTGTCCTCCAACATGTTGAGTACTCAGCGGAAGGGCTTAGCCCTGAGTAAGAGATTGAACTACTTAATAAGGTCTAGCTTCTCAATGTATTCTCAGTAGATTAATTACCTAGTGGAGATAGTGGGCTAAAGTTAGGTGTTTGGTGCTTGGGGGAAGGTGATGCCAACACAAACTTCTTTCATTTGATGGCCTCTGTCAGGTGTCGGGTAATAGACTTATGGAGATGAAATTGGAAGATGGGGAACCACGAATGATAATGTTACTATTATGGATATCCCTTCCATGTTATTTTCTTAAAAATGGAGGGGGGACTCCCATCTCTTGTGATGGATGGCTTGAGATGGAGAATAAGAGGGATGCTATCAGTAAGGTCTCCAGGAAGCTTATGGAGGACATCTTGAAGGAGGAGATTTGGTGAGTAGTCTTCACCATGGACGTAACCGCACACCTGATCTGGATGGGATCACAGCCTCATTCAACAAAGCAATTTGGCCCATTATGGGGAGGAAGGTCATGGTTTCTTGTATTGAGTTCTTCGTGATGGGCAACCTGTGTCAAGGAGTAATAAAGTAGTGTTGATTTCAAAAAGGTTCTTTAGAAGGCCAATGCCAAAACACTGCTATGGGAAATAGGCATCTCTCTCTCGTTGGCTATGCGACGCTCATCAACACTATGTTATTGCCCATCACCATCTACTACGTCACCCGTGTAGACATACCCAATGGTGTTCATAAAAAATTTAAGCAGACGGCTCGCAGCTTTCACTGGGACAACAGTAGCTCATCAAGGGACTCAAGTACATGGCCTAAGACAATATTTGCAAGCCAAAAAGTTTGGCAGACTTGGGTTTCATGCTGCCTCCAATGGATAGGACAACTTTATACCCATCTCTCATGGAGTTTTATTGATAATAGGGAAGCTTTGGCAAATAAGTGCCTACGCAAGAAGTATAGGGACTCTCCATAGAATTATGCCCACCAGTGAAATGACTCTATGGGATAGAAGCACATTTGTGACAGCGCTAATAGTCTCAAGGCCTATATATGATGGAAGGTGGGGATGGAAGAGAGATTAATGTTTTGGAGCATATATGGATCCCTGATAGGGCCCTTTACAAGTGGCCAAATTTCTATAGCTTTGAAATTGATGAAGATACCACTATAAAAAGGTCTGCTAAAAGGAGATAGGTCTTGTAATATGGTGGTGCTACTACAACTATTTATATCGAGTTAGAAAACCTTATGTATTGTATTATGATTCACCTTGAAGAGGACCAAGACTCTGTTGAGCTTATTAACTGACCCTTGGGTGGTACTATTACGACCCTGGTTTAGTCCCAAGCTCTTCCGTCTAACCTAGACCCAATTGATTATGTCTACTGGCTTAGACTCTACTTAAGGGAGAGGATGTTTTGGTGGTGAGTCTATAAGAACATTATACCCATGAATAATTGGCTGTGTTCTAGGTGCCCACAGGCTGACCCTTCTTACCTTGGGATACCCTAAGGTGGAGGACCTTTGCCATGTTACCAGGAGATATCAGGTCCTTAGGGAGACGTTGAATGCCCTCTCCAAGTGGAGCATTATTCTTCCTTTTCTAAGTTTGCTGACAGATCTCTAGGCCACATTCAAATAGTGCAAGAAAAGAGATGGTGGGTGGGCCCAATATTACTACTATTAAGTCTACCAATGTTGGCTTGGTCGGAACGTCAAAAAACATGGCCACCCCCATGGCACCCCTACCTCAATGGCGAATGGGATCTTTGGTGTGATCTTTTAGAACGACACAGTTTCCTCTCCGGAGCACTAGGCCACCACAAAAGCCTCATGGGCTATTTGAGAAACCTTCATGGTGCTCCCCCCCCCCCCCCGGTCTCCAGATTGGATCATGGTGAATGTGAATGGTGCATTACTACACTCTAATTATGTAGGGTTAGTCCTGGTTATCCATGACAAAAAGGGTGCTCCGCTCAAAGCCTATGGTTGGGAGATTGAGCACTAGGACAATACCCAAGTGGTACTTCAAGCCATCATCTAGATTAATCTGGCACTTAAGGATTGGATGTTTAACTACACCAGGATCATCATCAAAGGGGACAATCTTAATGCCATCAAATTTATTCAGGATTTTGTCAAGAAGAAGGAGTGGACTGCCCAGCCTGAGCTTGGGGAAGATCTCAATTGGGTGCAGATGTTTCATAAAGTTATATTCCAATATATGCCATAGGAATATAATAGTGCGGACCACTTTTGTCCCCAAAGGACAAGTACTTGTAACTTTGATTGGGATTTTATGGATAGGGATAGGGATAGTATTCCTTAGAAGTTTTTTGATATCTTGAGGAGGATATGGCTTTTCATGTTACATCTTACGGCCTCAATTGTCCTTCTTTTATACTCCTTCTTTTATTAATGATTAATGCATACTTTTTAAGTAACCCAAAAACTTTACCCGGAACCAAAAAACTTGAAAAATGCTCTTCACTTTCACTCCCTTCTTCTCTCTACTGAGTCTTCATACCTGAAAAACTTCTAGGTATGGTGGGAGGTGGACCTCAATCTCCTCCCCACCAATAAGCTAAGGATGGAGAGAGGCATAAAGGTTCTAGACGGTTTGGTTGACGGCGATAGTGGTACAAGGAGGGGCAAGGAGGCTTTGTCCTGCTCTCTTGAAAAGCCCTCAGGGAGGGTTACATCTAGGTCACTTATGAGGTAAGAGCAAGATTTAACTGAGTGGACCCGGGAGGTCAGGCATGATTACGATGGTGTATGTAGGCTCTAGGTGCTATTTAAAGGTGCTGAAGGGGAGTTTAGGGGGTCTAGGGAACTTGTTGCTACGATGGTGAATGCTTTTAGTATGGTTCTTGATACCCCTTGTCCTATAGAGGGAAACTTTATTGGGTCCTGGCTGGTGAGGCCGAATGGGGAACCCCTTGCCCAGGAAGGGACTTTTATGTTTGGATGTGTCACCTCAGTTTTTGAGTTTGCGACTCGGAAGGAAGAGCTGATGGCTATCACTCGGGTGAAAGAGGATTTTGTTTATTGCCCCCCCCCCCCCCCCCCCCCCCCCCCCCCCCCCCCCCCCCCCCCCCCCCCCCCCCGTGGTATGGTATTACACATCGCCGCAGATGATGGTTGTATGCTACTGGCCTTTATGAAGGGAAACCTGTGTCAGGGGGTACCGAGGAGGGTTGCTCTTTGATGGGTGCACTATTGGAGGAGGATGTTTGTGGTCGGGGTTTCTACTCATCCTGCTGAACATCGGGTTATAAGTGTTAAGGCTATGGCTCAATATGGGGTGCTTTGTATTAAAAGGTGGTCATTCTGTGGAGTAATGTTCCCAATCCTATGAAGGGGCCTAGAAGAAGCATGACCCTATAAATATTTTGCTGAGTGAACCTGCTAGGGAGTTTATGAAGGAGGGTGGACTTGTCTCTCTAGACTTGAATGTTCCTCAAGCCAACATGTGCCTGTTTGACATGGTATTGGTCAATTACCTCCTAGGCAGATGGATACCTTTCTGGGTTATTATGAATGAGCTACTTCAGAATTGGGAATCTTATGGGTTGATATAGGTCACACTATTAGGAATGGACTATTTTATGTGCTAGTTTGGAACCCTGGAGGATTGACCTTACTAGATTATCCTTGGGGGGGGGGGGGCTTTTTTTATGACGGGATAGATCATCGGCATGGATAGGTGGACGCTAGCTTTGTCCTCTTCTTCCCTAAGGGGCTTTAGCTCCCCGGTACTGATTTGGATGCCTTAGCTTCCTCTGTAGTACTGGGATGATGTTAACAATTCTCGAGTGGCCTCGATGTTGGGGAACTACTTTTCATGGATGTCAAAACTAATGATCTTATTCATTGTGCTTATGCATAGGTTTATGTGAGGATTGACCTTGCTAGAAGTCCCTCGCAAGGAATCTAGGCAGTGGGCCTCCACGGTCAATTTTTCCAACCTATTCAATACGTATGGATTCATAATATTTTAGGTATATGGGCACATTAGAACAGGGAGATTGTGTGCATGACATCGACTAAGCGCCCTCCTCTAGGGGCCAAAGTGTTACGGACCCAGGGCTTAACTCTGACGCTAGATCTATGGATAAGGCAGTAAAGGATAAAGAAGTGTCTTACTCTTCTAATGGGAATAAAGGGGACATCATGGTCCCTTCCTCAGACCAATTGTAGAGCTCTATGGATGGTCAATGGATGGTGGTTAATAGAAGTTATAGTGGAAATAAGTGTTTAGGACCAAGTGTCAGGAAGCGAGATATTGATGCTTCCCACTTGAAGGGAACTAGGATTAAAACTCATGATGGAAACATGTTTTCCACCCTTGATATGGTCGGTATGGAAGGGGAAACTATACAAGAGGATGGGAGTGATGGTGCTCCCTGGGAGAGCCCCAATCCTATGAATTTGATTGGGACGGCTTCCTTTTGTCAATGCTCTCTTCCCAACTCTTCAGATGGACATTTTTCCAGAAGGTTCATGTTTTAGGCCATAGCACCAACTCAAATACTTGTTTCTAAAACATTATCATCAATCTTGATGAATGGCCACTCGGAGGGGCCCATCACTAAGCAGAAAAGGGATTAATGACTAAAAACAAACCTCTCCATTGGAATCTCCAAGGTTAACCCCCTATAGGCTCTTCCTGCATAGCAAAAGGTTGGCTGAGTTGAGGCCTTTACATAAAGGCTTACTACTGATGTCATTATTGCCATCGAACCACTCATAATCAATGGGGACGCATCCACTTTGTTGAATTTATGACTTGCTACCTTAGCTAGAATTGTAGGGGGTCGAAAAGAAGGCTGCGGGTAACTACCTTCACCAACTTATCAGTGACAATGATATTGGGTTGGTTGGGCTTATGGAAATGAAATTGGAAACTTACCTATAAGGATATGGACAGGATTGCATGGTGCTCATGGGATTTCCATTCTCAGACTTTGGTATGGAAGTTCGGTGGCATCATGGTCCTTTGGCATAAGGACTGGGTTACCTTTGACCCTCTAGTGTCCTCCAGGCTATCCATTATTGGTCGGGAGTAAATGGGAGGCCTTCCCCTAGATGATGGCTTTTATTTATGCCAATAAAGACAGCCACATTAGAAGGCACTTTTGGGAGGATGTTGGGGGTTGCCAAGATGCTCACAGACCCCTTATCATTATTGGGGACTTAAACAACAGCCTTTCTCAGGGAGAGAAGAAGGGGGGTCAAGGATTCCTTTACTCCAATGCAGTTGGTGAAATGGAAGAGTTCTTGTTACATAATGCCTTTCTTTACCCTGGGTTTGCTGGTCCTAAGTATACCTGGAGCAAAAATAAGGAAGTGGGGAGAAAACTTTGAGCCAAACTTAACAGATGTTTGGTGAACTCTATATTCTTGGATATGTACCAGGGCTTTGAGGTTCGACATCTTATGTAGCTAACTTCTGATCACAGCCCCTTCTTGTGATCGGTGTCTCCTCTACTTAGAAGGGCCCCATCGAATTGGATCACATTTTAAGACATGTGGCTGTTCTACCCAATAGCAAGAAAGGTCATCCTCAATAAATGGGAATGCAATATAGTATGTAGTGAGACATACATCTTCCAAAAGAATTGCCAAAAACCACTTTGGGCCATATTCTTTTGGAGCCAGCATAAGATTAAGGAGCTTAACAACTCCAAATATTTGCTTGAGGATGAGATCGTTGGTCTCCAACATGTTGAGTGCTCGGCTAAAGGGCTTCGCCCTGACTAGGAGATTGAACTGCTCAATAAGGTCCAGCTTATTAATTGTACTCTCATCCGATTGATGACCTTATGGAGACAGCGGGATAAAGTTAGGTGGTTGGAGGAAGGTGAGGCCAACACACACTTCCAGAATTACGGCATTTGCAAAGTTGAGGAGCTGGAATACTTGGGCATATCTCTAAAAATGGGACAGGTCACCTTCATCGACTTCAACAAGACAATTCATAAGGCCAGTTCCAAGACGTTGGCCTGGGGCAATCGATATCTCTCTCTTGCTATACATATGATGCTCATCAATGCTACGTTATTCCCCATCACAATCTACTACATCACCCATGTGGACATCCCCAAGGGGCCTTCACAAAATTAAGAAGATGGCCCACAGCTTTCTTTGGGAAAAAGCAATTCATCACGGGGGCTCCACTGCATAGCCTGGGCTGATCTCTACAATCCCAAATAGTTTGGCAGTGTCAGGTTTAATGCTACCTCCAATTGGATCGTTCCACTCCATACCTAGCTAGCCTGGAGTTTTATTGATAATAGAGAGGCTTTGGCCAACTATTGCCTCTGCAAGAAGTATTGGGACTCCCCCTTGAGTCTTTTAGCACCATCGCAAATGAGCTTACACCCAATGAAGTCCTTAAGCTGGTGTGTATAATCTAGTGAGATAAATATTTTGGAGCATAACTGGTGGAAGGTGGGGGATGGCAGGGAGATAAATGTTTTGGATCATATCTATATCACTAATAGAGCTCTATGCAAGTTGCCTTATTTCTACAGTACTAAAATTGATGAAGACACCATCGTGGAAAGTCTGTTGAATAAAGATAGGTCTCGGAATGGGAGGGTCCTTCTATAATTATTCATGCTCAAGTTACAAAACACTATTATTGGTTTTTTAGTTAACTCGGATGAGGATCAAGAGTTTGTTGAGCTTATTAACTAACCCCTAGGAGTTACCATTATGTCATTAGCCTATATACATGCTCTTATGTTCAACTTGGACCCTATTAACTATGTCTATCGGTTTAAACTCCACTCGGGGGAAAGGATGTTATGGTGGAGTGTTTATAAGAACATCATACTAATGAATGATTGTCTACATACAAGGCGGCTACAGGTCGACCCCCTCTATCCTTAAGGGTGCCCTGAGGTGGAGGATCTTCACCATGTTACTGCAAGATGTCTGGTCTTCAAGGAAAAATTAGTCATCCTTTCCAAGTGAGGAATTCTTCTTCCTTCAGCTTGTTGATGAATCCATAGTCCAGATGTAAGTACTGTATGAAGAGAGATGGCAGTTAGGGTTTATTTTACTATTATGCGGCCCTTTAGTGTTGGCATGACCGAAATGCTAAAAAGTATGTCCAGCCCCACATCACCCTTACCTCCATATCAGCCAGAATCATTTGTGTCGTCTTTCATCATGGCACTGTTTCCTCTCAAGATCACTGGCGCATCACTTAACCTCATGGGCTATTTCAACTACCTTTCATGTTCCCCCCACCCCCCTCCAAATTGGTTCAAAGTGGATGTTGATCGTATATTGTTGTGCTCAAACTATGGGGAGTTGGGCCTAGTTATCCGTAATTACTAGGGTGCTCCACTTAAAGCCTATGGTTGGGGGATCAAGCATTGGGATAATATATAGGTGAAGCTTCAAGCCATCATCCTAATTAATCTGACACTTAAGGATTAGATGTTTGACTATGCTGGTATCATCATTAAAGGGGACAATCTTAGTGCCATCAACTTTATCCATGATTTTTTTGAGAAGAAGAAGTGGACTGCCTAGCCTAAGTTTGAAGAAAAACTTAATTGGGTGAAGATATTTCATAATGTGTTGTTATAACATACGTTGCAGGAGCATAAGGGTGCGACCCACTTTTGTGCCCAAAGGGAGATTACTTGTAACTTTGATATGGATTTTTTGTATAGGGATAGGGATACTATTCCCCAGGAGCTTTTTTATATCTTGGAGGAGGATATGGCTTTACATGTTACGTCTTAGGGCCACCTTTGCCCTTCTTTGTACTTTTTTGTTTAATACTTAATACATACCTTTTCATGGAACCCAAAAACTTTCAGAACTTTTTCATTCCCCTTATTTTCTTCTCTCTCTTGAGTGCTTAGTGAGAGAAGCTCTGGGTTAGTTAGAAGGGGTGGCCCGAGGCCACCTTCTCCCAATGGTGGTGAAGGAAGTAGGAGAGTTAAGAACCATGGGTCCTTACTTGAGGACATGGTGGCAATGAGCCAGCCTACCTTGGTGGCTTGGTCTATGGCTCGAATTGATAATATATCTCAGGCTAAGGCAGCTGCTCTAGCTTAAGCCATTATTCAGCGGGCGAGGATAAAGGATAACAAGATGCATGATGGTCACACCCGATCTTCTTCCCTTGGATCAGCCCCCTCGAATAAGGTTAGCAGCAACATAAAATTTAATCAACATGATGGCTCAAGAGTGAAGAGAGAGAATGTCCACAAAATAAGGAGGATTTTGAAGGTTTTTGGGTGCCAAAGTTGGAGATGGAAGAAGGTGGCCGGTCATCCAAGGATGACTGGAACACCAAATCTTTTCTATATACCTAGAGTCCAATTATGTTGGATTCAAAAGGTAGATTCACCTTCAAACGCATCTCCCCTCACAATTTTCGCGTTTTCGAATCTCCTCTAGTTATCAAAGAGGGAGATTTGATTTCTAAGCATAAGCCTTTGCCGGTTTCAGGCAAAGGGAAAGAAGTAATTTCGGTTTTGGACAATAAACCAAAATTACCTTTGTTAGTTATCATCTCTGGAGCAAATGATAAGGAGGATTCTTCATCAGGATGCAGATTTACTGATATATTGATAAATGATAAGGACATTAACAATGGTAATGTTAATATCAAAAATCCAATTACTTCATCAATATTGGAAAATTCTGATGTGTGGATAAAAAAACCACACATTAAAATAAATTTGAGTGAAATTCAAGATGATATTGAAGATGCAAACTTGACATGGAAAAGGAAATTTCTAATGTTCATGTTTTGAGTAATTCATTGGTTCTGAAAATTCATAGGAAAAACTTACCTTTTTTCAAGTGTGCAACTGAATTAAGAAAGAAATGGATGAAATATGGAGGGTTTCATATAACCTTGCTTGTTCTAGATTGGCTACTTTGTTCCTTTCAGTCACATGAAGCCATGGAGGAAGTTCCTAATGGAGGTCCTTGGTTTGTAGGGGGCTTCGTTGTAGGTTTGAACAAATGGTCTCCTAACTTCTCTCCTAATTCCTTGGATGGGATTTCTTCTCCGATTTGGGTTCGTCTTCCTCATTTGCATGTACATTGCTGGGATGAATCCAATATCACTAGAATTATTTCTATAATTGGGACTCCTTTATTATTGGATGGTGACATGTTTAGATTGGGGAGAAGGGAATTTGCTAGAGCCTGCATTCAGGTTAATTTGAATTATAAACTCCCTTATGGCATTTGGGTTGAAGGTCTTCATGGTAGATTTTTTCAAAAGTTTGAATATGAAAATCTATCATCACTTTGTTACAAATGTGGGAGAATTTGACATATAGAATCTATTTGTCCAAATATTTCTCATAATCAGAATCTATTTGTTAAAGATGTCCCTTTCAATTCAGTTCAAACTGAAGATAATCTATATGGACCTTGGATGCATGTGAAGTTCAAAAACAAAAATAGGAAAAATTCTGAGAAAAAGCAATTTGATTCCAAGGTTTTTTCAACCAAGAAAAAAGCGGACGCTGTTTGTGTTACTTTCAAAAATGCTGAATTTGTGGAAGGAGATAAGGAAGAAGTTATTGCTGATTCAGAAATTCTTGTTGATCCATTGGCAGCTCGAAATTCTAATGTTAAAGATTTGGTGGCCGATCAATTGAATTGTATAGAAATTAATTGCCAAATTGTAGAAGATGCTGAAATTAAGAAAGGAGATAAAGTTGTTGTTAGCCATGAATCAGATTTGATTATTGAGCCGATTATTGCTCAAAATTCAAATTTTGAATTCAATCCTTCACATGCTCTGGTTGCTGAAAATAATTCTGTTATTACTGATTCCGTTTTGGTGATTGATCCATTAGAAAATACAGGTTTTTCCATGGATCATCCAATGATTGCTGAAGATTTGGAAATTCAAAATTCTAATTTTGAAATCCCACAAATTCTGGAGGAAGATAAGGAGGCTAATAATTCTGAATAAATTCAACTGCTGAACAAACTTCAAATCATTTCATGACTAAGTCAAAGTTTATTGAGGTGCAGAATTCGATTTTGACTCCAACAAATGCAGCCAGGACTTTTGAAATGGTTGATATTAATGAGGGAAAAAAAGGTGTTTATAATGGAACCATTACTCCTGCGATTAGTGTAAAATTCAAAAAAACTATCTTATTGAAGGATTCTACTAAGGAGAATGGTTCTTCCGGTTCTAAACACAAATTGTTCAAAGAACTACAAGCTCTAGGACTAGTGAAAGATCTACCTAGAAGAAGGATTGTTGATCTCATAATGAAGAACAATATGAGAGGTTCTTCTGAATTAACTCATTAATATGCTTACTGGTTTTCTGTTGGCTTTTAACAAAGTGGAAAGATACTTGAAGATGGAGCTTGTGATTAAAGAAATATTTAGAATACTAGCTTTGGACTACAACTTTGGAAATTTGAAATGGCATCTGAAATACCTTTTTTTCTTAGGTGTTTTACGGATGTCAATGTTTAAATGTATTTTCTTTTCTTACTTCTTTTTTCTTTTAGTCTTTTATTTGTTTTATAAACTTATTCTATTTGCTTATGGGATCGATACTAGGTTCTTATTTTTAACCGATTGGGAACTCTTGGATACTAACCAACCCTCGGGTTGTTTAATATTTTAGTATCCCCTGCATCTCAAGGGTTTTAAAATTGGAAATAATGGGTTTCATTTCAATTATAAAAAGTTTATTTTAACATATATGCTTTCATTAATGTTCCTTTCTCAAGGAACTACTAGTTTTTTTTCTTTCTAGCTTGTATTAGTTTGTTTCTATTGTCATTTTAATGCAATTATTTGCATTTCTTCAAAAAAAAAAAACTAAAGGTAGCACCTGTAAGGCTGAGACTTTCTCAGAGGATGACATGCATTCCTCGGCCATGCGCTCTGACTTGATGGAGCCATTCAAAGAAGTACAAGATGCCAGATGCAGTTCTACATATGATAGTTTTGATTGTTCAATGGTGTCTTCCTCTCCTTCACACTGAAGCTTCAATGAGGCTTATCTATTACTGGGATCCCTCCCCTCAAGCCAAGAGGGTGCCTCTTACCCTAGTTCCCTCCGCTGCATGTTCCAGCTGACGCATCAGGAAATAAAATTATACCATCACACAGGGAAGTAAGTTTATGTCCTACCCTCTGTTGTCACATTGGGGTACATGCTTGATGGAATGGGCCCCTCTCTTTGAATCGAAAGGGGATTGGTTCCCGCCATTTTTTCCTGCCTCCCGTAGCCTTTTTAATGACCACTGGGACTGAGGCTTCACACTCTCCTCTTCTTCCTGCCTTATCACCTCCCTCACTGCACCCTTTGATGGTGCCTCCTCTGATGCCTCCTCTCAATGCTGACATTCCCATTGATGACACCATGGATATCCCTCTCCATAGCTCTAACAGGTCATTAGACTGCCTTGACTCCTCCACTGGCTTTATTAGCTTGTTCTCCAAATCAGGAGCCAGACCAAATCAGTCTGGCTCCACCAAGATTCAATTCAAGCCTCTAATTTCTCTCAATACCACATCCTTTGTTGTGAATATGGATTCAAGAATTATAATTTTGATGATAGAAATTTTTTTTGACACTCTATCTTTCTATGACTGTCTTGCCTACTAATGTTTTAAGTTCCAGAAGGTCAATTATAAATCAAGCCAGCTCGAGATTGGGTAGACTAGGAGTTAGTCAATCTGCAAGTTCATGTCAAGTTTTTTTTACCTTTTCTTGAGTCAATTGTAACAACGTGGGTCCTTATGCTTAATAACATTGCCCACAAACATTCAGGGAAAAATTCTGACTATTTTAGAGTTTTTTATTTTTTATCATATCATCCGAGAAAATCCCAAATTGTCTTTGATGATTAGTTAAAAATAGAAACCCTAATTAGGACATCTAGGTTAAGGTAGTAGCAATTAAGCAGATCGTTCTAGATGATATTCGCATCGTCCTTGATGACAGGCTCAAATAAGAAAGAATTGTCCACAAGATCTTTATAGGCATACTTTATTTTTAGACATCATATAGGACATTATCTTGGATGATGTAGTGCAATTATGCCTAAATTAGTGTGGTAATTAAGGAAAGCAATTAAGGTTTGATTGCACGATCATATCATCCTAGACGATTAAAGGATCGTTCAGGATGATGAGTTAAAAAAACCTTAGTTTCTTCCTGGATGACCAGAATGTTGTTCCAGATGATATGTATTATTTTGCACTAATTATTCGAGATGATCCCATATCATCCTGGACAATCAGTTATTTTTCCAACGTCCAGACATACAATCAGTGCGAGGTTCTGGATGATATTTGACATTTTAAATTAATCATTCAGGCCATTCGTGAAATCATCCTATATAATTAATTTAGTTTTTCATCATCTAGACATGCATATAGGGTAATCTTTTGGATGATACTCAATAATTTAGACTAATCGTACAGGATGATCCGTCGATCGTCCTAGAAGATATTATCGATTTATTGCAATTAAGAGCAAATTTGAAGCTCTTTTATATAAGACCTCTTATTTACCCAAGATTGTATCTTTTGATGCTGTCCTGACCTGAGGGAGCCAACAGGAGAGGGAAAGGTTGAGATAGAGAGAGGATCTTGTGAGGGGGAGTTTGTGAGGGGTTTCATAAAGGTTGCTCCAAGCAAGAATCTGAGTCATTTTCATCGATCGTCGTCCCTAGTTACTTAGAAGTTTGAGAGAGGTCTATATTAGTAATTTATCAAGGTTCTCTTCCGACTTCGGAAGGAAGCGAAAGGAGTTGGGTTTGCTGCCTGCTTCTGGAGGAATCGAAAGGAGTTGGGTTCTCTGCCTCATTGGAGTCAGTGGAAAGGAGGTTTGTATAGGCTTCTTCACCTTATTGTGGGAGCAAAAGGAGAGTCACTGAGTTTGTCACAACACCTGGAAGAGAGGCTCCGGGAAGTGGACCTAGGTCAAGTTGATCGAACCACTATAAAATTCTGTATGTTATTTCTTACTGCTTTTCTACATTTAATTTCCACACTTTAATTTTCTTGTGGTGATTATTGGGTTGATTTAAGATTATGATTTTGTTTGAGAATTTTTTTAAAATACTAATTCCCCCCCCCGTCTTGGTGGTGAATGTTCGTTAGGGATGTTAGGCCCTATGAACTAGTCCCGAGGCTAACCAAGAGGGGGGGGGGGGGGGTTTGAATTGGTATTTAAAAAAAAATCTTTAAACAAAAGAATGAATATCACAAACCAAAGTCACCACAGAAAAGCAAGTATGGAAAATAAAAGTGTGGAAGCAGTAAAAAGAACACAAGGGTTTATAGTGGTTCGATCAACTTGACCTACATCCACTCCCTAGAGGCGCCCTCCAAGTATTGCACTACCAACGTGACTCTCCTTTAGCCCCCACAGCTAGGAAGAGAAGCCCTTACAAAAATGCCTCCTTTTTGCCACCCCCGGCAAGGTAGAGAACCCCACTCCTTTTGCTTCCTCCTAAAGCAGGTAGAGAACCTCGATCGATCGCTGAAGCTTATCTCTCCCAACCCTTCCAATGACAAGAGACTCTAGGGAAGAATAAGTGGAACAATGCTTGGAGCAACCCTTGTGAACTCCCTTACAAGCTCCTCCTTACAAGATCTTCTCTCTCTCTCTCCCCCTCTCTCTCTCTCTTCTTTAGGTTTTCTCAGGTCAAGACAACAGCCAAGGATATTCAAAAATGTTGAACAATAGCTCTTAAATAGAAGAGCTTCAAAGGAGCTCAATAAATGCAAATTGTCAACTTTATCATCCAGGATGATAATAATATCGTCCTGGACGATAATAATATCGTCCAGGATGATAATAATATCGTCCTATACGATCAGTTCAAATCACAGATGATCGGCCAGAACATCGCCCTGAAAGATGATCTGGATGATTGAAAATTGGCTTGATCATCCCGACCGATCTCACGATCATCTTGGACGATCAGTTCAAATCAGAGGAAAATCATCCAGAGCATTGCCCCGAATTCGAGCTGTCCGATCATGATCGGCCAGAACATCGCCCTGAATTTGTACTGGCTGATATTTATCGTCTAGGAGCAACTAAGGATTTTTTTAGTACATCATCCCGGCCGATCCTATGATCATCCAGGATGATGTGATTGTATCAATCATTCTTAATTACTTCCTTGATTGCTGGATCAATTTAGGCATAATTAAGCCATATCATCCATGCCGATCTCACCATCGTCCTAGCCGATTTCCAAAAGTACAGAATACTTAAATTGATCATGGCTGCTATTTCTTTCTATTCTGAGCATATCGTCCTGTCCGATAAATGTATCATCCAGGACGATCAGTTAATTACGGCTACCTTAACTAAGAAATCCTGATTAGAACTTCTATTTTGAACTCGATCGTCCAGGCTGATATAAATATCATCCGAGACGATGTGAGTAAAAATAAAAATTCTAAATCTCTCAAGTGTGTGTGTGTGTGTGTAGGGTTACTTAACATCAGTCACTTCAAACATTTACAATTGACGCAAGAAAGGAAAAAAAAAATTGCAGACTGACTCAACCCTAATCTACCCAGTATTGAGCTGATTCCAATTTTCGTCCGATCTTTGAATCCTGAAAATGTCAGTAGTAAAAGGCAGTCGAAAAGAAGCAAGAGTGTTTTCTAATCATTAAAACATAATCCATGAAACCGAATTTGCAACAATCTCCCCCTTTTTGATGATGGCTAACACTTTGACAATTATTTCAAAAATAGTAGTGTAAAACATGGAATCGAGAGTGCAAGCATACAAAAGACTGTGCAAGCATACAAAAGACTCCTCTCCCCCTTTTGACATCTCAAAAAGGAGGAGGAACTAAGAAACAAAGAAATCAAAAGACCCCTCTTTTTTTTTTTTAACCAAGGCATGAACATGATATAGTTTTCCATGTGATTGATTTTAAAAATTTGTAAGCTAATGAATCAACATCAAACAAATCCATAAAACAGTATAATATCTGATCATCGTTGCCCTTAGCTTGGACTTTCATTTAGGGTAGAATCGACTTTTGAAATCAATGATCTAACTCAAAAATTCAATTGGATAAGAGAAAAAAGGATCCATTCATCACTTGTTTTCAAAAAAATATCTTATAGCATAATGTACCAAAGAAAATTTATCACAATCGCAAAACACTCGAAATTAAGCCTTTGATACATGAAATCTTCTAAGTTTTAAAAGATTTGAAAGGAGATGAGAGCTTGCTTTTGGTGGGCTCATTTTATGCCTCTTGTCAATTAATTGGCGCTTTGCACATCTTTTGCATTTTGATACACTTTATATATATTTGTTTTCAATTTAGCGTCATTGCGCATCTTTTGTTGGCATCATTGGCCAATTTTTTTTATTTTTTTATTTTTGCAAGCTCCATTCTCTTTTACAATCTCTTAAAAAGGATTCTTAGTTGTAAGTATATCTTCTAGATATTAGAGAATATGAGCTCTCTCTCTAACATAGAGAAAAACTATCCACAAAATAGAATCAATAACCAATGACAAGAGTAACGAGGAATCTTGATGTGACAAAAAACTTTAATCATTATAAATACAAGATAGATTTGCTTTAGCAAGGTTAAAGATCTTAATTTCATACACAATTGTTAATTTGAAATAGATTTTTGCTTAGAAAAGAAAATTGTGCCACTAAAATAGGTTAGAGAAAGAGACACATTCAACGATATATTTTTACCATCTAATAGATTAAAAGATGTTGACTACAAATTTTTAAAAGCAAGGATAAGGCATACGATATCAATTCAGCGATGATTTTGGAAACCAAATGAAAGTACAACAAACCAAACAAAAACTAAAAAGTAAAGCAAAGAGAAGAAAAAGAAAATAAAGAGCAAAAAGTAAAAGCAAATAAAGAAAATGAAAAAGAACAAAAATAAAAGAAAAGAAAGTAAAAGATTAAGTTCATGCATTTATGTCAATCACATCCAATCTGGTCCTTAAAGAGTTGAAAGTGTCGAAGGCCAATGGTTTAGTAAAGATGTCAGCCAATTGATTTTCAGTTATCACATTGTGTAAATCAATGTCTCCCTTAATCACATGATCTCTAATAAAGTGATGCCTAATGTCTATGTGCTTAGCCCTTCAATGTTGGATAGGATTCTTAGATATACATATGGCACTAGTGTTGTCACAAAAGATTGAGATGGTGCCTACATGTAATACTAAATCCAATACGTGTTGTTTTAACCAAAGGACTTGAGCCACACAACTTCCAAGAGCAATGTACTTAGCTTCAATAGTGAAAAGTGCAACAGAGTTTTTCTTTCTACTAGACCAAGAGACCAAAGATTGTCCTATGAATTGACAAGTTCTTGAAGTACTTTTTCTATCCACCTTGCATCCTACAAAATATGAGTTAGAAAAACTAATAATCTCAAAAGAAGTGTTGTTCCTTGGATACCAAATCCCTAAGCTTTGGGTCCCTAAAAGGTATCTAAAAATTCTCTAAACTGCAGTCAGGTGGGATTCCTTGGGGTCAGCTTGAAACCTAGCAGAAAGGCAAATACTAAATATAATATTAGGTCGACTAGTAGTCAGGTAAAGTAAGGATCCAATCATGCCTCTATACTTCTTCTGATCAATAGACTTACCACGTGGGTCCTTATCTAGCGGAACACTAGAAGTTATGGGAGTATTAATTGGCTTAGCTTTATCCATCTCATACCTCTTCAAAATGTCCTTAATGTATTTTGTTTGATTTAGAAAGGTTCCATCATCCAATTGTTTAATGCTAAATCTCAAAAAATAGGATAACTCTCCCATCATACTCATCTCAAACTCTCTACTCATTGTTTTAGAGAACTCATACAAAGTTTCTTATTAGAAGATCCAAAAAGTATATCATCCACATAAATCTGAACAATGAGCAAATCATCTCCAACATTCCTAAGAAAAAGGATGGTGTCTACGCTCCCCTTAACAAACTCCCTTTCTAGTAAGAATGTGCTAAGCCTCTTATACCATGCTCTTGGTGCCTACTTTAGACCATACAAAGCCTTTTTTAATTTAAACATAATATTTGGAAATTGGGAACTCTCAAAACCTGGGGGTTGTTCTATCAACACATCTTTTTTTATTTCCCCATTTAAAAAGGCACTCTTAACATCAATTTGAAAAATCTTAAATCCTTTATAACAGGAAAAGGCTAATAGCACTCTAATGTCTTCCCATCTAGCTACAGGGGCAAAAATCTCCTCAAAGTCTATTCCTTCTATTTGATTATACCCCTTAGCCACTAATCTTGCTTTATTCCTAACCACCACTCCAGAATCATTCACCTTGTTCTTAAAGACCCACTTTGTTCCAACTACATTTTGTTCCTTCGGTCTTTCTACAAGCTCCCAAACTTCATTCCTAACAAATTGATTCAACTCCGCTTGCACGGCTAAAATCTAAAACTCATCATTAAGGGCTTGGTTTATGTTGGTGGGTTCAATCATTGAGATAAAGGCAGAGTGGTTCACCTCTTTCCTAAGTTCATGTCTAGTCCTAACTCGATCAGAAGGGTCTCCTAAGATCAAATTCTTGGGGTGACTTGTAGAGTATCTCCAACCTCTAAGCAAGGTGTGAGAAGGTCCAACCCTTTCCTCCAGATCTATATTTTATACTCCTTGGGTGACATCTCCTACTCCTTCAATATTTTGATGACCTACTCCCTTCTCCAAATTTTCTACTCTAGTGGTAATCTCTCCAACATCATCATCATCCTCAACTCCAGGTTTTTTAGGATCAGACTCATCAAATACTACATGTGTAGTCTATTCCACCATCAAAGCCCTCTTGTTAAACACCCTAAAAGACTTCACAACACTAGAATATCCCAATAACACTCCTTCATCAGATTTTGGATCAAATTTGCTCAAGTGAGACTTTCCATTATTGTGAATGAAAACCTTACAACCAAAGACATTAAGGTGGGAAAGATTGGGTGTCCTATCCTTAAGAATCTCATAGGGTGTCTTATCTAGTTTGGCTCTAATATTCACCCTATTCAACACATAACAAGCTAAATTAACCGCTTCAGCCCAAAAGTATTTTGGAAGTGAATACTCAGTAAGCATGGCTCTAGTGACTTCCAACAAAGTCCGGTTCTTCCTTTTAGCTACCCCATTCTACTGAGGGGTCCTAAGAGCTGAGAAGTTATGGCTAATCCCCCCGTCCTCACAAAAACTCTAAATCTTTCATTCTCAAACTCTCCCCCATGGTCACTATAGATGATCAAGATCTCACAACCTAGATTTTTCTGAATCTAAGTAGAAAATGTTCTAAACTCTTCAAAATACTCATTTTTATGTAAAAGAAATCTAGTCCAAGTGAAACTCGAGTAGTCATCAACAATCATAAAACCATAGGCTTTTCCTCCCAAGCTGGCAGTACTAATCAGTCCAAACAAATCCATGTGAAGGATTTCTAAAGGTCTAGAGGTACTAATGTCCTTACTAGGCTGAAAAGTGGAGAGGACTTTCTTTCCTAGTTGGCAAGCATCACAAAAGTGGTCTTTTGAAAACTTGAGTTTGGGGACACCTCTAACTAGGTATTTTTGGGTCACTTTCCTAAGGATTTTCATACTTGCATGACATAATCTCCGGTGACATAACCATGAATCATCAAAAATAATTTTTAAGCAAAATGATGCAGCACATTCAATGTTATATAAATCAAGCATGTACACGTTGTTGATCCTCTTTCCCTGCAAAATAGTGTTGTTACTTAAACTTATAATGCATGAATTTGCAAAGAATTGTATGATTAAGCCCTTGTCACAGAGTTAACTGATGTTGAGCAGGTTGTGCGTTAATCCATCTACAAGCAAAACATTTTTAATCATAAGATTCTTGGAATTACCAATTATACATGAGTCTACCGCCTTCCTGGTGGTGTTGTCTCCAAGAGTAACCTTGCCTCCAGTCCTGAACTCCAGCAAAAAAAATTGATTGGCATCATCAGTCTTATGTCGAGAGCATCCGCTGTCCAGGTACCACATACTCTCATGAGGCCTTTTATGAGAGCCAACCTACGAGATCATCAAATGTCAGATATAGGAACCCAAACAGGTTTGGATCCCTTCTTATGAAAAGTAGAATGCAATGTATGTGTGGTATGCTGTGGATCATACAACTAGGTCTCCACACCCAATGTGTACTATAGTGAATTGTGCAAGTGTGTGAGATGTGTCCTAGTATGCCACATGAAAAACATCTAACTCCAAGAAAAAGGATTTCTTAAATGGTTTGAGTTATAATGCCTCTTCCTAGGTTTTGGCTTTTAATCAAGTGTGGGTGTCATTTGAGTTTTCTTACATGTATCCAATTCATTTTGAATCGTCAAGTTAGTACCTTTTAAGACTTCATTCTCAATCCTCAAATTCTTTTCTATCTGTTTAGATTTCTTAAGATCAGATTCAATTGAGGTGTGTGAAGTTTTTAGTGAATCACGCTCTTCAATTAATTCATAATGCTTTTTATTTAACTCATCAAATTTATCAAGTAGAGTCATATGATTTGAATCAATTGTTGAGTGATCTTTAATCAAAATTTCATGCCCTTTTTGTAAATTCAAAAATTCCAACTTCAAGCTAGCACGTGTTTTCTTAAGTTTCCTATATGATGAATGAATTTTTTCAGAAACTTCAAGGAGTTGATCGTAGGAAAGTTCACATACCTCTTCTTGATCAAGATGGTCGTCTGCCATTCAACACAAGTTTGTTGTCTCATCTTCTGGTTCCATCTTTGATGAATTCGATGTAGAATCGGCCCAAAATGCCTTTTGAAGTCTCTTTTTGTCTTTTCTAAACTTGGATTTCTCCTTACTCTTTTCTTTGCATGTGTGCGTCTTAATTGTAGGGCAATCAGCTTTCACATGTCTGAGCTTCATGCATTCATAACAAACCACATCAGATGATTCTTTAGAATATTTGTTATCCTTACCATTTCTCCAATTTTGATGATGCTTTTGCTTTTTCCTTAGAAAGCTTTTGAATTGCCTTGTGATTAAGGCAAAGTCATAACTTTTAAACTCAGAAGAGTCAGAGTTCGATTCGTGTGCCTTCAGTGCCACTATTTTCTCCTTTATTTTTTCACCTGCATCGAGATTTCTTTGATTCACCCCTTGCTCGTAAGCAATGAGTGAGCCAAGTAAGTTATCAATCAAATATGTGTTTAAATCCTTAGATTCAGTGATTGCGGTGATTTTAGCATCAAAAGACGAAGGCAAGCATCTCAAAATCTTATTTAATTTTTCATAATTTGAAAGTTCTTTTTCTAAGGCATGCGAAGAAGTAACAATTTGAGTGAACCTTGTATACATATCAGAAATTGATTCAGAAGATTTCATACGAAAAAATTAAATAGTCATACAAGAGAACATTCAAACAAGATTGTTTCACTTCATTGGTTCCTTCATAAGTAATGCACAACCTATCCAAATGTCTTTTCCAGTAGAGCAAGTAGAAACACGCATGTAATCCTCAGATTTTAAAGCACAGAAAAAAAAATTCAAACACTTCGCATTTAATTGAGCTAAATCTCTTTCATCGAAAGTCCATTTAGTAAACGCAACTTCAGTTTTAATTCCATTAATTTTACGAGAAGGTGGAGAATATCCTTCTTTAATAAGCATCCACATGCGATAATTAGTTGATTGCAGAAAAGTAGACATGCGAGTTTTCCAAAAATCAAACAGAAGGTTGTCAAACAAAGGAGGATGTGTAATAGAATATCCATCTCAAAGTTAGCCATAGATCAAAATTCAAAAAGTTTTCAAACTCTGTTTTTATAAATCCCACTTTGATACCACTTGAAAGTTTGTTAGGGATGTTAGGCCCTATGAACTAGTCCCGAGGCTAACCAAGAGGGGGGGGGTGAATTGGTATTTTAAAAAAAAATTCTTTAAACAAAAGAACGAATATCACAAACCAAAGTCACCATAGAAAAGCAAGTACGAAAAATTAAAGCGCGGAAGCAGCAAAAAGAATACAAGGGTTTATAGTGACTCGGTCAACTTGACTTACGTCCACTCCCCGGAGGCGCCCTCCGAGTATTGCATTACCAATGTGACTCTCCTTTAGCCCCCACAGCTAGCAGGCGAAGCCCTTACAAAAATGCCTCTATTTTGCCACCCCCGGCAAGGCAGAGATCCCCACTCCTTTTATTTCCTCCTGAAGCAGGCAGAGAACCTCGATTGATCTCTAAAGCTTACCTCTCCGAACCCTTCCAAGGACAAGAGACTCTAGGAAAGAAGAAGTGGAATAATACTTGAAGCAACCCTTATGAACTCCCTCACAAGCTCCCCCTCATATGATCCTATCTCTCTCCCTCTCTCTCTCTCTCTCCTTTAGATTTTCTCAGATCAAGACAGCAGTCAAGGATATTAAAAAATGTTGAATAATAGCACTTAAATAGAAGAGCTTCAAAGGAGCTAGATAAATGCAAGTTGCTGACTTTATCATCCAGGATGATAATAATATCATTCTGTATGATCAGTTCAAATCACAGATGATCGGACAGAACATCGCCCTGAAAGATGATCTGGACGATTAAAAATTCACTTGATTATCCCGATCGATCTCACAATTGTCCCAGACAATTAGTTCAAATCAAAGGAAAATCGTCCAGAGCATTGCCCTTAATTCGAGCTGTCCGATCATGATCGGCTAGAACATCGCCCTGAGTTTGTACTGGCCTATATTTATCATCCAGGAGCAATTAAGGATTTTTGAGTATATTATCCCGGCCGATCCTGATCATCCAGGATGATGTGATCATATCAATCATCCTTAATTGCTTCCTTGATTGCCGAAACAATTTAGGCATAATTGTGTCATATCGTCCAGGCCGATCTTAAGATCGACCTAGCTGATTTTTAAAAATACAGAATACTTAAATTGATCATGGTGGCTATTTCTTTCTGTTTTGAGCATATCATCCTTTTCGATAAATGTAACTTCCAGGATGATCAATTAATTATGGCTACCTTAACTAAGAAATCTTGATTAGAACTTCTGTATTGAACTCGATCGTCCAGGCCGATATATATATCATCCGGGATGATGTGAGTAAAAATAGAAATTCTAAATCTCTCAAGTGTGTGTGTAGGGTTACTTAACCTCAGTCACTTCAAACATTTACAATTGACTCAGGAAAGGAAAAAAAAAGAAAATTACAAACTAACTCAACCCTAATCTTCCCAGTCTTGAGCTGATTCTGATTTCCGTCCTATCTTTGAATGCTAAAAATGTCAGTAGTAAAAGGCAGTCGAAAAGAAGCAAGATTGTTTGCTAGTCATCAAAACATAATCCATGAAACCAAATTTACAACAGGTTAGCTTTGGGCTAGGTCATAAGGGCTTAACATCCCTAACGAACTTTTAAGTGGTATTAGAGCGAGATTCTTAAAAATGAGTTTTTTAAAAACTTTTGAGTTTTGATCCATTGTTAAATTTGGTAATCGTAATACTACAAAGAGGTATTCTAATTCCCGACCACCTTTGTTTGATAACATACATTTTGATTTTTGGAAAACTTACATGTCTACTTTTTACAATCAATTGACTATGGCATGTGGATGCTTGTTAATGATGGATATTCACCACTAACTCATGAAATTAAAGACATAAAAACTTAACTTCCTTTTACCTAATGGACTTCTGAAGATAAGGATTTAGCACAACTTAATGCAAAATGCTTGAACATTTTTTTTCAATGCTTGAAAATCAGAATATTACATGTATGTTTCAACTTAAGCAACTGGTAAAGAAATTTGGGAAAGATTATGTATAACTTATTAAGGAACAAATGAAGTTAATCCATCTAGGTTGAATATTTTATTGCATGGCTACAAACATTTTCTTATGAAACCTATTGAATTGATATCTGACATGTATACTAGATTTACTGAAATCATCAACTCACTGCATGTGTTAGGAAGATAACTCACTAATTATGAAAAAGTAAATAAAATTTTGAGATGCTTGCCTTCTTCCTTTGATGCTAACATTTTTGCAATAACTGAATCTATGGATTTGAATACTTATTATGTTGATAACTTACTTGGGTCACTCATTACTTATGAGCAAAGAGTGAACCAAAGATAACTTGATGCAGGTGAGAAAAGAAGGAGAAAATTGTGGCGCAGAAAGCTAGTGATACGGATTCTAATTCTTCTGGGTCTGAAAGTGATAATGTTTCCTTAATTACTAGGCAATTTAAAAGCTTTCTAAGGAAGAATCACCAGCACCATTAGAAATGGAACAAAGGTACGGATAGCGAAAATTTAAAATGTACTTATGATATGTTTTAATTTGAATGTAGGAAAGATGGACATAACAAAGCCTATTGCCCTAGACTCAAGGCTCACCAAAGTAAGGAGAAGGGTGAGGAGAAACCCAAGTTTAGGAATGATAAGAAGAGGTTCAAGAAGGTGTTTTGGCCAGATTCTAAATCTAACTCCTCTGAGACTGAAGCTGAGGAGGAGAATAAAGTTATGCAGGATGGCAAGTGATCATCTTGGTCAATCTTACACAGAAGAGGAATGCAAACTAACCTGCAGTCAATTACTTAAAGTTTTTGAACAAATTCATACTTCATATAGGAAACTTAAGAAATTGCATGATAGCCTAAAATTGGAATTTTAAAATTTGTAATAAGAATAAGAAGTTTTCCTCAAAGATCACTCTATAATTAAAAGCAATCACATGTCATTACTTGATGAGTTTGATGAGTTAAATAAAAAGCATTTTAAGTTAGTCATTGAGCATGATTCATTGAGAGCATCCCACACTTCTCTTGAAATTGATTTTAAAATATATATTGATGAATCTAATAAAAGGGAGCACTATTTGAAAGTTGAAAATGTCATTTTAGAAAGTGTTTGTTGCAATTCTGAGTTTATGGATTAGACTTTTGATGATAGCAAACATTCATGATTTCCTACGACTGCTTTGCCTACTATCCTTTCAGGTCCACAAGATCGAATGTAACTCAAGCCAGCTCAAGATCTGGTAGATTTAGGTGGAGTCAAGTATGTATTTTTTCTTTCTTGTGTTAATTGTAAAGTGGTTCCTGATGCTAAATAACCTTGCACACACACACTTGAGGGGTTTTTTGAGTTTTTCTATTTTGAGTACATCGGCCTGGACGATGTTCATATCGGCCAGGACGATTCAACTAAACACAGAAACCCAAATTAGGGTATTCTGGTTAAGCAGCCACCATTAAGCAAATCATCCTGGACGATACGTGTATCAGTCAGGATGATAGGCTCAAATAAGAAGGAATCAATCGTAATGATTAATTTAGGTATTATTTATTTTAAATTATCATCCCGGACGATCTCCATATCGGCCGGGACGATATAGCACAATTATGCCTAAATTAATCTAACAATTATGGAAAGCAATTAAGGCTGATTGATACGATCACATCAGCTACGCCAATTACAGAATCGGCCAGGACGATGGAATGGACGATTGACATCTGCCAAAATCTACTCAGGGCGATGTTTAGGACAATTGTACTCGAATTTGAACTAATCGTCTAGGATGATATTGTATTGACCTGGACGATGTAACCAATTTTCTTCTAATTATCCTGATTCATCCCGGCTGATTGAGCTTATTTTATACTGATCGACCAGAACGATAGTTCTATCATCCTAGACGACAATGTCAGTTCTTGAAATTCTATTTAAAGGACCTGAATTTTCTCATGCAACAAGATCTTGAGAGCTGCTATCTTGACCTGAGAGAGCCTTGGGAGAGGGAGAGAGAGAGAGAGAGGAATTTGTGAGGGGGAGTGTATGAGAGGGTTCACAAAGGTAGCTCCAAGAAAGGTTCCAAGTCATCATCTTTGTTCTTCATCCTTCATCCTTGGGAGGTTCTTGGGAGGTCTACTTCAGCAAAGGTCTGGGTTCTCTGCCCGCTTCAGGAGGAAGCAAAAGGAGTCTGTTCTCTACCGCATCGGGGTTGGTGAAGAGTCTATTGTAAAGGCTTCTCCGCCTAGCTGTGGGAGATAAAGGAGAGACACTTAGTTAGTGCATTACTCGGAGGGTGCCTCTGAGGAGTGGACGTAGATCAAGGATTGACCGAACCACTATAAATCCAGTGTGATCTTTCTTTATTTTGCCTCCGTGTTTATTTATTTTTTGTACTCTATTTTTGTGGTGATTTTGGTTTTAATTTGGCGCTTTACATAAAGAAATTTTTTTAAAATACCAATTCACCCCCCCTCTTGGTTAGCCTCGAGATAGTTCTTAAGGGCTTAACATCCCCAACGAGCTTTCAAGTGGTATCAGAGCGGGATTCATAAAAACTAAGTTTGAAATCTTTTTGAATTTTGATCCATGGCTAACAACAGAAATCATAATACTGTGGAAGGGTATTCTATTACCCGACCACCTTTATTTGATAATATTCCCTTTGATTTTTTGAAAACTTGCATGTCTACATTTTTACAATCAATTGATTATCGCAAGTGGATGCTTGTTAAAGATGGTTATACACCTCCAACTGGAAAATTGAATGGTGTTACTGTTCCACTCCCTTTTACTGAATGGACTCCAGATGATAAGGATTTAGCCCAATTAAATGCAAAATATTTGAACTATTTTTTTTTGTGCTTTGAAATCAGAAGATTACATGCGTGTTTTCACTTGCACTACTGGAAAAGAAATTTAGGATAAATTGTGTATCACCTATGAAGGTACTAATGAAGTCAAGCAATCCCGTTTGAATATTCTCTTGCATGATTATAAACGTTTTTGTTTGAAACCTTCTAAATTGATTTCTGAAATATATACAAGGTTTACTCAGATTGTTACTTCATTGTATGCATTAGGAAGAGAACTTTCTAACATGAAAAAATAAACAAAATTTTAAGATGTTTGCCTTCCTCTTTTGATACAAAAATTATTGCAATATCTAAATCTAAAAATTTAATTACATATTCGATCGATAACTTACTTGGTTCACTCTTTGCTTACGAGCAAGGGGTGAACTAAAGAAATCATGATGCAGGTGAAAGCAAGAAAGAGATAACGGTGGCACTTAAGGCGAACGATTCGAACACTGACTCTTCCGGGTCTGAAAGCAATAATGTTGCTTTAATGACAATGAAATTTAAGAGCTTTCTAAGGAAGAAGCACAAGAATCATAAAAAATGGAATAAAGGTAAGGGTAGATAAAATTTTAAGAATTCTAATGAAATAATTTGCTTTGAATGCAGGAAGCCTGGGCACGATAAAGCTGATTGTCCTACGCTAAAGGCACACCCAAGTAAGGAGAAGGGTGAGGAGAAACCAAACTTCAAAATGGACAAGAGCAAGAAGAAATTCCAAAAGGCGTTCTGGGCGGATTCTACATTAGATTCCTCTAAAACTGAACCTGAGGAGGAGACAAATAACTTGTGCATAATGACAAACAATAATCTTGGTCAAAGTGACCAAGAAAAGGTGTGTGAACTAACCTATGAGCAACTCCTTGAAGTTTTTGAAAAAATATATGCATCATATAAGAAACTAAAGAAAACTCATGCTAGCCTGAAATTAGAATTTTTTAATTTACAAAAGGAGCATGAAAATCTTCTCAAAGATCATTCAACAATTGATTCAAATCACATGGCTTTACTTGATGAGTCTGATGTGTTAAACAAAAGCATGCTAAGTTATCTGATTCTCATGATTCTTTAAAATTGTCCCATTATGAGTTAGAAAAAGAATATAAAAATTAAAAAATCTAAAAACCTTTGAAAATAAAAAATCTTCATTTCATGCATCGCACAAAAAGCATCACCATAGGAGTAGATTAGTGCATCACTTTCCAGGAATTAGAAGTTTTTCATGTGGCATGCTAGGACACTTAGCACACACTTGCACCATTCACCATAGCTCATATTAGGTCTGGAGACCCAAGTTACGTGATCCATAGCATGCATTGCATTATACTTTCCATAAGGAACCCAAATATGTTTGGGTTCCTAAATTTGACATTTAATAATTTTGCAGGAAAGCTCTCACAAAAGGCCTCGTGAGACATGTGGTACCTGGACAGCGGATGCTCTCGACATATGACTGGTGATGCCAGTCAATTCATAGTGCTGGAGACCGGGATATGAGGCAAGGTGACTCTTTGAGACACACCACTAGGAAGGTGGTAGGAGCAAGTATAATTGATAATTCCAAGCATCTTATGATTAAAAATGTTTTGCTTCTAGATGGACTGAAACACAACTTTCTCATTATCAGTCAGCTTTGAGACAAGGGCTTCATCATAAATTTTTTGGCAAATTCATGCATTATGAGCTTAAATAATAACACTATCTTGCAGGGAAAGCGGATCAACAACGTTTACATGCTTGATTTAAATAACATTGAATATGCTGCTTCATTTTGCTTAAAAATTATTATTGATGATTCATTGTTGTGGCACAGGAGATTATGTCATGCCAGTATGAAAACTCCTAGGAAAGTGACCCAAAAAGACCTAGTTGGAGGTGTCCCATAGCTTAAGTTTTCAAAAGACCACCTTTATGATGCCTGCCAATTAGGAAAGCAAATCCACTCCACTTTTCATTCCATTAAGGACATTAGCACCTCTAGACCTTTAAAATTCCTTCACATGGATTTGTTTATACCCGTTAGCATTGCCAGCTTAGGAGAGAAAGTCTATGATTTTGTGATTGTCGATGACTACTCAAGGTTTACTTGGATTAGATTTCTATCACACAAAAATGAGTCATTTAATGAGTTTAGAGTCTTCTTCACTTGGATTCATAAAAAGCTAGGTTGTGATATCTTGACCATTCATAGTGACCAAGGGGGAGAGTTTGAAAATGAGAGATTTGGAGATCTTTTTGAGGACAAGGGGATTAGCCACAACTTCTCAGCTCCTAGGACCCCTAAGCAGAATAGGGTAGCTGAAAGGAAGAACCAGACTTAGTTGAAGCCGCTAGAGCCATGCTTGCTAAGTATTCACTTCCAAAATACTTTTGGGCTGAAATAGTTAACACAGCTTGTTATGTGTTGTATATGGTGAATGTTAGAGCCAAATTAGATAAGACGTCCTATGAGATCCTTAAGGGTAGGACACCCAATCTTTCCCACCTTCATGTCTTTGTTTGTAAGGTTTTCATTCACAATAATGGGAAGTCTCACTTAGGAAAATTTAACCCAAAATCTGATGAAGGAGTGTTCTTAGGATATTCTAGTATTGGGAAGTCTTTTAGGGTGTTTAATAAGAGGACTTTGGTGGTGGAAGAGACTACATATGTAGTGTTTGATGAGTCTGATCCTAGAAAGCCTAGAGATGAGGATGATGATGATGGAGAGATTGCCACTTGATTAGAAAACTTGGAGAAGGGGGTAAAGCACCAAAACACTAAAGGAGTAGGAGAGGTTACCCAAGAAGTAGAAAATGTAGATCTGGAGGAAAGGGTTGAACCTTCACACACTTTTCCTAGAGATTGGAGATACTCTTCGAGTCACCCTAAAGATCTAATTTTAGGAGACCCTTTTGATGGAGTTAGGACTAGACATGGACTTAGGAAGGAAGTGAACCACTCTGCCTTTATGTCAATGACTGAACCCACCAACATAAAACAAGCCCTTATTGATGAGTTTTTGATCTTAGCCATACAAGAGGAGTTGAACCAATTTGTTTGAAATGATGTTTGGGAGCTTGTAGTAAGACCTAAGGGACAAAGTGTAGTTGGAACCAAGTAGGTCTTTAAGAATAAGGTGAATGATTTCGGAGTGGTGGTTATAAATAAGGCATGATTAGTGGCTAAGGGGTATAATCAAATATAAGGGATAGATTTGGAGGAGACTTTTACCCCTGTAGCTAGATTGGAATCCATTAGAGTGCTATTAGACTTTGCCAATTATAAGGGATTTAAGCTTTCTCAAATGGACGTTAAGAGTGCCTTTTTAAACAGGGAAATAAAAGAGGTTGTGTTTGTAGAACAACCCCCAGGTTTTGAGAGTTCCCAATTTCCAAATCATATTTTCAAATTAAAAAAGACCTTATATGGATTAAAGCAGGCACCCAGAGCTTGGTATGTGAGGCTTAGCACATTCTTACTAGAAAGAGAGTTTGTTAAGGGGAGTGTAGACACCACCCTTTTCCTCACCACCCTTTTCCTGAGGAAAGTAGGAGATGATTTGCTCATTGTTCAGATCTATGTCGATGATATAATTTTTGGATCTTCTGATAAAAGGCTATGTGGTGATTTTTCTAAATTAATGAGTAAGGAGTTTGAGATGAGTATGATGGGAGAATTGTCCTACTTTTTGGGGTTTAGCATAAGACAATTAAATGATGGAATATTTTTTAACCAAAAAAAGTACATAAAGAACATCTTGAAGAAATATGAAATAGATAAAGCCAAGTCAATTAATACTCCCATGACCTCAGGAATTCAATTAGATATGGACCCAAATAGAAAATCAGTTTATCAGAAGAAGTATAGAGGGATGATTGGATCTTTACTTACCTGACTGCTAGACGACCTGATATAATGTTTAGCATTTGTCTTTAAGCTAGATTTCAAGCTGGCCCTAAGGAATCTCACCTGAGTGCAGTTAAGAGAATTCTTATATACCTTTTAGGGACCCAAAACCTAGAAATCTGGTACCCTAAGCACAACACTTCTTTTGAGATTATTGGATTTTCTGATTCTGATTTTGCAGGATGTAAGGTGGATAGAAAAAGCACTTTTGAAACTTGCCAATTCATAGAACAGTCTTTAGTCTCCTAGTCTAGTAGAAAGCAAAACTCTATTTCTCTTTCCACTGCTGAAGCTGAGTACATTGCTTTAGGAGGTTGTGTGGCCCAAGTCCTTTGGCTAAAATAGCAAGTACTGGATCTAAGATTACCTATAGGGACCATCTCAATTCTTTGTGACAACACTAATGCCATATGAATTTCTAAGAATCCTATCCAACATTCAAGGACTAAGCACATTGACATTAGGCATCACTTTATTAGAGACCATGTGACTAAGGGAGACATTTAGTTACATCATGTGGCGACTGAGAATCAACTAGCTGACATTTTTACTAAACCATTGGCCTTTGACACTTTCAGCAATTTAAGAACTAGATTGGGTGTGATTAACATTAATGCATGAACTTGAATTCTACTGATGCTGTATATGTTGATTACTTTACTTTATTTTTCTACTTTTTTTGTTGTTTATTTCTTTTTGGTTAGTTTTTTTTTGGTACTTTATTTTTTCATATGTCTTGCTTTGTTTTTTCTTTTCAAATCATCGCTAAATTTATGTCTTATGACTTATTTTTTATTTTGAAAATTTGGAGTTAATGTTTTACATATCTTAATCTGCTAAAGGGTAAAAACACCGTTGATTGTGTCTCTTTCTCTAACCTATTTTGGTGGTAAAAATTTTTTTTCTAATCAAAAGTCTATCTTAAATTAACAATTGAGTTTTGCAATTGAGATCTTTTCTGCCTTGCTACAGTAATCTATCTTATACCATAATAGTTAAAGTTTTTATGTTACTTCAAGATTTATCGTAATCCTGTCAATGCATCTCTCACATAATTTTTTATTCTATTTTGTGGATTTTCTTCCCTATGTTAGAGAGCGAGTTTTTCTTCTCAAATATTTGGAAGATATACTCACATTTAAGAATATTTAAGAGTTTTTAGAAAAGAATCTAGCTTGCAAAAATAATGAAAAAAGTGGTCAATGATGCCAAAAATAAAAGATGCGCAATGACGCCAAATTGAAAAAATTTACATAAAGTGTATCAAAAATTAAAAGATGCGCAAAGTGCGTCATTCAAAGGACAAGAGGCATAAAATGAGTCCATCAAAAGAAAGCTATCTTCCTTTCCTTCAACTCTTAAAATTTAAAAGATTTCATGTATCACTTTAGATTTTCAATGACTTGATTTCGAATTTTCTGATTATAACAAACTACTTAGATATATTATTCTATAAGATATTTTTCTGAAACCAAGTCTTGATCGGATCTTTTTTCTTATCCAAATGTTTTTCTAAGTTAGGCTATTTGATTTCAAAAGAAGATTTTGCCCTAAAACAAGTCCAAGCTTAGGGTTAACATGATCGGATATTTTACCATTTTTTGGATTTTTGAAGTTGTTAACTCATTAACTTATACATTTTTAAATCAATCACATGGAGACTATATCATATTCATTCCTTGATTAAAAAAAAACTTTTTAGCTTTTATTTCATTATTGTTATTTTTTATTTTATCTTATAGTTTTTTGGGCCTTCTCTGATCATCTCCATCCCTCCTTTGATTTGAAATTTTTTGTCACATCGTCCTGGCCAATTTTTATATCATCCAAGACGATCAATTTTTCGTGCTTCAAGAACTCCATCTACTGAATATACTGATTTTTCAACTCTCATCATCCTGGTAGATCCTTTATCGTCCTGGACGATATGATCGACCTCTGCTATAATTATCTTGATCGTCCTGGCCGATATCTTTTTTCATCCTAGATATTGTATTTATTGGTTATCATCTCATCCTATACACCTGATCTTCCTGGATGATACACATGTCAGTACGTTTAAAATCTTTAAAATCGCCCGAGACGATTCACTTTTGGATAATCATCTTAGACGATCCACTATTCATCCTGGACGATACATGTGGCACCAGATTTAAAACTTTTTAAATTTAGTTGGTACGATCCATTGTTGAGCATCCTCCTGGACGATCCACCTAATCGGCTCAGATGATATGCTTTTTCAACGGTCACTCGGCCTGACTCCTTGGAACGATCGTATGTGTCTAATCATCCCAGTCGATGTCTGATCGGCCCGGACGATTAGACTGCCTTTTTAACCAATCAGACTGTTCACAATAATTGCACTGGATCGTCCTGGACAATCCTGCGATCAGCCTGGCCGATCCTTTAAATTCAAAGTAATCCCCATTACTTCTCACTTCAATCTTCTCCTCTCTTGTTTACTTACTGTTTGCTTGCTGATGGCTAGTGGAAAGCGTGCTTATCATACATCTGGCAGCTCCTCGAGGGGCACACTGGACCCTCATTTTTGGGAGGCAGACGATCAGGCTACCTACCATCATTATAAAGAGTGTGACATTACTCTTTCATGAACAATCAATCCAGCCTATCTCTCCTATCCAGTACTGGATCTTCTCACTCACACTTCTCTTTACTTTATTCTCACCCTCGTAGTCCCCTTTAGTTCTAAACTTCTTTTTAAATTCTATGCAAACCTTCGCATAAATTCTTCCTACACTGCTCTCATCCTTATGTGAATTAACGTTCTGTCGAGATCACTTATCAGGATTGTGCTAAACTGTTGCAGCTGTCCACCACTGGGCATAAGCTGTATACCCTTGTCTCTGATCCTGACTTTGACTGGCCCACTGCAATTCACTTTCTTCGCCACACAAACGCACACTTTCATGTTGAAGAGACTAGCTCTTTACTCAAAGATGCTAGGACATTCCAGCATGTCCTTCGCACTTCTGTTATTCCAAAAGCCAGGGACCGAGTCCACATCACTCCATTGCTTTCACTTACTACCTTTTACATTCCTGCCTATAGAGAATTCAATACCACAAACCTAATCTTTCTCTACATCGAGTATTTGACTACCATTAAAGATCCAGGTCATAGAAGAAAGCCCAATCTTGCTCTAGGATACATTATTTCATATGTTCTAGAATCCAAATACAACCTTCAATATCCTACTCCTCCCAACCATCCACCACCTTTCTACTCAAACAATTCCTTCAATGCCCTTTACAATACTCGTCTCCACCTAGGGGATGAGGAAGCTCAGGGGGTAGAGGAGGAGGAGGCTCCCGCTCCAATTCCTGAACCTATTCCTCTATGCCAGCACTCTCAGCTGGATTAGTTGGTGGAGAGATTTGATTAGTTTCAGACCCATTTCGATGCCTATGTTATACACCAGCAACAGTAATATGACCAGGACATGGCCTGATTTGGGGCATAATTTATTACTCTCTCCAGTTACTTTCAGCAGCCACCACCACCACCACCTTCGTCTAATGATCAGGGGCCCTCGTTTCTTTGATTTTCTTTGTATTTTTCTAGTTTATTTCTCTTATAGTTTTAGTTTCAGTTTTCTATATTTTTTTTTTTTATGTCTTGTTTTAGTTTTTGTTATGTTTTTATTTATGTTTCCCTCTTTTTTGTGATGTCAAATGGGGGAGTACTATGATGTATCTTGTACTTTGAATTCTAGAAGTTAGTGAACTATTTTTATTTACTAAACTGCCATATTTGTTTGAATTTTTTTGGGTATATTTGTTATCATCAAGAAGGGAGAGATTATTACAAATTTGAGTTTATGGATTAGACTTTTGATGATAAACATTCATGATTTCCTACGACTGCTTTGCTTACTAACCTTTCAGGTCGACAAGATCGAATGCAATTCAAGCCAGCTCATGACCGGGTAGATTTAGGTTGAGTCAAGTCTGTATTTTTCCTTTCTTGAGTCAATTATAAAAGTAGTTCCTGATGCTATATAACCTTGCACACACATTTGAGGGGTTTTCTGAGTTTTTTTTTTTTGAGTACATTAGCCTGGACGATGTTCGTATCGGCCAAAATGACTCAACTAAAAATAGATACCCAAATTAGAGCATCCTGGTTAAGTAGCCGTCATTAAGCAAATCGTCTTGGACGATAGGCTCAAATCAGAAAGAATCAGTCACCATGATCAATTTTGGTATTCTTTATTTTAAATTATCACCCCGGATGATCTCCATATCGGCCAGGATGATACAGCATAATTATGCCTAAATTAATCTTACAATTATGGAAAGCAATTAAGGCTGATTGATATGATCACATCAGCCGAGCTGATCACAGAATCATAATTGACCAGAATGATGGACTTAATGATTGACATCAGCCAGAATCTATTCTGAGCAATATTTAGAATGATTGTACTCGAATTTGAACTAATTATCCAGGATGATATTGTATCGGCCTAGACGATGCAACCAATTTTCTTCTGATCATCCTGATTTGTCTCAGCTAATTGAGCTTATTTTGTACTGATTCGCCAAGACGATAGATGGTAATGTTGATTCTTGAAATTCTATTTAAAGGACCCAAATGTTCTCATGGAACAAGACCTTGAGAGCTGCTGTCTTGACCTGAGAGAGCCTTAGAAGATGGAGAGAGAGAGAGAGAGAGAGAGAGAGAGAGAGAGAGAGAGAGAGAGAGAGCAACTTGTGAGGGTTCACAAAGGTTGCTGCAAGCAAGGTTTTAAGTCATCACCTCCATTCTTCATCCTTCATCCTTGGGAGGTTCTTGGGAGGTCTACTTCAGCAAAGGTCTGGGTTCTCTGCCTGCTTCAGGAGGAAGCAAAAGGAATCGGTTCACTACCGCACCGGGGTTGGTGAAAAGGAGTCTGTTGTAAAGGCTTCTCCGCCTAGCTGTGGGAGCTAAACGAGAGACACTTAGATAGTGCAATACTCAGAGGGTCCCTTCGAGGAGTGGACGTAGGTTAAAGATTGACCGAACCACTATAAATCCGATGTGATCTTTCTTTGTTTTTCTTCCGTGTTTATTTATGTTTCGTACTCTAATTTTTGTGGTGATTTTGGTTTTAATTTTGCGCTTTACATAAAGAAACTTTTTTAAAATACCAATTCACCCCCCCTTGGTTAGCCTCAGGATAGTTCTTAAGGGCCTAACATCCCTAATGAACTTTCAGTGTTAACTTGAGGTTTAAAAATGAATTGAATTCACTTGAGAAAAATAGGAATACACCCACACCTAAACAGTTTTTAAATCCTTATCCAAAGCCAAAAGTTTTCAAACCTAGGAAAAGACACTATACTCGAATAAATTAATAAATACATTTCCTGGTGTTAGATTTTTTTCATGTAGCATGCGAGGACACATCTCACACACTTGCACTATTCATAATATTACACATTGGGTGTGGAGACCCAAATTGCATGATTTATAGCATAACACACATGCATGGCTTTCTTCTTTCCATAAGAAGGGACCAAAATGTGTTTGGGTTCATAAATCTAACCTTTGATGATTTTGTAGGCGTGCTCTCATAAAAGATCTTATGAGAGCATATAGTACCTAGAAAGTAGAGGCTCACGACACATAATTTCATGAACACCGTTGTTTATTTCCCTAGCTCTAAACTATAGTTTTTACGTACATCAGCGGTAGTGATGGTGGGGGGGGGGGGGGGTGGGCAATGTGAAGGCCCAACAAGGCCAGTAGGGAAAACTTCAGCAGAGTGATTAACCATGCCACACTAAAAGAATAATCTCGATAGGCTTTTATACTTTATCCTTTAAAAAATTTCCATAAATTCCTTGAATGTAGATCATGGGGCATAGCTTCTTGGATAGATTAAGATGAACATAGAGTCGAGTGAAGGAGCGGCCCTAGGTGCTGGTATGGCCATCCATTCCTAAGGAGTCACAAATGACATTGGCTATTCGGGTAAGATTCTCATGGTCCCAATAAATTAGTGGTAGTTATGGCAGAAGGACCAAGTTTTGTCAGGTAAGCCCTTGTAAGAAGTATAGTGAGTAGGACGCTATCCATTGCTCCCTCCAGATGAGGCTCATGGCCATAATTTAGGAGCTACCTTGAACCATAGCATCCTAGGCCTCATCACTTTAAAAGATGCATAAAAATGACTGAGGGCTGGTGGTGATGATCTAGAACTCGTTTATGCTCACTATGGAGGTGAGAGAATGAGACTCACCGCCTAATGAGGTGGCCAACTAGGGCCATCTAAAGCTTTATCTTATTGCCAGACAAAATATTTAAGGTTTGAGTACAAAATATCAATTACAAAAAATGTGTTAGTATCCCTTATTTTAATAGGAACAAGTTGAATGCGGCTCTAAGCAAATAGACCTACTGACCACAAGATGGGGGGAGGATGAATAGTCGAGGGGGGCTCTCTACCAATGGCCGCCATAGAAGGCGAGGAAGAAGGTCTATTCTCTTGTGGAGGGCCAGCTAGGGGGTCAGGCATGATCGTTGCAACACCAAGAACCAAGGAGGCAACATTCTGTATCAGTCTAGGTGGGAAGGCATATAAGAATTTGGCAGAACTGTAGTTTCCATAAGTGGAGACCCTGGAATTTTATGAGATAGGGGAGCTCTTAATATAGGAGAGCAACCTGTTATTGTCAGACAATGCATTGGAGGCCATACTAAGATCCTTTATGTCTTTATAATCCTCAAGGAGGAATTTTTGGGGAGTGACAGCCAGTAAAATGAGAGGAAGGGGAATTGTCAAAGGAGAAGAGATGGGTGATGAAGTGGTCATGATTGAAATGCATGGGTTAGCATTAAACAAGTGGAACTAGCTTATAAGCCAACTTGGTCCACATGGAAAGATGACCTGACTATGATGCCCATAGGAGCTAGGCTGATGCACAAATATAATTTAGCAAATAGCAGGAAACAATTTACCTTTATGGGTCATGACAAAGAAGTCTTGTCACATCACCGGGTCATCCAACAGTTGGAAAATAAGTAGGGCTATCGGGGATAGTCAGTTCCATAATATTGAAACCTATCCCATCAATTATGTACTTTAACGGGATAGTAAATGGTGGGAATGAAGAGCCCATTACTCAGAGGATGTACTTTTCTTCCAGTTTTTCCCCTAAGGAGAGCGAACATCGGGTAGGAGCTAAACTGGAAGCACCTTCTTGGTCCATTAGGAGTTATCCAGATAATCCAAAGGCACCAAAATCACCCCGACTAGGTATTGAGGAGGAGTCCATGGGGAAATCCGAGGATCCTCCTGATGTGCCGCTATCAGCATCCTCTATGTCTTCAGACTATTTAGTGTCATTAAAGAGTTCCTCAAAACCCTCCATCTCCTCTCCTGAGCTAGGCCTGATGATGCTTGTACTACCAACATCCATAGGAGGAGCCTTTGGCAATGAAGACCATGAGGGGCCATTATGGGGCCCAAGACTTTGTCCTTTTTATTGTTCTCCTCTCTGTCTTGTCAAATGAGGTTTTGAGTTTGAGCAACAACCTGACTCCAACAGTTATTGGGTGTTGCATACAAAATCCTTGTCCTAGCTATCAAAGTAGGCTGAGACACTACTATTTGGTCATATTGGCCAGCCATTGCCCATGAGGACCCATGCTTTTTATCTTCCTTACCGCCACTAACACTATTTGGAGGAGGTGACCTTAGGCCTCCCCCTCTAGCCAACCCAGAGCTTCTCTCACTAAAATAGTCATGAGAGAGAAGAAAAGGTGGGAAATAAAAGAACCATCCAATTTTTTGGGTTTCTTGAAAGTTACATGATGCATTTATTAATAAATAAAATATGTACAAAAGGGGTAAAATTATAGTATGGAACTAAATTCCATGTCTTCTTAGAAAAAAAAAAAGATAAAAAGGGGAAAAGTAGAACATCTGTGTATACCAAACCATACATGTGAGATCCAAAAAAGAGAATGCAAAAATGCTAGAAAGAATTGAAGCCCCTTTGGTTTGCACAGTGGGGATTTCCAAGCACTTACCCTAAAGACGAACAAGATAATCAAAGAACTATTTCGGAGGGGGAGATATCGAGAGAAGGGTTGAAACAACCCAAAGGCTGAGTAGTATCCCATTGCTCTAATATAGCGATGATTAGGATGTGGAATTTAGGGAAAGTAATAAGGAAAGATGTCATTGCTTACCAAAGGGGATAAAATCCCTACCAATGTCTTCATGAAAATTCCTCTTCCTCTTTTTAGGCAAGTTGGTGATCGGGCCTAACTGCAACAACTATTTCTCCATGGAAGCCCTGGAGGCTTTATGTTACATTTTAAAGAGATTGATGATTCTGGTGGAGGGGTCCTTGGGTTATTGTAGCCTCACAATAGTGAAAATAATAGGATGGTCATTTTCCTCAAGATGAGTGGTGCAAGTAGGCTTTTCCTCAGGATGGTTGGCTTGGGGCCTTGATTTAGGCTTGTATATTCCTCTCCTTCTTCCTATGAATAGGTTTTATGTGCCAAGCTCATCCTCCTTAGTAGTGTTGGCTGGTAGTTCTATTCAATAAGGTTGGCCTGTGAGGGAGTCCTGTCGCTAGGAGGCAAGAGAGAGCCCGAGGAGCTCCCCCTGGTCTTAAGTGATCAGCTGACTTCAAGGAATGGGGTAGGCTACATGAGTCATAGTGATGGGGAGAGGAACCAAACCCATGCATCTTTGGCCTGAATGGCCAATGCAACCACAAGAGAAATAAATGCCCGAGAGGCCTTTATACTTAATATATTAGAAGAACTGACCATGCAACTCAGATTATCAAAATCTTAGGTAGAAGCCTTTAGGAAAGATTTATGCGCACACAAATTCAAATATAATAGGAATGCCCCCAAGTGTTTGTGTGAATATCCATCCAGAGCGGGTCCCAATCATGTTGGCAATGCGGATGAGATTAGAGGTATCATATACAACAAGGGGAGTTATGGTAATTGAACCCAAACTAGTGAGTGGAGGCCTTTAAGAGAGTTAGGGGAGGAGGTGGAAGACCCTTTATCCATCTAATTGATGTTGCAGGAAATAAAATAAGGTCCACTTGCAAGACTACATCCCAAACCTCAATACATTGGAATAAGAAAAAGTGGGAGTTAGCAAAGAGAGCTTTCTCTAGGTGGCAAAAGTTCTCCTTGACAGCACTAAGTTCCGATTCCATCGAGAGCCTGTCCTTGTCCAAGAAGCTTTCCTTGCTTTATTTTTAATAAGAACATTTTGAAGCTTATTCCAAACATATTTCCCATTGAATACAGCTCCACAGGGTTGGGCTTTGAGATTGGGAGCTTATTTATGTTGAGAAGGAGCAATAGTCGCAATTAGGGCATTACCATATACACCTTGCAGGAAATGGCCTAGAGCAGCATTTGGAGAGTTAGAATATCAATAGAGAGGCTCATACCTATAACTATAGTAGCCCTCACTAATAATAGAATCACAAACCATGAATTTTCTATGAGTAGAAGCCATGGCCTGACCCTCTACCTCCCTATATGGGTTGGTATGGTGTTTGTTACAAACCTGGCTGGGTAGGTCGGGGCGTAGAATGGAGCTGCCATAGGTTGGATTGAAGTATTTAGGATATTGCATTGAGATGTTTAAGTATCCATCTATGGAGGAGTTTTCTAATTTAAGTATATTCTTGGGTAGCCCAGCCATCTCGTACGTGTCCAAGGGCTGGAAAGTTGGTTGTAGGTTAATAAAACATCAAGCATCCACCACCCCATTATCATCCTCAGTGTCCACTTAATCCCCCAAGACATCCATATCCGCATTAGAGTTCGAGTGGGTTACCTTATCTGCCATCTCATTGTTCGAGCTGCCGGTACTAAGTGAGGCAAACCCATGTGAAGGCTGATCGAGTTGCACCAACTGTAATGGCTAAAGCCCTGTACGAGTGGTGAGCTCCCGAAGTGATGACGCAGTAAGGGGGGTCATTATGCCATTCTAAAACTTCCCAATAGGGGGAGCAAAGGCAGTGAATAATACACCCAAAGACAAAGTGCTCATATGCAAAGGGATGGATGGAGTTTGTTGGCTGCGCCTCCTATCTGGGCTGCTATCTTCCTCCTATACCTGATGGAGGAAAGTCACCAGTTAAATGCAATTTAACTCCATGAGTCACATATCCCTACATTATGTGTAGCCGCTACTACCTTGACCAGAGCCTTGCTGTTCCAAAAAGGAGGAGTTTCTTCCACCACACCTTTATCATTGTACAAAACCTTGTAATAGTTCCCCCTTTGCTCTCCATTCTTGCCATCACCATTAGGAGAAGGTAGCCTAGGGCCACCCCCTTTCTCCATCCTAGAGACGCTTTCTCTAATCCACTCTTGTGAGAGAATCAGATGTTAATAAATGAAGAAACTCCCAAAGGTTTTGGTTTCCTTAAAATATATATTATATTAAGCATTAATAGAAGAAAAAAGAAAATACAGGGCAAAGGGGGCACTTGGCCGCCCAAAAAAACCAACCTTGAATACAAAAAACCAATAAGGGGGAACTAAAACAAAGTTACTAAATGGATGAAACGAAAAAAAAAAAAAAAAAATCACCCCTATCATAATAAGGGGGCATCTCCGAGGAGGCCAAGCGGACTAGGAGGGAGGAAAGAGGGAACCTTCCAGGGGGGTGTCGACCTCCAAAAGTGATGCACTTTTGGCTCTAGAATGTAGAGAGTATACAATCGCACCACCCCAAGGGATAGAGGTGATTGTAGGCCTCTGCGGTCTTTGCAAGCAGGCTAATATGAAGCAGATTAGATCTTACATACCATCAACCATTGAGGGTAGCGGCTCTTGCTAGTGTACCCATATGGGTGATAATATACATGACCTGATCAGTGTCATGGGGATTCCCCTACCCAATACATCTACTCGAGTGGGGTTTATTTATTATGTGATTCCATTTTTCATGGCCGCAAGCCCTCATCGTTAATTACTTCTCAAGCCAGAGCCCAAGAATACAATATTACCTTTCAATTAAGGATCCAATATTATTCTCCCCAAAAAGGGAGCTTGGCACAAAAGGGAGACTAATAAATCCTACACAGAGAGAAAGAATGGTTCCAAATGGGCTTAGTCAATATGCACAATTCATCTCAACTTTCGGAGGGACAAAGGCATAAAAAAGGAAAGGAAATCATACAGTCAAAACATATAGAGTGGATGGATAGAAGTGATGTCATCCATGTGATGTGGATAGGTAGGATTTATAGTCCTTGAAGAAAAGGGGACTTACCAACCATTTAGGCATACTGTGAGACACTGAATGTTGTAGTCCTGAACCCTCAATCTAAGGTGAGATTAATGTTCCACCTAATACTAACACCCGTGCCCTATCTAATGCAATTGAGCTTATATTAAGCCTAAAAAGGAAGCTAGCTAACTACCTAAGCATTTAAAATCCATGATGTCCATTCTTGATGAAAGATGGGTAGGCAGGATGAGTGTTTTGGAAGTAAGACCAACATCTAGAGAGTTTCCTAATTGGCCTTTGACTTATATAGGGTGAATGCTCCTAGAGCTAATGTAATTAAAGTTTTAATTAGTTGGTTTCTAATATAATGCATGCTGCTTCAAAATGTCCAAATTAGGTAAGCTTGAGCTCTTAAAAATAGGCTTATATTTTTAGAAAATTAGACTTGCCTAGGTTTGGCATCTCATCCTCTTAGGCCAGATTACCCGGACTCCACCCGCAGTCGAGGAAGTGTCTTAAAGAAGGAGAGAGAAAATACATTTAATATGCATGCGACCCCGAACAACTTTGGCAGTTTCCTAAGTTGTTAGATTTCTATTTTTGTTAACCTTAAAATTTTGAATTTTAATTATGAGTAGAAAATCTTTTATCCTAAAGAGCTTAGCAAAAACAAACCAAGCACATGCAAGAAAGAAACCTAAAAAAAATATGCAATTTCTATGGTGCAATCAATGTAAACACATCAATATAAATAATCAACACAGTAGGGGAAAAAAAGTCCATGTTAAGTGCCGTATAAGTATAACCTAGGGCCCGCAGAAAAGTAATGATGGCTAGGCCCCAGCAACAATAACCTAGATTTTAATCCTAATAAAAGACATAAGTCTTAAAAGTTAGGCATTTCATCTTCAAGTCTTTGTCTTTGAGTGTATCTTCCATCTTCGGATCACCTCCCTTTGGATCATCTCATTCGAGCTCTATATGGTTCATCCTTTGAAAGGGTACTCAAATGAATAAGAAATTCCCTATAAAGGGCATTTCTTTTCCTCTTTAGGTACCAAGTATTTGAAATTTTAGACTTTTAAAGCATTTTACAAATCAATGATAACTATAAATAACATCATCAAAAAAGAAAAATCTAGACCCAAACTCCTGTATGGTTATCCTAATAAAATCCCAAGTAATTTAATAAACTATTTTGCCACGTGGATCATCCAAGACGTATATGTGGATCATCCAGGATGATCGTAAATAATTAAGTAGGATTAGATCAGATCGTCAAATATGATGTGGATCATCCATGGTAATCATAAATAATTGAGCAAGATTTCATTAGACTATCTAGGATGATGAGGATCATCCAGGATGATCTCAAACATCTAACTTAGATCTGTCGTAAATGGAAGATTAAGGGTGGTGTAATGATATCATCAAGGATGATAAATCGAGAGAACGTCCAATTTGAATTATAGAGAGAGAAAGTTCTTCCTGGTTTTGAAATCAAATTTCGCGGGTTTTTTCGCGATTGATGGTGACTGCGCCGGTGGATCATCGGCATTTTCAGCCGGTATCCATTATTATTCCACGGTCATCTGGTTCTCTTCGGTCCAGTGATAGAAAATCTAATGGAATAGTGATTAGGGAAGGAGGTAAGCCTTTGAGCCGTCAAGAAAATGTTGAAGGTAAAGGAAAGAATGTGATAATGGATGAATTGGATGCACGATTGGATACAATTGTTGAAGACCTACCTGGTTTGATGAATGTTAAGTCTTCGGCTTCACAAAATTTGGTCTTACGAGTGAGAAATTTTTTGAGGTTCTTGATGCACAGAAAGTGCGAAATATGGGTGATGGATCTGTTTCTTTAGAAACCCGAAAGGAAGATATCGTGAAGAATATGGGCGAAGTTGCTGAGGCTTGGACGAAACCGAAGCCAATCAAGATTACATTTGACAGAGATTTGATGGAATTCTCTAAGGACGGTGTGGAGGTAAAATTGAACGCGGAAAGGGAAGCAGAGAATGCTAGAGTATTGAAGAATTCGATTGTACTAAAAGTTCTGGGTAATGGAGTTCCATTCTTAGTTTGCAGTTTGGAGCTAAGAAGACAATGGAACCAATACGGTAAATTTCACTTGACCTCAATTGGATTGGATACTCTGTTCGTTCAATTCGTGTGAGGTGGTTGATGAAGTTTTGAACGGGGGCCCATGGTATGTGAATGGATTAATCGTTGGTATTGATAGGTGGACTCCTGCTTTTGATCCAAATTTGTTTAAAGGTATATCTGCACCGGTGTGGATCCGATTACCTTGCTTACCTTTATATTGCTGGGATGAAGATAGCATAGCTAGAATTGCTTCTTGCTTTGGATCACCTATATATGTAGATGGAAATACATTACGATGGTGTAAACGAGAATTTGCACGTGTTTGTGTGAGAATTGATTTAGAGAAGAAACTTTTGAATGGTACGTGGGTTGAAGGTTCGGTTGGGAGATTTTTCCAAAGGGTGGAATATGAAAAAATTGATCTTTTGTGCTACCAATGTGGAAGGGTAGGCCATGATAAGAAGACATGTCAGGAAAATGTCACATTGGTGATTAAAGATCAATCGTTGAAGAGTATGGGATCAGATAATGGGCAGGACGATTTGGTGAGACATAACAATAAGCATTCTGTGGTGAGTACTGAATATGGTCCATGGATTCATGTCCAATTCAAGAATAGAAGAGGTAGAAGAAGCAATGCAGTAAATAAATATGAGCATGATATTGGAAGGAAAACAGAACATAGAACTTTTGTTGGTTAGAAGGATGTTCAGCTTGAAGAAGTCCAAGAGAAAGTTCAGGATGAGTGTAACGGTAATAAGGCAAATGAAGTCTCTGGAAAAGTTGCTGTAACTGGTATGTTCGAACAATCAACAAACCGGTTTGTTGTTTTGGTTGAGGAGAATGAGGAAGAACTTCTGGTTAAAGCTGTTAGTAATGATAAGGTGGTTGACAAAGGCTCGGAACTATTGGAACCAGAGGTAAATCTTGATATGAATTATGGTAGTGAAGATGTCAAGGGTAAATTAGCCAAAGAATTGAAGTCATTGGGACCTGTTAATAGTGTGAAGAAGAAGAGGAATGGAAGGTTGAACCCCAATAGTGGGGGAAGATCCTCTATACCTTGTTAATTATGTCTTCAATTCTTCTCTGGAATTGTAGGGGAGCAAGGAAGAAAGAAGCTTCCCTGTATCTTAAGGAAATGGTTAGAGATGAAAATGTTTTCTTTATTAGGCTTATGGAGACAAAGTTGTCCAGCATTGGTATAATGGAGGTGGATTGCCTAATGGGAAATGAGTGGCATTATTTTCACCAACCTGCTGTTGGGACTTCTGGTGGTATCTTGGTTTTGTGGAACATAAAGTTAGTGTCATTTGAGGTTTGTGAAGCTTCTTCTCAGGTGATCATTGGTAATCTTTCGATTCCTAGCTTAGGAATTTGGAAGATTGCTACGGTTTATGGAAGCCATTGCAACAAGGATAGAAGTGATCTTTGGAATCAATTGGAGAGAAGCATGGAGAATTCTAGTCCTTCCATCATAGGGGGAGACTTTAATTGTATTCTAAACAAAGATGAGAAGAGAGGAGGTTAGAGGTTCCTTTTTTCCAAGGGACCGAGAGAAATGAAGAGCTTCATGGTAAATTCAGATTTTCATGATATTGGATATGTTGGGCCAAGATTCACATGGTGTAACAACAAAGAAGGTTATTCTCGGATATGGGAAAGGTTAGGCAGATGCATTTTGAATTCATTGGCTATGCAAAAGCTTCCTTTGGTAGTGAACAGACATTTGGCAAGGATGGCGTCTGATCACTGTCCAATTGTGATCAAGATGGATGATAGAATACGGCTTAAACCGAGAACAATCAAATTTGAAGATACAGGGAGATCTTATTCGGCGGCTAAGAGCATAGTTTATCACTCCTGGAAGAAGCATGATGATGGTAATGAGTATGAAGTCTTACAAAAGAAGCTTAATCGTACTTTGAAATCCTTATTTTTATGGAGCAGAAATAAATGCAAGGATTTGAATGCCTTAAAGGATAAACTGAAGAAAGAGATCCTTGATTTGCAAAGCAAAGAAGCATTGAGTAGTAATTGGTCTGCTGATGACCTGTTTGAACTTAGAAATAAGGTTAATCAACTCAATATCACTATGAGAAGACTTTCAACTTGGTGGAATCAAAGGGCTAAGGCTACGTGGCATGAGGAAGGCAATACAAATTCTAAGCTTTTTCATAACTTTGCAACAGCTAGAAGGAATGGGAATCGTATTTTTTAAGTCAAAGATGAAGCAAATAAGTTGCAAGTGGAGGAGGATCAAATTGAGAAAGTCTTCACCAAATTCTTTGAGAAGAAATGGGAATATAGGGAATGTGAAGTCACGGGATGGCCTTCTATTATGGAGAATCAGAAGTTAAATGCCGAAGACATGGAGTTATTAAATGCTGAGTTTACTGAAAATGAATTACAGATTGCGGTGTTCCAGCAAGGAAATAATAAATCTCCTGGTGTGGATGGCGTTACCTCTTCCTTCTACAAAAGCTATTGGAATATTATATGGGAAACTCTTTGGAATGCAGTAAGGAATTTTTTTAATTCCATCCATATGAATAAGGAATGGAAGGACACGTTGATTGTCTTAATTCCTAAATTAAAGAACCCTTTGTCTCCATCGAATTATAGGCCCATTAGCCTTTGTCAAACAAATTATAAAATTATGGCTACTATGCTTGTTAATAGATTGAAGAAGGGAATGGCTAGAATGATTTCCGAAGAACAAGCTGCCTTCATACATGGAAGATCTATTGCTGAACATTGTTTGCTTGCTCAGGAGATTTTCCACAAGTTTAAAATCTCAAAGAATAAGAAGGGAATGATGGCCGTTAAGCTTGATATGGAACAAGCTTATGATAGCATGGGATGGACTACTCTTCATCATATTTTGAGATGGTATGGTTTTCCTATTGCTTTCTCTAACTTACTCTTGGAATGTGTTGTAGATGTGAGATTCTCCATCATTATTAACGGGAAAAACTCTGAATGGATCAATGCTCAAAGTGGATTCCGTCAGGGATGTCCACTTTCACCATATTTATTCATCATGTGTTTCCAATTGATTACTAACTCATTGGAGCAAAGAGGGAAGAGCCTTGGCATTCAAGTTTCAAGTGGAGGGCCAAAGTACTATATGCAGATGACGCTCTAATTTTCTCTCATGCATCTGTTGTGCTTGCTAAAAGTATGAAGACAATTGTAGAAAAATTTTGTAAGTGGACTGGGCAGAAGATTAATATTGGCAAATCTCAATTGCTGTTTGGAAAGGTAGTCAACTATCATATGAGGAGGAAGATTGGCAGACTTCTTGGGTTTAAGATAGTGAAGGAAATGAGATACTTAAGAGTAAAAATCTCACTTGAAAGAATGAAGATGGCTGATTATCAAGAAGTTCTTAGTAATGCCATGGAAAGACTTAATGCTTGGAGCAAGAAATCTTTATCCTTGGGAGGTAAATTGATTCTTGTAGAAAGTTCTTTGCTCTCTATGGCAAATTTTCTTATTACCCAATCTTTGGTACCTAAGAGGCTTTTACATGACTTGGAGAAGCTATGTAGAAGTTTTATTTGGAATAATAAAGATGGCACTAAGGGGATGCATTACATTGCTTGGAATGATATTTGCAAGCCTAGTAGTATGGGAGGATTGGGCTTACATTCTCCTTTTCAGAGAATCGGATCTTTAAGATCCAAAGTGACATGGAACTTTATTCAAAAGCCTGGTTCTTTACTTCACCGTGTCATGGAAAGTAAATATGGGGATAATGTAATGAATGGAGCTCATAGGAATATCAGCTCAAATGCTTGGAAAATCTTACTGGATGGTGGAAAAAATTTGAAGATGGTGGTTCGATGGAAGGTGGGGAAAGCAAATAAAATCAGCATCTTAAATGACACTTGGGTGCTTGATAAATGCATTAATCGTTGGCCTACTTTTGTGGACAGCGATTTCCTGGATGGTATGAGTGTGCAGCAATTAATCCTTGATAATAGTATGTGGAATTATGAATTGTTACAAAGAGCGTTTCATCCATATTTTATCTCTTTAATCACTCAAATTCCAATTGAGTATAATGAGGAGGATCAGATGGAGCTGATGAAGATTGGTTCGGGGAAGACAGTGTCTGCTATGGTTTTTGAACAAATGTGGCTCAGCAAATGCAATATGGAGGATGTGGAATATTTAGCTGGGTGAAGAAATTGAAGATGAGTAAAAATATTGAAATGTTTTGGTGGAGACTTGGTAAATCAACCATACCAACCAATATGTTTCTCATGAATCATAAAATCTCAGATAATGGTCTTTGTCCTAGAGGTTGCCAAGTTGATGAAACGTATGAACACATTATGGTAAAATGCAAGTATCTGATTGAAATAATTCTGAAGTTGAGGGAATGGGGAATTTTTAATCCTACATTTCATTCACTGGATTGCTGCTTGGAGAACTTAAGGAAGATGTCTGTAAAGAATCCTGGGATTGTTCGGCTGTATTGCTCTACTGTCTATTATTCTTGGAAGAGTAGAAATGATATTAAACATGGTAAGAATGTTGTGCCGTGTTCTGTTATTGCTGCTAATGCTCTGTTTTATGCTGTCTCCAAATCTAGTCCATTTCTATCTTGCTGGGGTACTAATCTCCTTAGGGAGTCTCAAAGAACTTGGTACCCTCCACCGAAAGAACGGATTAAGGTAAATGTAGATGCATCCTTGACATACTCTAATTTGGCTGGCATTGGAGGAATCTTTCGGGATCACAAAGGAAGATTTATTAGTGCTTTTGGAAAGAATGGAATGCATTGGGATATTGGCCATCTTGAATTGCAAGCAGTCCTCACGGTTAAGGAGTTTTTGAAGAGCTGGATGTTGGAATGTAAAGGGCTTATCATAGAAAGTGATAATATGAATATCATCAAATTCATTCAGAATTCTTTGAAGGATAATAAGGAGAATGTGGGTAAGTGGCAACATAAGAATTTATGTTTTTTACATGATTTTAATAAGGTTGTCTTTCTCCATGCTTATAGAGATTGAAATAAAGTAGCAAATTGTTGTGCTACTATGGCATTGGAGAATAGCTTTTTCTTTGATAGCTCTTCTTTTGATCGCATTCCTTCCTTGTTGTTAGGCTTAATCAAGGAAGAATGTGATCCCCTTATTACTTGTACTTAGTTTTCTTTTGGGTTTAATGCTATATGATGCATTTCTTTCAAAAAAAAGGATGATATGATAAAAAAAATGAAGATTTAATAGATTGATGGAGGTGATCAGAGAAGGCCCTACAACTCAAAAGACCAGTAAAAAATAAAAAATAAAGCAACAAAAATACTAAAAAAGAGAAAAAAAGTTAATTTTTCATTAATGGAAGAATAGATAAATTTTCCATGTGATTGAATTAAAAATTTGTAAGAAAATGAGTTAATATTATCAAAATTTGAAAAATGGTAGAACAATTGATCCTATTAACCCTACCTCGGAGTTCTTACAGGGCAAACTATCTTTTGAAAACAAAAATCAAACTTAAAAAAATAAATTAGATAAGAAAAAGTGTTCCTTTCAAAACTTCATTCCAGAAAAATATTTTATAGAGTAATATAACAAAGTAATCGGTCATAAGATTTTTTGAAATTAAGCCTTTGTAAATGTCAAGTGACACTGAAAGTTTATTAGGATGTTAAGCCCTTATAAAGTAGCCCAAGGCTAACCAAGAAGGCAAGGGGGGGGGGGGGGTGAATTAGTGTTTTAAAAATTCTAAAACAAAATTAATAAAATAAATTAAACAATCATTCACCAAAAAATAAATTGCAAAAATTAAATGTGAAAATATAATAAGAAAGAACACACAAGATTTTATACATACTCAGTCAACTTTATATACATCCACTCCCCGGAGACTCTCCTCTGAGTATTACACTAAACTCAGTGACTCTCATTTTTCTCCCATAGTAAGATAAAGAAGCCTTTACAAAAACTTCTTTGCAACAACCCTAGTGAGGTAGAGAACCCAACTCATTTCGCTTCTTTCTAAAGTAGGCAGAGAACCCATTTCTTTTCATTTTCTCTTGAAGCAGGTAGAGAACCTAGATCAATCACTAAAGTATATCTCTCTAGAACCTCCAAGGAATTAGGGATGATGACTAGAGAAGATGATGTTGATCCTTGCTTGGAGTAACCTTTGTGAAACCGTCCCAAAATCCCACTCACAAGATCTTCTCTCTCTTGTAAGCTCTCCCTCTCCTCTTGGCTCTCTCAGGTCAGGACAATGACAAAAGATCTCATCTTAAGTAAAAAATAGATCTTAAATAGAAGGGCTTAAAATTTTCCAAAAATTGCAATGAATTGACAAAGATCATCCAGTATGATCGACGGATCATCCTGTACGATCAACACAAATTCAACTTAATCAGCTAGGACAATTTGGGAGAGGCTGGATGATTAGAAGGTTTATTTATTCTAATCATCAAGGATGATAGGACATCATCCAATATAATTAGTTCAAGACATCTAATATCATCAAAAACCATTACTCTGTTCGGCTAGGCTTTACCTATCTAGATGATGAAAAAATAACTAATAGTCTAGGATGATTTCACGATCATCCTGTATGATTAGTTCAAGATGTTGAATATTGTCTAGACCATCACTCTATTTGGCAAGTCTTTAGTGGTTTAAATAATGAAAAAATAATTGATCTGCATTGACAATTTGGGATCATCCCGTACAATTAGTTCAAATGAATACACATTGTCTAGAACATCATTCTGGTCATCTAAAAAGAAACTAAAGTTTGTATAACTAATTATTTCGAACGATCCTGCAATCATCTAAGATGATATGATCAATTAATAAAACCTGAATTAATTTCCTTAATCATCAAACTAATTTAGGCATAATTGTAATTTATCATCTAGGAAGATGTCCTCGATGATGTCAAAACCTAATAATATTTCTAAAATAGTTGGCGGATGATTCTTTCTTATTTGAACCTATCATCTAGGATGATATTAGTATCGTCTGAAATAATTTGCTTATTTTTGGCTGCCTTAATCAGGTTGGCCTAATTATGGTTTCTATTTTTAACTAATCGTTCAGGATGATTTGGAAACATCCTGGACGATATGATTAAAAATAGAAATCTTTAAATATAATAGAATTTATCCCTTGAGTGTGTTTGTGCAAGGTTACTTAGTATCAGGACCCACATAATTACATTTGACTCAAGAAAAGGTAAAAACACTTGACATATAGTTGCAAACTAACTAAGTCTTAATCTACTCTATCTTAAGCTGGCTTGATTTGTATTTATCCTTGTAGACCTAAAACATTAGTAGGTAGGGCAATAGGAAAAAAACCAAAATATCTGATATGTTTGTTATCATCAAAATTATAATCCCTAAATCCACATTCACTACTTACGCATGAATTCTTTTATGATTTGAAGGTTTAAAAGAGAAGGAAGTTTGCATTCTTGTCAGCTCCTTTGTGCCTCTTGTCAATTGGTTGGCGCACTTGGCGCATCTTTTGATTTTTGATACACATCGTGTATCTTTCAATTTTTTGGCAATCATTGTTCATCATTTTAGTTTTTTTTTTTTATTTTGGGCTCATTTTATGCCTCTTATTATTTTTGCCTCTTATTATTTTTCCAATATAAGGAAGAGTAAACCACATAGCAGAATTAAATTCATATGATAAATACAATGACAAGATAACAAAAGATTTAAAGTGATGTAATGATTTTGAACATTATTTATATAAGATAGATTATTATAACAGGATAGAAAAGATCCCAATCACAAAATCTAATTATTAATTTTAAATAGGCTTTTGGTTTGAATAGAAATTTACACCATTAAACGAAGTTAGAAGAAGAGAAACAAACAATGTTCTTTCTCACTTTATCTAATTTAGAGATGTCAAACATTGACTACAAATTTTTAAAAATAAAAACAAGTCATAAAATATTATTTCAGCAATGACCAAAATAAAAACTGAAAGAAACTAAAATATTAGAAATGAGAACTTGAAAAACATTAGCAAATAAAAATCAATAATTAAAACTAAAAATAAAAAGAAAAGTCAGAAATAATAGAAAGAATTGAAAACAACAACAAATAACAAATCAAAAAACATTCCGTAAGCATCATGTTCATGCATTTTTGTCAATCACATCCAATCTTATCCTTAAGATACTGAATGTGTCAAAGGCTAGTGGTTTAGTAAAGATGTCATCCAATTTATTCTCAATTTCCACATGGTATAACTCAATATCTCCTTTGGTAACTTGGTCCCTAATAAAGTGATGTCTTATATCAATGCGTTTGATCCTTGAATGTTGGATAAGATTCTTAGAGATGCTAAAACTAGTGTTGTAATATAGGATTGAAATTGTGCTTAGAGGTTATCCTAAATATATAATTTTTTACCTCAACTAAATAACTTGGGCCACACAACTTCCTAAGATAATATACTTAGCTTCAGTAGTGAGAAGTGCAATAGAGTTTTATTTTTTCTACTAGACTGGGAGACTAAGGACAGTCCTATGAATTGATAAGTATGAGAAGTGCTCTTTCTATCTACCCTACATCCTACAAAATTAGAATCAGAATATCTAATAATCTCAAAAGAAGTGTTGTGCCTAGGATAGCAGTTTCCTAAGTTTTGTGTTAAATGCAGTCAGGTGGAATTCTTTAGGATCAGCTTAAAATCTATCACTAAGATAAACACTAAACACTATATCTGGTTAGCTAGTAATAAAGTAAAGTAGTGATCTAATCATTCCCTTGTACTTCTTTTAATTAACAGATTTTCTATTTGAGTCCTTATCCAACTAAGCATTAGATCTCATAGGAGTATTTATTTGCTTGGCTTTATCCATTTCATATTTCTTCAAGATTTCCTTAATGTACTTTATTTGATTTAAAATGGTTCCATCATCCAATTGTCTTACATCAAACACCAGAATGTAGGATAACTCTTCCATCACAATCATCTTAAATTTCTTACTCATTATTTTAAAAAAATTATCACATAACATTTTATCACAAAATCAAAAAATATATTATCAACATAGACCTGAATAATGAATAACTCATCACCTACTTTTCTAAAAAAATGGGTTGTGCCTACGCTACCCTTAACAAACTCCCTCTATAGTAAGAATGTGCTAAGCCTCTCATACCATGCTTTAGGTTCTTGTTTTAATCCATATAAGGCATTTTTAAATTTGTAAACATGATTTTGAAATTGGGAACTCTCAAAACCTAGGAGCTGCTCTACAAACACATACTCTTTTATCACCCCATTTAAATAGGCACTCTAGAAGTCCATTTAAAAAGCTTAAATCCTTATAACATACAAAGGTTAGTAGAAATCTAATGGCTTCAAATCTAGCTATAGGGGCAAAGGACTCCTCAAAATCAATCCCTTATATTTATTTATACCCCTTAACCACCAATATTACTTTATTCCTAACCACCACACCAGAATCATTCATTTTATTCTTAAAATCACATTTGGTTCAAACCACACTTTGATTCTTGCATCTTTCAACCAACTCCCAAATATCATTCCTCACAAATTAGTTAAGTTCTTCATGAATAGCTAATGTCCTTAATGGAATGAAAAGAGGATTGGGCTTTATTCCCTAGTTGACTGGCATCACACAGGTGATTCTTAGTTAATTTAAGCTTGGAGACACCTTTAACTAGATCCTCTTGAGTCACTTTCCTAAAAGTTTTCATGCTGGCATGACACAACCTTCTATGCCACATCTAAAACTCATCAGCAGCAATTCTTATGCAAAATAAAGTATAATATTTAATGTCATTTAAATCCAACATGTAAATATTTTAAATATTTTTCCTACAAAATAGTTTTATTATTCAAGCTAATGATGTATGTGTTTGAAATTTTTTTTTATAATGCCCTTATTACAATACTGACTGATACTGAGCAAGTTGTATTTCAATCCATCTACAAGCAAAATATTTTCAATTAAAATGTCCTTTAAGCTTTTTATTATACCTGCGTAAACTACTTTCCTAGTGGTGTTGTCTCCAAGAGTGACCTTACCTCCAACCTTGGCCTTATGAGAAATGAATTGATTATCATCTCTAATTATGTGTCTTGAGCATCCACTGTCAAGGTACCACATGCTCTCATGAGGTCTTTGGTGAGAGCACATCTACAAAACCATCAAACATCATATTTAGTAACCCAAATAAGTTTGGGTCCCTTCTTATGGAAAAAAGAATGCAATGCATGTGTGTTATTCTGTGAGTCATATTATTTTGGTCTCCACACCTAATGTGTATAATAGTGAACAGTGCAAGTGTGTGATATATGTCCTAGCAAGCCACATGAAAGACATCTAACACAAGAAAAATGATTTATTTGTTTACTTATGTAGAGAAGACTTTTCTAAAAGTTGTGTGATGCATGCATTGATGGTTTATCATTTTCAACTACTATGAGTTTTTGTGTGTACTTGTATATAGCAAGTATAATGTGTATAATGTGTATAATACTTATCTATAGTAGAAAAAAGTTTCTCCTATAAATCACAGTGGAGAGTGGAGAGAGGAGAGAAGAGAATTGGAGAAGAAGAAAATCAAAGATCATGATTTTAGAGATTCTTTGGCGATCAAAGGTGCTCCGTCGGCCCGGCGTGGCTGATGGAGTTCAATGGTGGGAAGTTTCTTTTGTGCCAAGATTTCATTTGGCTAAAGTCAGTTTTAGTGGATCAACTAATGTATAACCTATGTCTAGAGAGAGAATGTCTGTGATTTTCTAGAGAGAGAAAGAATCTATTTTTTTAAAAATTTTTGTTGAGAAATTTAAGGCAGGCTTTTGGATGGAGGTGGGAGATCACCGGACCACTTGGATAGGTGGTCTAAGTGATGTCCGGCGAACTACATCCAATTATGCTTCCAGCTCTAACTGATCGCTTCCAGCATTCGGTGATGCGGCTGCTGGTTGATTCAATATCAGAGCTCAGGAGGCTAGATTGAAGATGAAGAAAAATAAAGGTCTGGTGATCAATTAAGGTGGTCTAGCTTCAGTGAAGAAAATTTTACTTGAAATCGATAAGGGAAAAGAGATTTTGGATAGTAGCTTCAAATTTGATAAGCATTCACTGAAAGCAGTGAATGTCACCTGGAATAATGGAGTGTCAATTGATCCGAAGGAGATTATCATTCCTAAAGTTTGGAATGAAGGGATAGTTGCGACTCAATCAAAGGAAGACTGTTCTCTAAATGAGATAGCTATTATGGATAAAGTTTCAGTGGTTAGTAATGATAAAGGTGTTGAAATCATTACTGGTGGGCCGCTAAATGTTTTGGCTGTTAATGAGGCTGAAGACTTATGCTCGGTCAGGCAGTCTGAATTTGGGCATCATAAAGAAGATAAAATGAATGATGAATTAACTGTGAAGGTGAAAGAACCATCTAGGAATAATGCCTGGTTGAAAAAGGAGAATCAGGGTATCCAATCTGGATTTTGGTCAGTGCTTGTCAGAGGATGGATTTATAGTTAAATTTAATATGCAAAAGGAGGAAGAAAATGTTAAAAATTTGAAGAATTCCTTAGTCATCAAGGTTTTTGGTGATTATGTTCCTACTTATGCTATCAGTGGTGAACTTAGGAGACAATGGGGCCAATTTGGAAATTTCCATCTAACATTGCTGGGAAATGGATGGATACTATGTGCTTTTGAGGAAGAACAAGCTTTGGATTCAGTCCTTAAGAATGGACCGTGGTATGTTAAAGAACATATTGTTGGGATGGACAAATGGTCTACAAATTTTTCTCCTTCAACCTTGAAAGGAATTACTGCACCAATATGGATAAGAATGCCAAACCTTTCACTCCAATATTGTGATGAAATCAATGTTTGTAGGATTGCTTCCAAGATTGGCATTCCTTATCTAATTGAAGGTAACATGTTCAAGTGGAGTAGATGGGAGTTTGCCCGTATCTATGTTCATGTTGCTCTTGAATAAAAACTACCGCTTGGTGTTTGGTTTGAAGGTATTGCTGGAAACCTTTTTTAGAAAATAGAAATTGAAAGAATGTCCTCATTATGCTATAACTGTGGTAGAGTGAGTCAAGAGAAGAACAAATGCCATGAAATTATTCCAGTTAATGGTAAAGAAGGCTGTAGCAAACAAGGAATACTTATGGCAAAAGATAAATCTGGTACTTACCCAAAAACTTCTGGGAATTGCAAGGGGTGTTGCAAATCTATGTTTTCATGGCTTGTGTTTTGATGATTGACAAACACTACTTCTCTTGGACTACTTGTTACTTCTAACTTTTCAGGAATCGAAGACCGGACGATCATGAAGAAGCCAAGTTCAGAATTGCGTAGGTTTTGGGTTGAGTCAGTCTGTACTTTTGTTTTTCTCTTTTTGAGTCTACTTGTAATGGTCAAAGAGACTGATGCTAAGTAACCCTACACACACACACTTGAGAGACTTAGATTTTCTATTTTTACCCACATCGGCCCGGCCGATATTTATATCGTTCGGGACGATCAGCTTAAAACAGAAAGTCTAATTAAGGATTCTTAATTAAGGCAGCCGACATTAACATATCGGCCTGGACGATACGTGTATCGGCCAGGCCGATAAGCTCAAAACAAAAAGAAGCAGCCGCCTTAGACAGTTAAGGTATACTGTATTTTTAAATAGTCGGCCAGGACGATCCCCGTATCGGCCTGGACGAAATTACCAAATTATGCCTTAATTGATCAGGAAATCAAGGGAGTAATTAAGGATGATTGATACGATCAAATCGTCCTGGACGATCGCAGGATCGGCCAGGACGATACATTCAAAATCCTTGAGTTGCTTCAGGACGATAAATATCGGCCAGGTCATAAACAGGGCGATGCTCAGGACGATTTGCGTCTGATTTGAACTAATCGTCCAGGACGATTGTATGATCGGCCTGGACGATCAAGCCAAATTTCAATTGTCCAGGACTGTTCCCAGGGCGATGCTCTGGCCGATCTTCTTTGATTTGTACTGATCGGCCAGGCCGATGTCTAGATCGGCCGGGACGATAAAGTCGGCTACTTGCAATTAATGAGCTCCTTGAGAGCTCTTCTATTTAAGAGCTCTTGTTCAAACATTTTAGAAGAACTTTTGGCTGCTGCCTTGATCTGAGAAGACCTTGAGGAGAGAAAGAGAGAGAGGGAGAGAGAGAGGATCTTGTGAGGGGGAGCTTGTGAGGGGGATTCACAAGGGTTGCTTCAAGGATCGCTCTGCTTGTCTTTTGTCTGGAGTTTCTCGTCCGTGGAAGAGTCGGTAGAGGTAAGGAGTTTGCTTTTGGTTGTGGTTCTCTGCCAGCTTCAGGAGGAAGCAAAAGGAGGTAGGTTCTTTGCCTTGCCGGGGTGGCAAAAAGGAGGTTCTTGTAAGGGCTTCTCTGCTTAGCCATGGGGGCTAAAGGAGAGTCATGTTTTGTAGTGCAATACTTGGAGGGTGCCTCCAAGGAGTGGACGTAGGTTGAGTCGACCGAACCACTATAAATCTTGTGTTCTTATTTTTGCTTCCGCACTTTTTATTCCACATTAATTTCTTGTGGTGTGATTTGGTTTGTATTTTTATTTCTTTGTCTTAAAAGTTTTTTAAATACCAATTCACCCCCCCCCCCCTCTTGGTTAGCTTGGGACTAAGTTCATAGGGCTTAACATCCCGAACGAACTTTCAAGGGGAAGCTGGATGGAGATACATATGGTCCATAGATTCATGTTAACTATGGAAGATCAAGGAGATATAAAAACAACATCAAATGGAGGCCGGTGGCTCAAAACTCAAATTATATGATAAAGATTGGTACTTCAATCAACTCTGATGTAACTGATTCTAAAGTTTTTGCTGGAAGGAAGGTGGATCACAGGATTTCTGATGTACACATCATGGAAGATGAGTAAAATTCTAGAGCTGCATACAGGATTGTGGATTGCTCTCCTTCAAAGGGGAGTGATGAGATAGCCATCCTTGAGACAGAGAAGTAGAATTCCAAATTAAAATCAGGTTTGAATTTAATAAATGAAAATTATTTAGTTAATAGTAACATATTTAATATATTAAGTGAAATAGTTGAAGAGGGGGAGATCCTAGAGAAAGATCTTTCTGTTATTCCTCCAGTGGGTAATAAAGGAGAAGATATGCTGGGTTCACCTATAGAAATACATAATAAAGACCTTGAAAAGAAGAATATCAATTCTTCTTTTGTTAAAAAGAAATTGTCAAAAGAGGTTTGGAGCTTGGGCCCAATTAGAGCTTCTATGAGCAATAAAAAATTTGATGGGGAAGTGAAAGAAAAGATGGGGACTTCTTCCCCTATCATTATTTAATGGGTTCGATTGTATTCTAGAATTGTAGAGGAGCAAAGAAGAAACAAGCTTCTCTATATCTAAAGGAGGTGGTGAAGGAGCATGGAATTTTGTTTGGTGGGCATTTGGAAACAAAATTATCTTCTTTTAGTAGAAGTGAGGTGGATGAATTAATTGGTGTGGATTGGAACTTTTTTCATGTTCTAGTTGTTAGCCTTTCTGGATGAATATTAGTTATTTGGAAGTCTATTGTGGTTTCTTTTTCTCTTTTGTTTGATTCCCAACAATTGGTAATAGGTGATCTTGTGTTACCAAATGGGGAATCATGGAGGATCTCAGTTGTTTGTGGAAGTACTGACACTTTCAAGAGGAAAGAGCTTTAGAGGTATTTGGAAGCCTTCTATAACAAAGACATCCCCATGGCTATTGAGGGTGATTTTAATTGCTTATTATCAAACGAGGACAAAAAAGGCGGCAAAAGATTTGTATTTTCTCAAGGATCAAAGGATATGAAGACTTTTTTATCAACAATGATCTTCATGAAGTGGGTTTTTGTGGCCCAAAATACACATGGTGCAGCAACAAAACTGGAGGAGCACAGATTTTTGAAAGGCTAGACCATTGTTTTGTTAATTCAGCTGCTTTAAATGCTTATCAAAAACTCGTTGTTAGGCATCTGGCTAGGGTAGCATCAGACCATTGTCCGGTACTACTTAAGCTTATTGAGGATTTACCGATGAAGAGTAAATTTATCAAATTTGAGGATGTTTGGTCCTCTTTCCTAGCTTTTCTTGGCATCGTCAACAATGTATGGAGGAAGAATGTTAGGGGGAATTGGTCGGAGATTTTAAATATCAAATGCAAAAGAGCTTTAAAATCTTTATACTTTTGGAGTAAAGCTAAGCTTAAAAGCTTTTCTCTTCTTAAAGAAAGCCTTTTAAAAGAAATTTTTGACCTTCAATCCAAAGAGGTAGACACTGGATTTTTTTCAGAGGATGATGGATGGCGAGACCAAGTAAAGATTGCTGAATTTAATTCAACCTTAGCTAGACTTAACACGTGGTGGAGACAACGTGCTAAGGTGAAATGGTTAACAGATGGTGACTCAAATTCAAGTTTTTCCATTCATTTGCTAGTGCTAGGAAAAACTCAAACTTGATATTCAAAGTGCTGAATGAAAATGGGGATATAATAGAAGACCAAAATCTTATTGAAGATATATTTATGCAGTTTTTTAATGGAAAATGGAAGTAGAGAGTTTGCTCTCTTAATGGTTGGCCGGATTCTTTGATCTCCCTAGATAACTCGGACACAATTATGCTGAACAGAGAATTAACCTAGGATGAAATGGAGAAGGTTGTGTTCCAATCTGCAAGGTTTGTTGCTCCGGGCTTTGATGGAGTAACCTATTCTTTTTTAAAGAATTATTGGGAAATTGTGGAGGTTGATATGTGGAATGCTATCTCTGAATTTTTTGCAAAAGGGAAGATGGATATGAGTTGCAAGAAGACACAAATTGTGCGTATACCAAAGATTGTAAATCTGGTTTATCCCACTAGCTATAGACCTATTAGTCTTTGCAAGTCTATGTATAAGGTGGTTGCAAAGATTATTCTTAATAGAATGGTTAATATTTTTCCTAAGCTTATATCAGAGGAACAAGCAGCTTTTCTCCATGGAAGGTCGATGTCAGAGCATGTGTTGATTGTTCAAGAATTGTTCCATAAATTCAGATTTTCCAAAGCTTCCAAATGTTTAGTTGCTTTCAAGATAGATATGGAGCAAGCCTATGACTCTATGTGTTGGGCTACTTTGAGGAAAATTCTTGAGAACTATGGCTTTCCTTGTAGATTTTCAAATCTTATTTTGGAGTGTGTAGAAGAGCCAATGTTCTCCTTACTTATCAATGGCAAGTCATCTTCTTGGATTTATGGAAAAAGTGGATTTCGACAAGGTTGTCCACTATCACCTTTCCTCTTTATTTTGTGCTCTCAACTTATTTCAAATGTCTTTCATCAAAGAAATAATACAAATGGCATTTGTAATTGTATTGGAGGTCCATGGATTTCTCACTTATTATATGCATATGACATGTTGATCTCCTCGGGAGCTAATGTTAGAGTGGTGAGGGAAATTAAAGGTATTTTATCCAATTTTTGTCTTTGGACTGGACAAAGGATAAATACTAGTAAATCTATAACTATTTTTGGGAAATATATTAAGAAGAGCAAAAGGAGGGTCATAAATCAGATTATCGGCTTCAATGAAGTTAAGGATCTTATTTACCTTGGAGTTAAATTGGTGATAAGAAGAGTAAGGGCTGCAAACTATCAATGTATGATAGAAAAAGCTTTGAAGATGTTGAATATGTGGGGCTCCAAATTCCTTTCTCTAGCTAGAAAACTTACTTTGGTAAGGTCGATTCTTTTAGCTTATCTTGTTTTTCTATCTACTCATTCTCTTATTCTTAAAAGTTTCTTAAAGTTTATAGACAAACTATGTAGAGGTTTTATTTGGAATAAGAATGATGGAGGATTGGGTATGCATTATGTAAGTTGGGAGGTTTTATGTAAGTTTATTGATTGGGGTGGCAAAGGTTTACAATCTTCAATCATTAAAATGGGTCCTCTAAGAGCTAAGATGGCATAGAGGCTAATCCAAAACAAGTATTCTCTGATATGTAAAATCCTGGAACCAAAGTATGGTAATTGTATGGTGGATACAGGTTAGTAAAAAGGAGCTTCTGCTGCTTGGAAGATCATCTTGGATGGATCTAAATGGCTTAAAAAAATTATGAGATGGAAAATCTCTGATGGCAAATCTATCAATGTCTTTAATTATACTTTGATATGGGACAAAAGCATAAAGTGGTGGCCTACTTTTGTGGTTGTTTCAGAAAGTGAAGAATTCGCGGTGGATAAACTGATACAGAATGGGAGCTGGAATAGAGATCTTCTCCAAAAAAATTTCGGAATTGAATTGGTGGAAGCTATCTTACAAATTGAATAGAGGATAATTTTGTTCAGGATGAAATGGAATTGATCCATAAGCATTTCGAAAAATCCTTATCTTTCTTAATTGCTGAGAAGGAACTTAATAACAATGGTAACTTTGGTTACTGGAAGTGGATTAAGCATCTAAAACTTATTCCAAAAGTTGAAGTTCTATGGTGGCGTGTTTTCAACAATGCTCTTCCAATGCTTCAACTATTACATTCCAAAAAAATTCAATGTGAATTGAGTTGTCCTAGAGGATGTAACATGATTGAGAATACATAGCATGTAGTTACGGGATGTGAGAAGCTGCTGAATACTATTGCCTTACTCAACAATTGCGGATTTTAGATACCATCATTTACTAGCATGGAAGAATGTTGTGATTGGCTTGGAAGATCTACTATAAAGAGCATATTCCTACCAAAATTGTATTGCAATACGGTATATTTAATGTGGAAGGCTAGAAATAAATTTATTCATGAAGGTACAAATGATAACTCCAGATTTATTGGGGTTCAAGCTATCTCATGGTCCTCTTTTTCTAATTCTTATGGCAACATAAGCTCGGGACACTGGGGTGTTAATCAGTGTAGAAGACTGTGTAATTGTTGGCATCCTCCACCACCCGACTAGATCAAAGTGAACGTTGATGCTTCTTTATTTCCTTTTTACAAAGCGGGTATTAGAGGTGTCTTCTTAGATAGTAAGGGTAAATTCTTGATGGCATTTGGGAAAAAATATGTTCATTGGGACATCTCTCAACTTGAGTTATCGGCTATACTTCTTATAAAAGAGTTTTCAAAGATTGGATGCTTTAATACAAGGGTATTATCATTGAAAGTGATAGCAAGAATGTGATCCAATATATTCGACAAGGCATCAAAGCAGAAGGTAAAATCACTGAATCTATAGACTTTCTTAGAGAGTTTGAAAATGTTATTTTTAATTGTGATGATAGAAATAGCAATAAGTTAGCGGATCTTTGTGCTATATATGCTATATTTAGTGATTTCATGTGTGATGATATTACCTCTGATAAGGTTCCTCCTTTATTCTTTAATTTGATAATGGAGGAACTAATGGGGTGTAGTACCTAGGCCTTTTCTTTCTATTTCTCTTTTTATTTCAGCAATAATATCCTCTATTGCTTTTTCAAAAAAAAAAAAAAATAACTGCAATTCAAAATTGATGAAGCTTTTATTGTTAGAGGTTCTTCATTGGCCTAGTAGGGCTGAAGATTACTCTTGGTGTGGATTTTCTTTTTAGTTTTCTTCTGATTTATTTTTGTCGAATGTGGTTTTTGGTGTTGCGACTAATTTGAAGTCTATTTTGGCAGAGTCTTACATAACCTTAGTTTTTTGTCCGCTTGGTTTTGATAAAATTTGTGCTTGTTAGATCTGAGTTATTCTTGATTGATTTTGGTGATATTACTTATCCGAAGGTTATTTTGGAGGTTTATATTCGTTGGCTCAACGTAGGCTACAATTATTCTTGGAATAAATTTTCTGCTTGGTTAGAATTCATTCAAGATTTGTTCTGGTTTATTACTTTTCTTGATTCCAAATTTGATTTGATAGTGTTCTTGGCGTGTAATCTCTTGATGTTCATGAGATTGTTGGTGTATGGATGTTTGGATTATAGAAATGGATCTTTCTATTCAGAAGAACCAGTTCTAGGTTTCTTCAAGATTCTTGGAGTTAATGTGTTTCCTACGGTTGTGGACAGAAGACTCAAACTTTCTTTTACTATTAAGGGAATATTTATGTTTTGAGTAGAATTTTGTATGATTGCCACTGGTTATGCAGCTATGTGGAAGGATTAGTCTGGTGAAGCCGATGATATTGCGGCGATTGTGTGTGTGGTGATGATTACCATTTTGTATGGTTTTAGTAGTGTTAAAGTTGTAGTTTGGCCTCTTGATGTTGGAATCAGTGTTATTGCTTTGTCGACTTTATTTGGATCTTCCAAGGTGTTTTTTGTTGGATGTATTGGTGATGGCCTTAGATGGGATCATATCTGAACTAAATCAATGGATGTTATTGCTTTGATCTTTGAAGTTCATGTCTTGTTGGTTGAAGACTTGAAGGGAATGGAGATGTTTTTTGTGAAACAAGTCTTATTTTTTGAAGACTTGAAGGAATTGAACATTACTAGTTTTTTTACTTCCCAGAGTGAGGTTTGTGGTAGTGATTATCAGTTCGTATGACTTTGGTTGTGAAGAGCTCGATTCAAGGATGCTTGAATTGGGAGTCAGTGATATTGCTTCGTCGACTTTGTTATGTTCGCCCATGGTGGTTGTTGTTGGTTTCATTGAGGTTTCAGTAGTTTCTGCACTTGATTGGAGCTCCTTGATCTCAAAGGATGTTGACGGCGGTCCTTTTGATGTTTTGGCTGTTGTTTTAGTTGTTCTTTTTATTTTTCTTATAGTAGTTTGTTGTTTGTTTGGTTTTCATGTAAGTTTATTTTTCTTTTTTAAAACAATGTAATGAAATGTGGGATTTTTACTAGGTTTCATTTTATAACTTTTGGGAACTCTGGGATATTAACCAACCTTTTAGGTTGCTTCAATATTTGGTGTCTTCATCACCTCAGTGGATTTAAAATGAAATTTAGTGGATCGCATATCCATTATGATAGTTTTAAAGGGATTGTTTTTGCTTTCTAGTTTGTAATAGTTGTTTCTTCTTATTAATGCAATTTGCATTTCTTCAAAAAAAAAAAAAAAAACTGCAATGAGTTTTGCTTTCACGCTTTATTTTCATATTCATATGCTTCCACTTCCACTTTTAGCTGATGTTCATTATTATCCATTTCCCATGCATGTTTCTCTAATTTCTTAAACTCTTTTTCTATCTCAATATACAATTATTTCAAGGAATCATGTGCATCAAATAATTCAATATGATTCTTGTTTAATGTATCAAACTCATCAAGTAATGACATGTGCTAGCTATCAAGTGTGGAGTGATCTTTAAGTAAAACTTCATTCTCTTTTTGTAAATTTAAAAATTCCAATTTCAGGCTAGCTTGCAATTTCTTAAGTTTCCTATATGATGCATGAATTTTCTCAGAAACATAAAGTAGTTAATTATATGTTAGTTCACATACCTCTTCTTTGTCAGATTGACTAAGATTATCATCAGCCATCAAACACAAGTTGGTTATCTCCTCCTCAACATAAGTCATAGAGGAGTTAGATGCATAATCTGCCCAGAATGTTTTTTAAAACTGCTTCATATCCTTCCTGAACATGGGTTTCTCCACACCCTTCTCCTTTCTTGGGTGACCATTAAGTGTAGGACAATCAACTCTTATATATCCTGGCTTCCTGCATTCAAAGCAAACCATATCAGAAGAACTTTCAAAATTTTTGCTACTCTTACCTTGTTCCATTTCTCCTGGTGCTTTTATTTCTTCCTTAAAAAGCTTTTGAATTACCTAGTTATTAAGGCAACATCATCACTTTTAGACCTAGAAGAATTAGTATTTGTTTCATTGGCTTTCAATGCCACAGTTTTCTCCTTTTTTTTCTCACATGCATTAAGTTGTCTTTGGTTCACTCCTTGCTCGTAAGCAATGAGTAACCTAAATAAGTTATAATTAGAATAAGTATTCAAATCCATGGATTCAGTGATAGCAGTTATCTTAGCATCAAAGAAAGAAAGCAAGCATCTCAAAATTATGTTTACTTTTTCATAGTTAGTTAGATCTCTTCCTAAGGCATGTAGTGATGTGATAATTTGAGTAAACCTAGTATATATTTTAGATATCGATTCACTAGGTTTCATGCAAAATAGTTCATAGTCAAGAAATAATATATTCAATCTAGATTTTTTAACTTTGCATGTGCCTTCATAAGTGATAAATAATCTATCACATATTTCCTTACCAATAGCACAAGTTTAGATGCACATGTAATCTTTCAATTTCAAAGCATAGAAAAAATAGTTTAAGCATTTTCAATTAAGTTGTGCTAAGTCCATATCATAAAAAGTCTATTTAGTAAACATAAGTTCAAATTTTATGACATTGATTTCATGTGATAATGGTGAATAAGCTTCTTCAATAAGCATCCACATGTAATAGTCAATTGATTATAAAAATGTGGCCATGTGAGTTTTCCAAAAAACAAATAATATTTTATCAAATAATGGTTGTCGGGTACTAGAATACCCTTCCACAGTGTTTTTATTTCCAAAGTTAGCCATAGATCAAAATTCAAAAGTTTCCAAAAACTAGATTTTATGAATCCTACTCTAATACAACTTTAATGTTCGTTAGGGATGTTAAGCCCTTATAAACTAGCCCGATGCTAACCAACATGGGGATGAATTAATGTTTTTAAAATAATCAAACAAAAATCACGATCTAAACCAAATAATCACCCACATAAAATAAAGTGCGATAATTAAAAATGAAAATGAATTAAGAAAGAACACACTAGATTTTATAGTGGGTTGATCAACTTGACCTACGACCTCTCCTGGAGCCTCTCCTCCAGTTATTGCACTAAACTTAGCGACTCTCCTTTTGCTCCCACAATAAGGCGGAGAAGCCTTTATAAAACGCCTTTCCACCGACTCCAATGAGGCAGAGAACCCGACCTCTTTTCGCTTCCTCCTGAAGGAGGAAGAGAACCTTGACCTCCTTTTCCTTCCTCTTGAAGCAAACAGAGAACCTATATCAATCATTGAAGTAGACCTCTCTAGAACATACAGGGAACCAGCACAGATAATTGGAGAAGATTACTCAGATCCTTTCTTGGAGCAACCTTTATGAACCCTTCACAAACATCCCTCACAAGAACCTCTCTCTCTCTCTCTCTCTCTCTCTCTCTCTCTCTCTCTCTCTCCCCCAAGCTCTCCCTCACCTTCTTTTAGCTCTCTCAAGTCAAGACAGCAGCGAAAGATTCAATCTTAAGTAAATAAGAGATCTTATGTAGAATGGATTAAAATTTGCCCTAAATTACAAATAACCGAAAAAGATCATCAAGGATGATCGACAAATTATCCTATATAATCAGTGCATTTTTAGCCCTTTAAGCCAGGACGATTAAGGAGGGGCTGGATGATTAGAAGATTTATTTATTCTGATCTTCCAGGATGATGGGTATATAATCCTATATGATTATTTCAAAACGTCAAGTATCCTTCAAAACATCTCTCTATTTGACTAGACTTTACATGTTGGATGATAAAAAAATAAATTATCTCCATGATGATTATTGGTTTGTCATGGACGATTAGTTCAAATCAAAAAATATCATCCAGAGTATAATTTTGTTTGTTTAGGATGACTCGGGAAGAAACTAAGATTTTTTAACTAAACATCTAGGATAATCCTACGATTGTCCAGAATGATATGATCGATCAATCAAACCTTTATTACTTTCCTTAATCATCATACTAACTTAGGCATAATTGTAATGCATCATCCAGGATAATGTCTTGTATGATATCTAAAAATAATAACATGCCTAAAAGTGTTGGCCACTAATTCTTTCTGATTTGAGCATATCATCGAGAATGATAATAATATTGTTAAGGACGATTTTCTTAATTTAACTGCCTTAACCAAGATGCCCTAATTAGGGTTACTATTTTTAACTAATAGTCTAAGATGATTTTGAATCATCCCTAAACCCTAAACCCTAAATCCTAAACCTTAAACCCTAAACCCTAAGCACTAAATCCTAAACCCTAAAACCTAAACCCTAAACCCTACAACTTAAACCTTAAACCTTAACTTTAAATCTAAATGCTAAACCCTAAACCCTAAATATATACCCTAAACCATATACCCTAAATACTAAACATAAAATTAAAACCTTAAACCCTAAATCCTAAACCAAAACCATAAATTTTAAATCCTAACCTAAACTATTAACCTTAAACATTAAACCATGAACAAAATCCTATACCATAAACCCTAAATCTTCATCCTAATCCCTGAACCCCAAAGCCTAAACCTAAACCTTAAACCCTAAATCCTAACCCTAACATGTAACCTTAAACCATAAATGCTAAACCCTAAACCTTAAATAAACCAAAAAACCATAAACCCTAAACCCTAAATTATACATCTACACCCTAAACCTAAACCTTAAACCTAAACCGTATACCCTATATCTTATCCCAAACCTTTAACCTTAAAACTTAAACCCTTAAAAAAAATCCTAAACCTTAAATATTAATTAAAAAAACTAAACCCTCAACTAAAATCCTGAACCAAAAACCTAAACTCTAAACCCTAACCCTAAACCTAAACCTAAACCTAAATCCTTAATCCTAATCCCTAAATCCTAAATTATAAACAATAAACCTAAACCCTAAACCAAAAACCCTAAACCCTAACTCTAAACCTAAACCCTAAACCATAAACAACTAACCCTAAATCCTAACCCTAACCCTATAACTTAAACCCTAAACCCTAAAATCTAAACTGTAAACCGTAAACCCTTAATCATAAACCCTAAACATTAATCTAAAACCCTAAACCCTTCACTAAAATCCTAAACCATAAACCCTAAACCCTAACCTCTAGCGTTAGACCTAAACCAGAAACCCTAAGCCCTAAACAGTAAACCCTATATCTACACCCTAAACCCCAATCCCTAAATCATAACCCTAAACCCTAAATCCTAACCCTAATCTTTAACCATAAAACTTAAACCCTAATAAAAAATCCTAAACACTAAACATTAATAAAAAAACTTAAACACTCAATAAAATTCCTAAACCTTAAACCATAAACCTTATACTCTAAACGCTAAATCCTAAACCCTTAATTTTAATCTAAAATCTAGGTGGTGTTTTAGGGTTCTTGCTTCGTGGTGCTAGTTTTGCCCTCTAGGCATGGATTCCTCTCATTTTTCATCATGTTTTCCTTCTTTTTGCTTCTCATTTTTTCTATTAGTGCATTATTTTTTGGTTTTTTTTTTTGTTTTTTTAAGCACTTGGAGATGATGATGTCATTCATCATCCATCCCTCAATTTCCTCCGTTCTTTTTCGGAAATCTTAGACTTTTAAGGTTGTTTAGGTTGTCTCATCTTCTTCTACCTCTGTACTTCAATTTGTTCATACTTCATTTAAGGGTTGTCTGACTATAATGTTTGTTGATTCCATCGATTCTTAGTAGGCTGCTCCGTTTGCGTTAATGTTGGTTGGCAAGTTCATCCTTTGAAGACCTAACCTTGATATTTTTCACAAATTTTTTTAACCTAAAACAATTTTGTTCGTTCCATATCAGCTTACTTGATCTGAGGCATAGTGTGATCCAATTTTCAAATGATCTCGTTTATAGCCAAGTCTTTTCTAGGATATCCTACTATATTCAAGCATGTCAAATGAGTTTACTCAAATGGACACTGTATGTTTATGTTCGGGAAGAATCCCCCGTTGCACTTTTATGGATTTCATTTCTAAGCTTTAGATTTAATTTCTTTAATTTTCAAATCTTATTTGGGTTGTCTTCGATTTTCGGTAGACCTTTACAAACTAACCAAGATACTGCTACTACATCTCGGCCATCTATGGCTTGTGTTTTGGTTGAGTTGGATATTTGTAAGAATCATCCAAATGAGATCTGGATTGGGTCAGAGTTTAATGGTTATTTTCTAAAAGTGGAATTTCAAATCTTGCCCATTATTTGTTCTCATTGTAAAATTGATGTCCATGGTTTAAATGAATGTTATAGGTTGCATCCTCACCTTCGTAAGGAACATGAATCCACCAAACAGTCTCAAAGCAATGCTAATTTTACTGATGCTCATGACAATGTTAATCCTAAGCTTTGAGAACCTGAGGGCAATGCTCCTAAATTGAGTGGAAATATTGAGGAACCTTTACAACTATCTGGTGCTAATACAAAACCAGTTGTTTCAAATATTGATTTTCCTATTCATATTTAGGGAGAAAATGTTAACTCTACTTTTGTCTTATCTACTAATCGAAGAAATATGGATGAACAAATGCTGGCTATAACCATAAACATTAATTTTTTTCTATGTCTATCTCTTGGGCGTTAACATTTAACATGGCTTACCACGTTGTGTATTTCCTACATTCCAACTATGTTTTTATATTTATTATTTATCATGGTTGGATGACTAGGATCAATGGTTGTTTCTTTTTATTTACTGGTGCTTGGTGTAGTTATTTTTCTGATTGTAATATTATTGGTGGTGGATGGACTTATCCTTTTTCTCTTCTATTTTACTACTTGTGTTTCTTCTATTTTGGATCTCATCTATCCTTGTAGAATATTCTTAGTGCAGGTAATTGTATTGAGGCCACCTTAGATGGGAAGTTGGAGCTCATTATGGATCTTTGTTGCTTTCCTATTTTTTGCATAAATTTTTTTTGTGCTCCTTTCATACCGTAGAATGTTCCTAGGTTTGTTTGTAATTTTTCTTACTAGGGACCTTGAGCTCTTACATTTTTTTGTTTTACTTTTGTAGCCCTTTGGAGCATTAGCGAGTTTGAGGGTCCTTTAAGGAGTCTCTAAATTTCTCTTATATTAACGCATAGGCCCCTCCATGGGTTTTCCTTTTAAAAAAAAACTCTAAAATCCTTGACCGTAAACTAATATCCAAAACCTTAAACTCTAAACCTTTAACATAAACACTAAACCCTAAACCCTAAACCAAAAACACTAAACCCTAAACCTAAACCATAAACCCTAAACCCTTAAACCTATGCCGTAAATCTACACCCTAAACCAAAAACCCCAAACCTTAAAATAAACTCTAAACTTATAAACAATAAATCCTAACCCTAACCTTTATTTTTAAACCCTAAACACTAAACTAAAATCCTAAACCCTAATCATTAATTTAAAACCCTAAACCCTTTACTAAAATCCTGAACCTTAAATCCTAAACCATAAACTCTAACCCAAAACACTAACCTTAAACCTAAACCCTAAACAATAAATAATGAACCTCAAACACTAAATCATAAACCCTAAACCTTAAACCCTAAACACTAAACTCAAAACCCTAAACATCAATGTAAAACCCTAAACCCTAACCTAAAATCCTAAAACATAAATCCTAAGCCCTGAGCCCTAACTATAAACCCTAAACTTCCCAAAATCTAAAACCTAAACCATAAACCCTAAACCCTGAAACCTAAATTCAAAATCTACACCCTAAACCCTAAACACCAAACGCTAAACCCTAGACCCTAAACCCTAAATCCTAACCCTAACCTTTAGCCTTAAACCTTAAATATAAAACCATAATCATAAACCATAAATAATAATCTAAATTCATGTACCCTCAACTAAAATCCTAAACCTTAAACCCTAAACTGTAAACCCTAAACATAAACCCTAAACATTAAACCTAAAACTCTAAAACCTAACCCTAACCCTAAATATAAACTATAATCCTTTAACCCTAAACCAAAAACCAAGAATCTAAACCCTAAACCCTAAAGATAAACCCAAAACCAAAAACCCTAAACCATAAATCCTAAATCCTAAACTTTAAACCCTAATCCTAAACCTAAACCCTAAACCCTAAGCCCTAAACCCTCAACTAAACTCCTAATCCATAAATTATAAATCCTAAAACATAAACAAAAACCCTAAACTCTAAACACTAAATCATAAACCATAAAGCATAAATCCTAAACCCTAAGCCCTAAATCCTAACCCCTAAACAATAACCCTAAACCTAAACCCTAAACTCTAAACCGTAAACCCTAAACTCTCAATTAAAATTAATTACCTTAAACTTTAAACCCTAAACCCTTAATATAAAATCTATATCACAAACATAAAATCTTAAACCATAAACCCTAAATCCTAAACCCTAATCCCTAAACACTAAACCCTAAACCCTAACCTTAAAAATAAATGCTAAACCCTAAACCATTAACCCTAAATCTTTATCCTAAATCCTGAACCCGAAACCAAAAAGATAAACCCTAAACCCTAAATCTTAACCCTACCCTTTAACATTAATCCTTAAACCCTAAACAAAAATCCTAAACTATAAATATTAATTTTCAACCCTAAACCCTCAACCAAAATCCTAAACGTTAAACCTTAAACCCTAAATGTCATAAACCCTAAATATTATTAAAAAAGCCTAAAGAACTAACTAAAATCCTAAAACTTAAACAAAAACCATAAACCCTAAATAATAAACCCTAAACCATAAACCCTAAATCCTAAACACTAAATCTAAAGCGTAAGCCCTAAACCCTAAACATAGCCCTAAACCCTAAACATAGCCATAAACCGTCAACCCTGAACCCTAAATCATAAATCATAACCTTAACCTTTAACCTTAAACCTTAAAACCTAAATTAAAATCCTAAATCTTAAAAATTTATCTAAAATCTAAAACACTCAACTAAAATCCTTAAACTTAAACCCTAAACCCTAAACCGTAAACACTAAACACTAACTCTAAACCTAAACCCTAAACCCTAATCTCTAGAACCTAAACCCTAAATAATAAACATAAACCCTAAACCAAAAACTTAAACCCTAAATTCTAAACCCTAAACCCTAACCCTAAACTAAAATCCTGAACAAAAAACGCCAAACCATAAACCTAACACTAACCTTAAACCCTAAACCCTAGAATCTAAACCCTAAACCCTAAACATTAATCTAAAACCCTAAACCCCCCAACTAAAATCCTAAACCTTAAAACCTAAACCCTAAATAATAAATATAAACCCATAAACCCTAAACACTAACCCTTAAACCCTAAACCTTGAACCTTATATCTTAAACCGTAATGTTGAACTAAAACTCAAAACACAAAACCGTATACCCTAAACCCTCAATCTACACCCTTAACTCCAAACCCTAAATCTAAACCCTAAACCCTAAATCCTAACCATATCCTTCAACATTAAACCGTAAACCCTAAACCAAAATCCTAAACCCTAAATATTAATCAAAAACCCTAAACTTTTAAATAAAATCCTAAACCTTAAACCCTAATCCATTTTTCCTAAACCCTTAATATTAATATAAATTATAAACCCTCATCTAAAATCCTAAACCTTAAATACAAAATCCTAAACATTAATCCAAAATCCAAAACCCTAAACCCTAAACCCGAAAACCCTAAACACTAAATCCTAAACACTAAACCCTAAAACATAGCCCTAAATGAAACCATAAACCATAAACCCTAAAAACTATACCCTAAATCAACACCTTAAACCCTAAACCCTAAACCCTAAACCCTAAACCTAAATCCTAAACCGTAAATCCTAACCAAAACCTTTATCCTTACAACTTAAACACTAAAAAAAATCATAAACCCTAAATGTTAATCTAAAATAATAAACACTCAACTAAACTCCTAAACCTTAAATCCTAAACCATAAACCTTAAACCCTAAACCATAAATCCTATACCCTAAACCCTAACCCTAAACCTAAACCAAAATCAATAAACCCCTATCCCTAAACCTTAACCCAAAACCTAAACTCTAAACCATAATCCCTAAACTATAAAACCTAAACCCTAAGCCTTGAACTCTTAATCCTAAACCTTAAACCTTAAATGTAAACCTAAAACCTTAACTCTAAACCCTAAACCATAAACTCTTAACTAAAATCCTAAACCTTAAAACTTAAACCCTAAACCCTAAACATAAAACTTAAACCCTAAACCCTAAATCCTTAATCGTAAACCCTAAATCATAAATCCTAAATCTAAATAAATTAATAAAATTCCAAAATCTTAACAAAAAAATTAAAAAAATTATAATTAAAAAAATAAATAAAAGATAATAATAATTAAAAAATATATAAATTAAAAAATAATAAAAAAATAAAAAATAAATCTAAATCATAAATCATAAATTCTAAATAATAATAATAATAATAATAATAATAATAATAATAATAACTTAAAAACAGCCTAATTCCTAAATCCTAAATCCTAGATCCTAAATCCTAAATCCTGAAACATAAATACTAAACCTAAATAATAGATCCTAAATCTTACATCCTAAATCCTAAATCATAAATCCTAAAACCTAAATCCTAAATCATAAATTCTAAATCTTAAATCCTAAACCTAAATCTTAAATCCTATATCCTAAAATCTAAATCCTAAATCTTACATCCTAAATTCTAATTTTTGAATCCTAAATTCTAAATCCTAAATCTAAAACCAAAATCTTAAATCCTAAAACCTCAATCCAAAATCTAAAATCCAAAATCCTAAGTACTAAATCCTTAATCCTAAATCCTAAATACTAAATCCTAAATCATAAATTCTAAATCTTAAATCAAATTCTAGTATAAAATAAAATAATTTAAAATAAAAAATTTTAAAAATAAATTAAAAAATAAATTAAAAAATAAATAAAAATAATAACTATTAAATAACAAAATAAAAAAATAAAATAAAATAAAATAATAATTTAATTATTTTTATTAATCATAAATCTAAAAAAGTAAAACAAAAATATAAATCCTAAATCCTAAATCCTAAATCCTAAATCCTAAATCTTAAATCCTAAATCTTAAATCTTAAATCTTAAATCTTAAATCTTATTTGTGGGTCATTTGTTATTCTTTGGGTGGGGTTTTTGGGTGGTCTTTATATATGTTTTCCTGTGTTATTGTTCTTGTGGTGTTGGTGTTCTTATTATGTTTGGGTGTGGTTTTCCCTATGCTATTGTTGGGTGGTCTATAGGGTTTTTTATTCTTGTGTCTGTGTTGTTATGAGGTTTAGTGTTTGTGTGCTAGTTTTATTTTATGGTGTGGGTGTGGTTATACTGGTTTGGTCTGTTGGGTGATTGGGTTATGGTTTTTTTGGTTTTTGTTGGTGTTTGTTTTCTTGTGGGTTTTAGGGTGTGTTTATGTTTTTGTGTTGGTGTTATTTCTCTATAGGGGTTCTATTTTGTGGTTTTGCTATTATAAACTGGTGATTTTTGCAACTTTTTAGTATTGCTCTTGCGGTGTTGAGGGCTACTGGTAATAGAGGCTTTCCATATTAAATTAAATTTTTATATCTTTTAGTTTATTCTTTGGTTTTATTTTAATTTTACATCTTGAGTATGTGCAGGTGCTTCTGTTTTTTACAGGTCTATAAATTGTTGAGGTTGGAAGGATGTTGCTTGAGATTACTTTGACTTTGGAAGGATGTTGGCTTTTTCTTGTGCTGAGTTTTGTTTTGCAATTTGGCTATAATTGTATTTTAGTTTGGGTCTTATTGTATATTAGGTTTTCTTTTGTATTTATATTGTAGATCATTGAGCAATTAGGAGAATTTTGTTCCATTTTAAGGACATTTGTAACAAATTTTTTATATTAACATATAAGCCCCCCATAGTGGGTTTTAACAAAAAAAAAAATATATATATATATATATATATATATATATATATATATATATATATATATATATATATATATATATATATATATATATATATATATATATATATATATATATAAACCCTGAATCCTAAACCCTAATCCCTAAATACTAAACCATAAACCCTACCCCTAAAACTGATAAAACTAAACCTAAACTAAAAAATAAACCAAAACTAAACCCTAAAATAAACCTAAACTTAAACCTAAACATAAATAAATAAAAACTAAACCTAAACCTAAACCTAAACCTAATCTTAAAATAAATAAACTTATCATATTTCATCGATCTTGTGCTCTCTGGAGATTTGGAGGCGATCTTGGGTTTTTTCTCTCGTGATCTATTCTTCTCGCTCCTAGAATGCTTCCCTTTATTTTTCTCTTAGATCTATTTTCCTTTTATTTGTTTCATTGGTCTTGTGATTTTCTTTAAAGTTTTTTTGGCTTTGGTAGCTTTGGGAGATGACAACTCTATCATCATCTCACCCTATGACTGTTTCATTTTAAGATAGCAAGTCTTGGTCTTTTAAGGAGGTTTTGGATGGTTCTTTATCTTTTTCTTCTAAACATCACTTTGTTCAAACTTTGTTTAAGGGTTGTCCGCCTTTAATGTTAAATGATTATGTGGTCTTGCAGCTAGCCTCACCTTTTGCTCTTACTTTAATCAACAATTTCTTCTTAGGAGCCCTAATCTTGAAGCGATTCGTAAGTTTCTGGTTAACCTGAAACCTTTGGGATCTTTTCGTATCAGCTTGCTAGATCTGAGACATATTGTGAATCAACTTAGTAATGATCTGGATTATATTCATAATTTTTCAAGGCATTCCTACTACATTTAAGTTTTTCAAATGATATTACCCAAATCTACACTTGATTTTGATGTTTGTGAGAGATCCCCTATTGCCCTTATGCGGATCTCTTTCCTGAAAATTAGACTTCACTTTTTTAATTCATAAATCTTATTTATCTTGTCCTCAATTTTTGGTAGCCCTTTACAAACAGACCAAGCTACGGCTTCTATTTCACAAAGTTCTGTGGCCCATATTGTAGTTGAGCTAAATGTCTCCAATAAACATACTTATGAGATTTGGATTGTTTTGGAGTTGAATGGTTATTTCCAAAAAGTTGATATTAAAAATTTGCCCATTTTTTATTCTCATTGTAATTTTCATGGCCATGAGTTAAATGAGTGTTATAGGTTACACCACCATCTTTGAAAGGAGAAGGAATCCACCAAACAATTTTATACAAATAATGTCCCATTGGTTGATCATGATATTGTGATTCCTTATCCCGATGTGATGGAGGGGTATGTTCCTAAAATGCAAGAAAATATTGAGGAATCTATACAACTTACCATAGCTCTTATTGAAACATAGTCCACCAATGGCAAAGATCCTTATCTTATTTGGGGAGAAAACCTTAAATCTATCTCTTATTTAGATTCTGGTTGTCAAAATGTGGATGAGCAAATGTTGGCTATCACTACTAATCTAAATTTTATTTCACCATCTACTATTACTATTTGTGTTCTTAACAAAAACATGCCTTATATGGACCTTGTGTTATTAAATAATAATTATACTAATAATGTGCCTTCGAAATATATTATGAATGACTAGAAAGATGGCCAAATCAGTTTGGCAGAGGGTAATTTTGGTATTGGATTCCGTAGTAAAACTCATGAGGTAGATTTGTTAACCTTGGAGAAGAGTGAACAACCTCTAGAAGTGAGGCAAACATGTATAATCAATGATAGTAAGCTTCCCTTAAACTCTCTTTATCACCGTGATGCATTTACTGATACGGAGGATATGTATATTATGTCTAAATCTTTTGCTAAAGTTAATAATGACACTAGTTACATTAAGTTCCATAGTAGGAGAGGTAAGAAAAACAAAACATTATTTTCTAATCTCCTAGAACCACCCATTTGCATACTACTCATTAGCCCCCATTTTATATGTTTAACGCAATTATTTGGAATGTTAGGGACATTGGGTGTCCCTCCTCTAAGTTAACATATAAAAATTTAATTCTCATTTATATTGTTTCAATTATTACTTTACTTGAACCTCTTATTTCCTCTTATAAATTGCTTAGAACTGCTAGATTTTTTGGTTTTAAATATGCTAATTCGAATGTGGCCAATAAGATTTGGGTGTTATGGAAGGACCCTATTCTTTTTTTGATAGAAGCATAAATGCATTAAGGAAAAGAATAAAACGAACTACAAAGTAAATTCTTCCTTCATCAATTTAACAAATGAAGGAGGAATCTTATCTAAGGTAATATCTTCCCAAATAAAACTACTAAGAAGTCCATAACTAGCACACAAGTCCGCTAGTTTATTTTCTTCTCTACTAATGCATTTAAAAACAACATAATTAAAATTATTGAAAAAGTTTAACTCATCTGAATTCTTGAAGCCAAGATCCTTAGCATTTTGAATCACCTTAATGACGTTGTAGTTGTCGCTTTCAATAATTGCTCCCTTGTACTTGAACATCCAATCTTTTAAAATGCTCTTCAATGTTTTGATAGCTAGAAATTCCAATTGGTAAATGTCCCAATGGATTGAAGACTCCCCAAAAGCTAATAAGAAACTTCCTTTATGATCTCTAATAATACCTCCAACTCTCGCTCTATAAGAAGAACAAAGAGAAGCATCTACATTTATTTTTAACCAACCGGGTGGCGGGGGATGCCAAACATTCAACAGTATACATGACTGATTAACACCCCATTATTCCGATAATTGGTTAAAAATCAAGTTGGAATAAGTAGATTGACAGATTTCTTGAATAGCAATTGAATTGGCACTTTCATTTTTTCTCTGATGAATCAATATGTTTCTAGCTTTCCAAGAAAAGAATATCACATTGAAGTAGAGATTTAGAATCATAACATATTCTTTTTTAATCTTTTGAAACCACCTGCAGATTTCTTGAAGATTGTTGAAGACGGGTAAACCAAAGCCCCATTTGTTTAATAAATTGACCACCTCCTTTATTTTGATACACCCGCAAAGAATGTGCTCTAGATCTTCAATACCAAGAGAGCATCTCGGGCAATTGTAGTTCTCTAACATCCCCCTGTGATTAAGAAATTGATTTGTTGGTAAAGCACCTTTAAATAATCTCCATATGAAAGTTTGAACTCTTGGATTAATTTTAGCCTTTTTTATCCAATAAAAAGGTTCTCAATCATCTTCTTGTTGCTGTAAAACAGAGATCATCCCAGGAATCGTCTTCCCTGGTCCTTGAAAAATCAGTTCTCTTACATCATCATTCTGATCAGGATTGATTTTGATCTTAAGAATAAGATCAACCAGATCTTTACGGAAATTATGCTTCAAAGTTTCTACATTCCAGCTTCCTTCTTCAATGTACCTGTTCAGCATATCATCTCCTTCATCTTGAGGAACAACAAAGGACGGCCATTCATTAATTCTTCTGTCAAGTATCCACTTATCTTTGAATACATTGATAGAATTCCCATTAGCTATTGTCCATCTTAAATATTGATCCAGCACCTTACCTCCATTGCAAAGTATTTTCCAAGAAGAAGAAGTTCTCTTGTTACCAGAAATTTCAAACTTTACACCATACTTTGGAGCCAAAGTTTTATGTAGTAAGGAATTTTTGTTATTCAAAAATCTCCAAGATAATCTAGCTCTAAGTGGAGCTACCCTTGTTGTTGAAGAAAATAATCCCCAACCTCCTTTTTTCATTGGCTTACACAAGTTCTCACAACTGATAAAGTGTAGTCCAGGATTTCCACCAGATTTCTTCCAAAGGAAGCTTCTACACATTTTGTCTATCTCTTTTAGAATTTGTACCATTACCAAAGAATGGGAGCTGAAATAGTTTGGGATGGTAAGGATTACAGTTTTGATCAGAATTAATTTCCCTGCTAAGGATAGAGTCTTTGATCCCCAAGTGTTGAGAAATCTGAAAACTTTCTCAATAAGAAAGTAAAAATCAGTAGCCTTCATCCTTCTCAGCGCCATTTTAATTCCAAGGTAAAAAAATTCCTTAACTTGTTTGAACCCCATAATTCTGGACAGTTGTTTCTTCTTCCTTCTACTCACATTGCTACCAAATAGGATACATGATTTTTCTGTGTTGATCTTTTGTCCTGTCCACAAGCTAAAATCGGATAGAATGGCTTTAACTTCAAAAACTGCTTTCCTTGATGCGTCTGAGAATACCATAACATCATCATAAAATAGTAAATGAGAAATACGTGGCCCATTAGTGCTTAGGCCAATTCCAACAGTAGTATTTGAGAAAGCATTTGTGAGAAGTTGGGAGCAAAGGATAAATAACGTGGGGGACAAGGGACATCATTGATGAAATCCACTTTCAGCCTTAATCCATCTTGATAGCTTTCCATTTATAATAATAGAAAATCTGGGATTTAAAACACATTCCAGGATTAAATTAGAGAACATATCTGGAAAATTAAAGTACTTCAAAACCTGTTTTAGAGTTTTCCAACTCATAGAATCATATGCTTGCTCCATGTCTACTTTGTACGCTATCATCCCTTTAGTTGCCTTGGAGTACCTGGATTTATGAAACATCTCTTATGTTATAAGAATGTGGTCTGAAATGGACCTTCCTCTAATAAATGCAGCCTGCTCATCCGAGATAAGCATTGGGATAACCGGTATAAGCCTATTCAAAATTACTTTTGCAGCAACTTTATAAACTGAGTTACAAAGGCTTATGGGCCTGAAATTGGATGGAAACAAAGGATTAGAAACCTTTGGAATAAGAACCACAAGAGTGTCTTTCCAATTACAATCCATGCTCCCTTGATTGAAGAAATGATTTAAAGCCTTCACAAAGTCTTCCTTGATAATCTTCCAATAGAATTTGATGAATGAGAATGTAACTCCATCGCTACCCGGAGCTATATTTTTGCCCAGATCTTGTATAACCGACTCAATTTCCTCAACTGTAAATCTTTTGGATAAAGAATTTATCTCCTCTTGTTTCAGAATTTTCTTTTGTTTTAGCCATTCTTCCAAGCGACAATTCCTCTATTTCCACTTTGAATTAAAAAACTGCATGAAGATGTCATCAACTTTATTCAGATAGATGATATTGTTGATTTAACTCAAGTTTTGCATTACAATATTGAAGCTTAAAATTTTCATTATTGTGCCTCTTTCATTTAAGTTGCTTCACTTATTATACCAGGAAATTGTTATGGGAGAAACTCATCAACTTTCATAACACTTGTAACTTGCCCTAGCTTGTTGGAGAGGATTTTAACACTATCTCTAATCCTCATTAATGTATAGGGAGTTCATCTCCTATCTCTAAATCTATGGATGATTTTAATAATATGATTATGGACTATAACTTAATTGATATCGGCTTCCCTGGAAATAGCTTAACTTAAAATTATGGTCATTTATGGCAATATTTGAATATGGTGTGGTTTAATGATATATGGATTAACTATTTTGATTCTATTGCTATTGAGCATTTTCGCAGGACTCTTTGTGACTATTCTCCCTTTTTAATTAGTCTCAAAACTAAGTATATCAAGTCCCATGCTCAATTTGGATTTCAAAACATGTTTTTCCTTCATGACTCTTTTCTAGATTTGATTCAGGAAAATTGTCATGCCCCTTTACATCTGGATAACTTTATCATTGGCATGAGCAGATTTTGTTTTAAGCTGAAAAGGCTTAAGCATATTTTAAACTAGTGAAATCATAATGTTTTTAAAAATCATTTCTCCAATATTCAAATGCTAAAGAGAAAGTTAGCACTTTTGAAACTAATTATCAATTGTTTCCATCTAATGATAATTTCAGTTTACTGAGGAATGCTAAAGATTGTATTTCTAAATTACAAGCTTAGGAGAAAGCTTTTTGGAAACCAAAAGCACTTGTAAAACACCTTGTTGAAGGAGATAACAATACCAAGTATTTTCATGCTTTTTTGAAGAGCAAATGTGACAAAAGTGTATTAATAAAACTAATTATGACGATGATTCAATTAGTATGAATGGCTTGGAAATTGCTAATCTTGCGATCAACATTTTCAAAATCATCTCAATAAAGAATTTAGTCGTACTCATATTAATAACCCCTTTATTATCCCTAACCTTATTTCTCAAGAGGATAATGATTTTATTTCTAAACCTCCTTTAGAGAAAGTTAAAGAGATTGTTCTTGGCCTGAATGGTGACTATGTGGCTGGGGTGGATTGCTTTACCATTAAGTTCTTTCAGAAGTCCTTGCATATTATTATTAATGAGCTTCATTCTACTGTTTTTTAATTTTTCGCTGGTAAAAGTATTCCTATGTTTTTTACTTCTACTTCTATTGTGTTGACCCCTGAGAACAATAATGTTAGTAACTAGAATTACTTTAGACCTATTAGTCTTTCTACCTTTTTTAACAAATTGCCCTATAAAATTCCTATAAATCTTTTAACTTCTTTTTTGCCAAAAATTATTTTCCATTTTCAAATGGGTTTTATTAAAGGAAGAGCTATTATTGATAATATTCTTTTGGCACAAGAATTTTGTCAAGATTTGTATGTTAGCATGAGAGGTGGAAACATGATTTTGAAACTTTATATTGCCGTGCTTATGATATTAATGACTGGAACTTTTTTTATAATATTAAGAAGTTGTTTTGTTTTGATTTTATTTTTATTAATCTTATTAAAAAATGCATTGAGAGATCTAAATTTCTATCATTGCTATTGGTAAAAGAATTGGTTTTTTTAAATCCTCTCAAGGTCTTAGACAAGGTGATCTGATTTCTCCAGTTCTTTTCATTATTGCTGCTAAGTACTTATCTAGAGGCCTTGCCAACCTTAACTTGTATTTTAGATCTTTGGGTTGTTTCCTAACTCTCATTTATGTTTTGCTGATGACTTTATCATTTTAATGAATGATTCTGTTAAAAGGATCAATAAACTTATGGATTTTCTTATCAATTTGAAAAGGTTAGTGGTCTTGCTTTAAAAATTACAAGTGTTATTTTATTGCCGCCAAGAAAGTGACTAATAATCGTATTTTGGTTTTTAAAGATTTAGCTAGTTTTGTTCATGGTCATTTTACTATTGAGTACCTTGAGGTGCCTCTTCTTAAAGGTAAAAAGAAAACTTTTCCTTTTGATGATGTTATTTTTTCTGTGCAGAACAATATTTAGTCCTGGGATTCTAATTTTTTGAGTTTTGGGTGTATATTAATTCTTATCAAACTTGTTTTTTGCTCTCTAATTGTTTATATTTTTCAAACTCTTTTTCCTACTCAAGTGTTATGCAACAAGATTGATAGGCTTTTTAAAAACAAAATTCTAGAATGGGGCTAGTAGCAATTCTAAAATTACCTGGTCCTCTTGGAATAAATGTTGTGGTGTTCTGGAAAAGGGGGCCTTGGGGTGTAAGAGTTCGAATGATTTGGACTCTAATTTTTCCTTCAAGTTATGATATAACTTTCGAGCAAATGTGAGCCTTTAAGCTAAGTTTATGTTTACTAAGTATAATACGGGTGAACATCTAACTTCTTGTTGTTTTAATTTTGGTGATTCTAAAGTGTGGAAGAGACTTTACAAAGCTAAATGGGCTGTTTAGCCCTTTATCTCTTTAGGGCTTGGTGGTGGTGATATTTTCTTTTTGCAAGATCATTGGTTCGGGGATCAATGTATTGATTATATTACTATCACCTCCTCCATTATAGCTGTTATGGTAAATTATTTTTTTTAATAATAATTGTTGGGATTTTGAGAAACTTGCTAATGTCATCCTTTACTTTATTATTAAACAATTCTTGAACCTCCCCTGAACACTAACTCGAGTTATTTACTTTTATGTGGTTTATCCAAAGAAGGTTGTTTTAGATTAAAGGATGCTTGACATGCCTTTAGATGTAAGAAAGAGATCTCTATTATTTTTTATATGCTTTGGCATAAAAGTATCCATTCCATGACGGCTATTTTTGTTTGGATAATTTTACATAGGTTCATTCCTATGGATGATAAATTAATGAAAAGAGTTATTATTTTACCTTCTAAGTGGCAATGTTGCTATTATGTTGAGAATATACACCATTTATTTCTCTATGGTTCTTTACCTGTTAAAACATGGACTTATTTTGATGATATCTTCAAATATTTTTGCTTCAATACTAAAATTACTATTAATTCTTTGTTTAAGGCTTAGTTTATTAAGTCCAAAGGTCACATCATAAATTTTATTCCTTCCTTTATTTTGTTGTAATTATGGTTGGATAGGAATAATTCTCTCTTTAATGGTGTTGGTATGAACCATAATAGAATTATCCATAACATAAAAGATAATGTTTTAGATCTTTATTCTATTAAGTTGCTCTTTATCAAGAATTTTAAAAATTATTATTTTGTTGCTTCTGATTTAGGTCTTAAGTTGGAGGTCAATCATCTTCTTAAAGAGCCTAGGCTTATTTTTTTGACAAAACCTCCTTCTGACTTTTATAAGTTGAATGTGGATGGTGCTATCCTTAGATCCTCTTTAGGCTATGGTGGTGTTATCAGGGATTGTCATGGTAGTTTCATTATGGCTTTTGCTGGTCCTTTACAGAATTATGATGTTAACGGTGTTATCATCTCGGTTATTATTCATAATTTAAGATTATGCATTTCTCTTGACTTATCTAACATTGATATTGAAGTGGAGTCTAATTATTGTTTTAAAATTATAAATTCTATTGAGGATATTAAGAAATTGATTATCTTTATGAACTATTCTTTTTCTCTTGTGCATAAGGAAGGTAATACATATGCTAGCTGGCATGCCAATTTTATGTGTGGCTAGGATTGCTTTTCTAATTTTACTTATATTATCCTCCCTATTCTACTGAAAGCTCTTTTTTAATATTAGATAAAATTGGTATGCCCTATGTTAGACTTTAATGTTGGCTATTGGATGGAGCCTTTGGCCTTGGTGCTTTGGCTTTGGGGCCTGGCTCTCCTTTGTTATTATGGGTTTTCTTTCTATGCTAGTGTTTTTTCCTATTTCTTTATGTCTATTTGGGTTGTAGTTTTGCTACTCAATTTGGTTCAATTTTGTCCAACAATCATGGTCTTTACAGTTTTCTCTTGTATGGTTTTATGCGTACTCAGGTTGCTTTGTCCTATTTTTTCTTTATTGTATTATGGTTTATTATTTCTTCTTACTTTTATCTTATTCGTCTGTGGTCTCTAGGTTTTGTTTACTCATGGGGGCCATGCTTGGTTATTGGTTTTGCTGGTTTTGTATGTTGGCTTTGCCCCTTTATCTGGATATCTGTGTGCCTTGTGGGGGCTGGTTTTTCTCTGGAGCCTTTTATGGTTAATACATGTTATTCTACTTATTATGTTATTTGTTGTGGTTTCATTCCTTTCTTTTGTGAGTGATCGGTATGGTATAGAGTCTGCTTTGCCCGGTTGAATGGCTCATTTGTCATTTTCTTAATAGTTGGTTCTCCTTAATATTACCTTGTTTCCTGTTTGTCTGTGGGTTCTATTTTCTCCTAGGGATTTTAATTGTCTACTTGGTTTAGTGCTATTTTGTGTTTGTTTTTCCACTACATCTAGATCCCAATATGCCTTGTGGAGGCTAGTTTTTTACTAGAGCCTTTTGTGGTTGATACCTATTACTCTCCTTATTATGGTTCTGGCTGTTTGGTATAGTTACTTCCTTGCTTGGTTGAATTGGTCCAACCATTTTATTTAGGAGCTATGTATTCTTTGGAGCTGTGATTTACTTGCATGCTTATTTAGTTATATTAATTTTGTGGTTAACAAGATTGTTAAGGTTTATATCTTTTTATATGCCAATGTTATTGAGAAGTACGAGGTTCAAGTTGATCATCTTTGCTTCTTTGTGGATAATTGCTAGATTTATCGTTGTATTATTTTATTTATGCTACTACTATCTTGGGGTTTACCTATTTTGGTAGAATTTTCTTAGCGCGGGTACTCATCTTGCAGATTTTTTGGATAGGAAGCTGGAGCTTGACAATGGTTTTTGTGTGCTTCCCTCTTTTCAGGTGCTCACTCTTGTGCAATGTAGAATGTTCTTATGGTATTATGTATTTTTTCTTTGGAGGGAATTCAAGATCTTAGGTTTTTTTGCTTTCTTTTTATAGCTCTTTTGAGCATTAGTGAGCTTGAGTACCCTTTAAAGACTTTGTAATTTTTCCTTGATTTAACGTGCTGGCCCCTTTATGGGTTTCCCCTTTAAAAAAATTTAAAAAAAATTAAAAAAATTTAAAAATAAAATAAATAAACCTAAAATAAATTATAAAAATAATAAACCTAAACCGAAACCTAAAACTAAAAAAAAAAATCCTAAATAATAAACCTAAATCATAATATTAATTTAAACTAAACCTACACTAAACCTAAACTAAACCTAAACTAAACCTAAACCTAATAAAAAATAAACGTAAACTAAACCTAAACCAAATTAAAAAAAACTAAAAAATAAAAATTAAACCTATGCCTAAAATAAAACTAAACCTAAACCAAAATAAACTAAGCTTAAATTATTAAACCTAATCTAAGTCTTTGCAAGGCAAACATACTACTACTTGTTTCTCTAAGCATGGTTACTCTAGAGTGTGAAAAAGGCTTTTCAAGGTTAAATAGGATGTGGAGCCCTACATTTCTTGGGGGCTTGGAGAATGTAAAGTTTTATTTTGACAAGATCAGTGTTTAGTTAAACATTATAATGATTCCATTTTGAATTCTTCCTTTATTTCTTCGATTAAGGCTAATTCTTTTTTTTTTTTAAATGATAATTGTTGGGACTATGAGAAACTTTCTAATGTTATTCCTGATTGCATTATTCATCAAATTTTGAACTTGCCTATTAATATTGATTCTAAAGATATTATCTTTTGTGATTTATCTAAAGATGCTGGTTTTCACTTAAAGAGTGCTTGACATACTTTTAGATCTAGAATAAATACTAATAAAATTTTCTCTTGTATTTGGCATAAGAGCATTCCTACTACTATGTTTGTCTTTGTTTGTATAAGTTTGCATAAATTTGTTCCCACGGATGATAATCTCACCAAAAAAGGTTTTATATTGGCTTCCAAGTGTCAATGTTGTTACCATATGGAGAATATACATCATGTTTTTATCTCTGGCCCAATTGCTGTTAAAACGTAGGTTTATTTTGATGATTTATTTCAGTAAAACTACTTTAATGTTCATTTCTCTCTTAAATCTATGCTTAATGCTTGGTTTATGATTTCTAAAGGGCATATCTGTAATGTTATTCATTCTCTCATATAATGGTTCTTATGGTTGGAGAGGAATAATTCTCTCTTTAATGATGTGCGTATGAACCATCATAATGTTATTCAGAAGGTGAAGCATAAGGTTTTGTCTCTTATGATTGTTAAACTACTTTATTTAAAGAATTTTAAAAATTATTATTTTATTGGGACTGCTTTATGACTTAATTTGGAGGATGATCCTATTGTTTTAAAGGCTAATATTATTTATTGGACCAAACCACCTATAATTTTTTTAAGTTAAATGAGTAGTGCTTCTTTTGTGGGGTGTGGTGGAGGTATTAGAGATAGTAATGGCTGCTTTATTATGGCTTTTGCTAGCCTTATTTATAATGGTAATTATTTTATTACTATAACCAAGGCTATTCTTTATGATATTCAGTTATGTATCTCTCTTAACTTAACTAACTTTTTTATTGTGGTGAACTCTAATTATGATTTCCAAAATTTTTATACTGATCAGGATATGTGTTACATCCCATATCTTTTCTATCATGTTAGGGATATTAAAAATCTACTAATTATTTTGAATTAATCATTTCATCATATTTACAAGGAGGGTAATGCGTGTACTTCTTGGCTTGCTAACTAGGGGTGTACTCTTGACTATTTTTTTGATGTTATTTGGTTCAACATTTTCGTGGTTCTTCATGGTATGGTTAAATTTGATGCACTAAGTATCCCCTATATTAGAACTTAAGTGGCTTTTTTAAGTTGCTTTTTTCTCATTCTCTGTTCGTGGGCATTTTTTGGTTATTCTTGGTGGTGTGCTGGGTGGTTTGTTACTGTTTGTTGTGGATTTTTTGTTGTTGGGTTATTCTTCAGTGTCTTAATTCTATTTTGGCTCATTCGCATCAGCTGTTAAAGATTGGTGGTGTTCTGTATTATTCTTGTGTTGTTAGTTTCTTTCAATTTGGCGGTTGGTTAATCTGTGGGGTTATTATTTTAGATCATCTCGTGTTGACTGGTTTGCTGCTCTTTTGGATTTTTTCCTAGAGGTGTGTGGGGTCTTCTTTAGTTTAGATGGTTTGGATGGTCACCTGGACTGGTGGCGTTCTATTTCTTGCAAATCTGAGATTATGAATTAGACTTTTGATGATAGCAAATATTCATGTTTTTCTATGACTGCCTTACCTACTAACTTTTCAGGTCCACATGATAAAATGCAACTCACGCCAGCTCAAGATTGGGTAGATTTAGGTTGAGTCAAGTCTATAACTTTTTTTTTATTGAGTTAATTGTAAAAGTGATTCCTGATGCTAAGTAACCTTGCACATACACACTTGAGGAATTTTTTGTGTTTTTCTATTTTGAGTACATCGTCCTAGATGATGTTCATATCAGACAGGACTATCTGACTAAAAATAGAAACCTTAATTAGGGCATCTTGGTTAAGGTAGCCGTAATTAAGCACATAATCCTCGATGATCCTTATATTGGCCAGGATAATAAGCTCAAATCAAAAAGAACCAGCCACCAGATCTATTTAGGTAAAATTTATTTTTGGACATCGGCCAGGATGATCCCTTATAACATCCTGGACGATACAGCACAATTATGCCTAAATTAATCTGACAATTATGGAAAGCAATTAAGGCGGATTGATATGATCACATAGGCCAGGCCGATCATAAGATTGGCCGGGATGATCTCCTAGTTGATTGACAAGTGATGTTTAGGATGATTGTACTCATGTTTGAACTAATCGGCCAGGACGATATTGTATTGGCCTGGACAATGTAACCATTAGCTGCTGTCTTGACCTGAGAGAGCCAATAGGAGAGGGAGATAGAGGGAGAGAGAGGGAGGAACTTGCAATGGGGGGTTTGTGAGAGGGATTCACAAAGGTTTCTCCAAGCAAGGTTCTAAGCCATCTTCTCCAGTCTTCGTCCTTTTTCTTTGGGGGTTCAAGGGAGGTAAGCTTCAGCAACTGGTCAAGGTTCTATGCCTGCTTCAGGAGAAAGCAAAGAAGTTGGGTTCTCTGCCTGCCACAGGAGTAAGAAAAAGTAGTTGCGTTCTATTCCTCACCGGGGTTGGCGAAAAGGAGTTTTTGTGAGGGCTTTTCCGCCTTGCTGTGGGAGCAAAAGGAGAGTCACTTTTGTAGTGCAATACTCGGAGGGCGCCTCCGGGGAGTGGACGTAGGTCGAGTTGACCAAACCACTATAAATTCTCTGTGTTCTTTTCTTACTAAGTTTCCATATTTATTTTTCCATACGTTGATTATTTCTATGGTGATTTTGGTTTGTGATTGTGCTTTGGTTTAAGAAATTTTTTAAAATATCAATTCAACCGCCCTCTTGGTTAGCCTCGGGCTAGTTCTTAAGGGCTTAACATCCCTAACAAACTTTCAAGGGCTAGTTCTTCCTTTTGATTTTTAGAAAACTCACATGTTACTTTTTTAAAATCGATTGACTATCATATGTGGATGCTTATTAAAGAAGGATAATCACTACCTTCTCGTGGACTTAATGGAATTAAAACTGAAGTACTTTTTACTGAATGGACTTTTGATGAAAGAGATTTAGCACAACTTAATGCAAAGTGTTTGAACTTTTTTTTTTTGTGCTTTAAAATCTGAAGATTACATGTGTATTTTACTTGCTTTATTAGAAATAAAATTTGGGATAAATTGTGTATCACCTATGAAGGCACAAATGAAGTTAAGCAATCTCGATTGAACATTCTTTTGCATGATTATAAACTTTTTCGTAAGAAACCTCATGACTTAATTTCTGATGTGTATATGAGATTTACTCAGATTGTTACTTCTTTGCATGCCTTAGGAAGAGAACTCACTAATTATGAAAAATTCAACAAAAATTTTGAGATGCTTGCCTTCCTCTTTTGATGCTAAAATCACTGCAATTACTAAATTCAAATATTTAAATACATATTCAAATAATAACTTGCTTGGATCACTCATTGCTTACGAGCAAGGAGTGAATCAAAGAAATTTGGATGCAGGTGAGAAAAAGAAGGAGAAAACCATAGCACTGAAGGCCAATGAAATAAATTCAAATTCTTCTGAGTCTGAAAGAGATGAAGTTGCCTTCATCACTAGGCAATTCAAAACTTTCTAAGGAAGAGTCACAAGCATCATCAGAATTGGAAAAAAGGTAAGGATAATAAAAATTTCAAGAATTCTAAAGATACAATTTGTTTTGAATGCAAGAAGCCAGGACATGTTAAAACTAATTGCCCTACACTCAAGTCTCATGCAAACAAGGAAAAGGGTGAGGAGAAAACCAAGTCTAAGAAGGATTAGAAGAGATTCTAAAAGGCGTTCTGGGTGGATTCTGCATCAGACTCTTCTGAGACTAAACCTGAAGATGAGACTGAACCTGTGCTTAATGGCAGATAATAATCTTGGTCAAAGTGACCAAGAAGAGGTTTGCCAACCAACCAATGAACAATTGCTTGAAATATGTGAGAAAATTCATGCATCATATAGAAAACTTAAGAAAACTCACGCTAGTTTGAAATTGGAGTTTTTGAACTTATAAAAAGATCATGAAATTTTGAGTAAAGATCACCTTCAAATTGATAGGATTACATGTCTTTTCTTAATGAATTTGATGATTTAAATAAAAAGCATTCTGAATTAATAATTGAGAATGATTCTTTGAAAGCTTCCTACACCTCACTTGAATCTGATTTTAAAGCTTCTACTAAAGAATATGAGCATAAAAATCACTGTTTGGAGATTGATTTAGAAAATGCTCACTTGAGGTTTAAAGAAAAATTAAATACACTTGAGAGAAATTGGAATACATTAATACCTGATTTAAAGCAAAAAACTAGGAAGAGGCATTGTAACCCAAATCGATTAAGAAATCCTTTTCCTGGTGTTAGATGTTTTTCATGTGACGTGTTAGGACATATAGCACCAACTTGCATCATTCACCAAAGTACACTTTGGGTTTGGAGACCAAAACTGTATGTTTTACAGCTTAACATAAAAGCATTACATTCTTCTTTTCATAAGGAGGGACCCAAACCTGTTTGGGTTCCTAAATTTGACTTTTGATGATTTTGCAGGTGTGCTCTCACAAAAGACCTCGTGAGAGCATATGATACTTGGACAAGAAAAGGCTCACAGTTCATAAATTGCTTAATCTTCCTGCTAAATAAAATTTTGAATTGAATGCTTACTACTCTATTGAGTGTTATTATTTTCTGCATTAGTTTTTGTGTTAACTTTTCATATTTGCTGTTATAGTTACTTTTACTTTGGTTTCTTTTTACTTTATGATATTTTCTCCATATTTTCATTTTTGGAGATTTATAGTCAATGTTTTAACATCTCTAAATAAGTTAAAGGGAGAAACACCGTTTATGATTTCCCTCCCTCTAACCTCTTTTAGTGGTATAATTTTCTTTTCTAAACAAAAGTCTATCTCAAATTAACTAGTTTTTAAAATTAAAATCTTTTCTATCTTGCTACAATAATCTACCCTATATTTATAATATTCAAAGTTTTTATATATCTTTCAAGTTAATTAAAATCTTGCCATTATATTTATCATATAATTACTAAAGTCTGTTTTGTGGTCTATTCTTTCTTATATTAGAGAGTGAGTTTCTCTTCTCTAACATATGGTAGATCTACTCATAACTAAAAATATTTAAGAGTTGTTGAAAAGGGATTTAGCTTGCAAGAACAAAAAAAAGGTCAAAGACGCCAAAAACAAAAAGATGCGCAATGACACCAAATTCAAAAATATATAGAAAAGTGTATCAAAAATCAAAAGATGTGTAAAGTATGCCATTCAAATTAACAAGAGGCATAAAATGAGCCCATAAAAGATAAGCTTACATCTCTTTCAAACTTTTAAAATTTTAGAAGAATTCATGCGTTACTTGATATTTTCAAAGGCTTGATTTTAAATTCCATGATTGAGACCAATTGCTTTGGTATATTATTCTATAAGATATTTTCTTTGAAAGCATGTTTTGAATGGATCTTTTTTTTCTTACCCAATTAGTTTCTTCTAAGTTACATCTTTTGTTTTCAAAATATGATTTTGCCTTGAATGAAGTCCGAGCTAGGGTTAATAGGATCGGATATTCTACCAGTTTCAAATTTTAACTTTGTTAACTTATTGATCTTACAAAATCTTTAAAATTTAATTATTTGGAGTATTTATCATATGCATGCCTTACTAAACTTAAAAAAAAAAATAAACTTAATTTCTTTGCTAGGTTTTATACCTTTTTTTGTTTTATCATTGTTGTTCTTAGTTGATTTTATTATTTTTTGGCTTGCTCTTATCATCTCCATCCTTCCTCTGAGTTCAAATTTTTGTCACATCGTTCTGGTTGATACATATATCATCCTAGACAATCTATTCTTTTTTCATCATAAACTCTATCTACTGAATATTCTGACTTTTCTGCTCTCATCATCCTTGACGATCATTTATCATCCTGGATGATATAATCATCCTCTACTATAATCATCTTCATAATCCTGGCTGATAAATTTTTGTCCTAGACGATGTGTTTATTTTAATCATCCCGTCCGATACACCTGTTCGTCCTGGACAATACACATGTCAGTATGCTTAAAATCTTTAAAATTGCCCGGGATGATACATTTTTGGACAATCGTCCTAGACGATCCAATGTTCATCTTGGATGATACCTATGGCATATGATTTAAAACATTTTAAATTTGGATGGTATGATCAATTATTGAGTATCGTCCTGAATGATCCACCTAATCGGCCTGGACGATCTGCTTTTTCAATGGTCGTCCGGCCTGACTACTCGAGATTATCACCTGAGTCTAATCGTCTCGAATGATATCTAATTGTCCTGGATGATCAGGCCGTCTTTTTGACCAATCAGCCTATACACAATAATTACACCATATCGGCCTGGATGATCCGATTGATTCTTTAAATTGAGCCCAATTCAGCCATTTTTCTTCACACCTCTCCTACCCTTTGGCTTTCTACTTCCTATTCCTTACTTTTTCCTACTAATGGCTAGCGGAAAGCATTTTTGACACACATCTATAAGCTCCTCGAGGGGCATGCTGGACCCTCATTTTTAGGAAGCAGACAATCAGGCTTCCTTCCATCGCTACAAAGAATGCAGCATTACTCTCTCCCGTACAATCAATCCAATCCACCTCTACTATCCAGTACTCGACATTTTCACTCACACCTCTCTGTGCTTTATTCTCACCCTCACAGTCCCCTTTAATTCCAAACTTCTTTTTAAATTTTATGCCAACCTTCGCTTCAATTCTTCTTACACTGCTCTCACCTCTTATGTGAATCAACACCTTATCAAGATCACATATCAAGATTATCCCGAACTGTTACAGCTGTCCACCACTGGGGATAAGCTGTATACCCTTGTTTCTTATCCTGATTTTAACTGGGCTACGGCCAATCACTTTCTTTGCCACACCAATTCCCCCTTTCATGTTAGAGAGACTATCTCTTTACTTAAAGATACTATGATGATCCAGCACGTCTTTCGCACCTCTGTGATTCCCAAAGCTGGTAACCGAATTCATATCACTCCACTTCTTTCACTCGCTACTTTTTACAATCTGGCCTATAGAGAATTCAATGTCACAGACATGATCTTTTGCTACATTGAGCATTTAACTACCATTCAAGATCTAGGTCATAGAAGAAAGCCCAATCTTGCTCTAGGACACTTCATTGCAGATGTTCTAGAATCTAAATACAACCTTTAATATCATGCCCCTTCTAACCATCTGCCACCCTTCTACTCAAACAATTCCTTTAACATCTTTCATACTACTCATATCCACCCAGGGGATGGGGAAGCTTAGGGGGCCGAGGAGGAGGAGGCTCACGCTCCTGTTCCTGAACCTGTTCCTCTCCACCAGCACTCTCAACTGGATTAGTTAGTGGAGAGATATTATCAGTGGGAGACCCGCTTCGAGACGTACGTAGCACAACAACAACATCAACACAATTAGGATGTGGCCTATTTCGATGCCTATGTTGCACACCAGTAGCATCAACACGACCATTACATGGTCTGGTTTGGGGCACAGTTTGCTAAATTTTCCACTTACTTCTAGTAGCCACCACCACCACCACCTCCTTCGTGTGATGATCAGGGTCCCACATTTTACTAGTTTTAGTTTATATTTTTAGTAGTTTGTTTTTCTTATGGTTATTTTAGTTTTTATTTTCTGTAGTTTATTTTTCTTATGGTTGTTTTAATTTCTATTTTTTTTAATTTCCTACTCCTTTTTGTGATGTCAAAAGGGGGAGTAGTCTGATGTATCTTGTAATTTGATTCTAGAACTTAGTGAACTATTTTTTTTCGTCACACTGTTTTTATTAAACTACCATTTCTGATTGTGTTTGCCATCATCAAAAAGGGGGAGATTGTTGTGAATCTTAGATTATGGATTAGACTTTTGATGATAATAAACATTCATATTTTTTTATGACTGCCTTGTCTACTAACTTTTCAGGCCCACACGATCGAATGCAACTCAAGACAGCTCAAGATTGGGTAGATTTAGGTTGAGTCAAGTCTGTAACTTTTCCTTTTCTTGAATCAATAGTAAAAGTAGTTCTTGATGCTAAATAACCTTGTACACACACACTAAAAGGATTTTTTATGTTTTTCTATTTTAAGTGCATCGTCCTGGATGATGTTCATATCGGCCGAGATGATTGACTAAAAACAAAAATCCTAATTTGTGAATCCTTGTTAAGGCTGTCGTTATTAAGCACATTGTCCTAGATAATCCTTGTATCAGCCAGGATGATAAGGTCAAATCAGAAAGAATCAGCTGCCAGATCTATTTAAGTAAAATTTATTTTTGGACATCGACTAGGATAATCCATTACATCATCCTGGATGATACTGCACAATTAAGCCTAAATTAAACTAGCAATTTTGGAAAGCCAATAAGGCTAATTTATACGATCACATTGGTCAGGCCGATCACAGGCCGATCGCAGGATTGGCCAGGATGATGTCCTGAATGATTGATATCAGTCAGAATCTATTCAGGGCGATGTTAAGGATGATTGTACTCATATTTGAAATAATCGGCCAGAATGATATTGTATCAGCCTGGATGATGTAACCATTTTTCTTTGGATCATCCCAAATCATCCTAGTTATTTAAAGCTTAATTTGTACTAATCATATAGAATGATAGAAATATCATCCTGGACGATAATGTCAATTCTTGAAATTATATTTAAAGGACCCTAATTTTCTCATACAAAGAGAACTTTAGTTGCTGTCTTAACCTGAGAGAGCCAAGAGGAGAGGGAGAGAGAGGGAGAGAAAGAGAGGAACTTGTGAGGGGGAGATTGTGAGAGGGATTCACAAAGGTTGCTCCAATTAAGGTTCCAAGGCATCTTCTCCAGTCTTCATCCTTTGTCCTTGGGGGTTCAAGGGAGGTAAACTTCAGCAATTGGTCGAGGTTCTCTGCCTGCTTCAAGAAGGAAGCAAAAGGAGTTGGGTTCTCTGCCTGCTTTAGGAGGAAGCAAAAGGAGATGGGTTCTCTGCCTCACCGGGGTTAGCAGAAAGGAGTTTTTATGAGGGTTTCTCCGCCTTACTGTGGGAGAAAAAGGAGAGTCATTTTTGTAGTGCAATACTCGGATGGCGCCTCCGGGGAGTGGATGTAGGTCGAGTTGACCAAACCATTATAAATTCTCTGTGTTCATTTCTTACTACGTTTTCACATTTATTTTTCTACACGTTGATTTTTGTGGTGATTTTGGTTTGTGATCATGCTTTGGTTTAATTTTTTTTTTAAAATACCAATTCACGCCCCCGCCCCACCCACCCTCTTGGTTGGCCTCGGGCAAGTTCTTAAGGCCTTAACATCCCTAATGAACTTTTATTATGTTGGCTTGGGAGTTTTTTTTTCCTTCTTTTGTATGCGCTGTATAGTTCTTATCTTAATATTTTGGTATTATTCTATTTTCTTGTTAGTGATATGTTGTTGGCATCTATCTATGACTTCGATTTCAGTTGATATCTTTGTGGATCTATACGAGCTTTGATTGCACATGTTATATAGTTGATGTCTTTGTTGCTCTCCTACCTTTATGTTTCTTTCATGGCTTGCTGGGAGTATCCATGAGAGTTTGGTTGGGCTTTGGGGCTATGTTGGCTCTATTTTTTGTTTGGATGTTACCTGCATGTGTTTGGCTATCCCCTGGATTTAGGCTTGGTATATGTTCGCTCTACCAAAAGATATTACATTGGTGTGGGGCTTTATTTTGGGATGGATATTGGTGACAATATGGAGTTTTTTTCTAGTTCTACTAGGGGCTTTATCTTTTGTTGTTTGGGGCCTTTTAAGGTGTTTTGGAATGATCCTGAGGGTAGGATTGAGTGGCTTCTGGATTTCCCTAATGAGGCTTCTTATATTATTTTTTCTCTGAGCTCTGTAAGTCTTCATCCTTTCTTTAGCTTAACATGGTGGCATGGCTATGATTACTTCTTACAATATAGACTTTGCTTCTCCTCTTTTGTTACTGGCTTAAATTTAGATTATTATTTTTGGTTAACCTATAATTGTTTGTTTATATTTTTGCAGCCGCTCTATTTCGAGTGGAGTAGCATATGGCTGACTTCAAGATTTTTTACAGAAAGATTGTGCTTCATTTCCTTTTCTTTATCTTTCTTTTTTGGATGCTTATGTATAGCATCTTTAGAATGTTACTAGGATGCATTATACTTTTGATTAGTGGAGGTAATCATCTCGTATATTTTCTTTTGCTTTTTTTTTGTTGCTCGTAAGAGCATTAGTGAGTTAATGGTCTCCTTTAAGGACTCTATAATTAACGCGTAGGCCCCTCCATGGATTTTAACAAATAAAAAAAAAACTAAAATAATAAACTAAACTACAACTAAACCTAAAAATAAAAATAAACCTAAACTAAAAAATAAACCAAAACTAAATAAAATAAAAAATTATTTATAAAAAAATAATAAGAAATAATAAACTAAAATGAACCAAACCTAAACCTAATAAACTAAAATAATAAACCTAAAATAAACGTAAACATAATAAACTAATAAACTAAATCTAAACCTAAACCTATAAACCTAAACCTAAACTAAACTTATATTAACCTAAACCAATAAATAAAATTTAATTTCAAATTTAACTATTTTTGTCTCTCTGCTCTGTTTAAATGATTTGAGGCAATTTAGGGAACTTGCTCATCCGCTTGCTCTATTTGCTCCTGGAGTTGTTGATTTTTTTTTCATGCTATTTACTTCCTTGTGGACTTCCTCGATATTTCATGTGCTTTGTTTTGAAGTTTTTCTTATTTTTTGGTTGTGTGAGACAATGTCCCCAATGTCATCTATCCTAGCCACATCATTGTTCCTTGATGGAAAAACTTGATCCTTTAAGGAAGTTTTGGCGGGTTCTTATTCATCTTCTACTAAGCTTCATTTGTTCATACTTTCTTCAAGGGATGTCCTACTATGATGTTTGATGTTTTAAGGGTGTCATAGCTTGCTGCACCGTTCGCTCTTACCTTAGTTGGCAAGTTTGTTCTTCGTAGGCCTAACTTAGCTGTGATTCAAAAAAATTTCATTAATCTTAATTTTTTCGGTTCTATTCACATTGGTCTATTGGATCCCTATCATATCATGATACAACTTACTGACGATCCTTATTTCAGTTTCATTTTCTCAAGGAGATCTTATTGTATATAGGCTTGTTAAATGAGATTACTTAAATGGACTTCATATTTTAATGTGCGAGAGGAATCTCCTATAGTGCCCGTGTGGATGTCATTCTCAAATTTATACCATCACTTTTTTAACTCTCTAATTTTATTTTGTTTGGCTTCAATCTTTGGTAGGCCATTAGAAACTGACCAAGCTACTGCGTCAATCTCTAGTCCTTGTTGTTGCGGATCAATGGTTTATGATTTTGATGATAGCAAACATTCTTATTTCTCTACGACTGCCTTATGTACTGACATTTCAGGTTCACACGATCGGACTGCAATTTGGAACCAGCTCAACATTGGGTCGACTAGGTATGAGTCAGTTTGTACCCTTTTTTCTTTCTTGAGTCTATTGTATTTGGTGTGGCTCCTGATGCTTTGTAACTTGGAAGATTTCTGACAGTTCCCTAGAGTTTATGTTTTTGGTAACATCGTCCGGGATGATTTTATATCATCCTGGACGGGACGATTTTATATCGTCATGGACGATCTGTTCAAAAGCAAAAATCCTAATTAGGGTATCCTCATTAAAGTAGCCGTTATTATGTAAAACACATCATCCTGGATGATTTTGTATTGGCTAGGACGATAGGCTCAATTAAGAAAAAATCTGCCGCCAGATATATTAAAAAATAACCTATTTTTGAACATCGTCCAGGTGAATTGTCCAGGACTATAAAATATCATCCAGGACAATCCAGGTTAATTTTTCCAAAATTTCTCTGGAATTTAAGGAAAGCAATTATGACTTGATTTCAAGATCAAATCGGCCTGGACGATCGCCAGATCGTCCTGGCTGATCTGCTGGACGATTGGACATCGGATAACTATTTTTTAGGGCGATGTTCAGGACGATATTCCACGATTTATTCTGATCGTCCAGGATGATATGTTATCATTCGGGACGATAGGAACAAACTTCTTCTGATCGTCTCAAATTGTCCCGACTGATTGGGCTTAAATTGCACTGATTGTACAGGACGATATTAGTATCGTCTTGGATGATAATGTCGGCAACTTGCATTAATGAGCTTGTTTTTAGATATTATAATTAAGCTTGACATGACACTTTGAAAAGTGTCTTTGGCAGCTATTGTAGCTTCGTTCTTATGGGGGAAACTTGAAGAGAGAACTTGAAAGGGAGATAGGAAAGGGTGGAGTTTTAGAGGGAGAAGATCCTGTGAGGGGAGGAACTCAAGGGAGTATGGAGGGCATTCCACACGGTTGCTCTGGCGAACTCGCACCTTAGTACAATCGGATTCAAGGCTTGTCTCGAGGTAAGTTCACCAAAGAAGAAGATCTCTTTGGTGTCAAAGGACCCGGCGACTCCGCCGCACCGGGGAAGGTGGAAGTGATTTTGTAAGGGCTTCTCCGCCTAGCTGTGGGGGTTAAGGAGAGACACTTGTTTTAGTGCAATACTTGGAGTGTGCCTCGAAGGAGTGGACGTAGGTCAAGGTTTAACCGAACCTCTTTAAATCCGGCGTGTTCTTTCTTTTTACTACTCCGCATTTATTTCCTCCGCACATTATTTCTTTGTGGTCATTTCGTTTGTATTTGTGCTTTGCCTAAAGATTTTTTTTTAAATACCAATTCACCCTCCCCCCCTCTTGGTTAGCCTTGGGCCAGTTCTATAGGGCTTAACATCCCTAACGAACTTTTAAGTGGTATCAGAGCTTTACTTTTTAACTTTCAAGTGGTATCAGAGCCGTTTTCAAAAAAAAAGTTTTTAAAAGCTTTTGAATTTCGATCCATGGCTAATCGTAATGTTGCAGAAGGTTATTCAATCACCAGACCTCTTTTATTTGAAAATATGTCATTTGATTTTTGGAAAACTCGCATGTCTATTTTCTTGCAATCGATTGATTTCGCATGTGGCATATGATTTTAACTGGTTATTCATCACCGTCACGTATTGTTAATGGAGTTAAAATTGATATTCCTTTTAATCAATGGAATAGGCAAAAAATAAGTAAATGCTCAATTGAATGCAAAATCCTTAAACAGCTTTTTCTGTGCTTTAAATTCTGAAGATTTTACGTTAGTATCTACGTGCACTATTGGTAAGGAAATTTGGGATAAACTATACACCATATATGAAGGCACTAGTGAAATCAAGCAATCCAAGTTGAATTTGTTAATGCATGATTTTGAACTATTTTCCATGAAACCTTATGAGACGATCTTAGACATGCATAATAGGTTCATTCAAATTATAACATCATTGCATGCCTTAGGAAAAGAGTTTTTAAATTTTTAAAAAATCAAAAAAATTCTTCATTGTTAACTTGAAAAATTTGATGCCAAAGTTGTTGCTATATGTGAATCAAAAGATTTGAATGATTATTCTATTAATAATTTAATTGGCTCACTCATTGCCTATGAGCAAGGTTTGGGTCAAAGACTTTTGGATGCAGGTGAAACGATTGTTCTAAAAACTGAAGATATGGAAAAAGATTGCTTAGTTGGTGATGAATGCAGTGACTTTTCAAGCAAATCACAAAGTTCACCAAAGCATAAGCAAAAATGAAAAAAAGGAAAAGTGGTAAGGATGTCTATATTTCTTCTGACGATATTTGCTTTCGATGCAGGAAGCCTAGACATATGAAAATCAGTGCCCTAATTTAAGAATTCTTCCTACGAAAGAAAAGGGCAAGGTGAAGCAAAATTTGAACTGGGAAAATAATGAAAGGCAAAAAATCTCATGGGTAGATCTGGTTTCTGAAGCATCAGACCATGAGAGAGATAATGGTTAAAAGCCTTTCGTGTTTTTGTGTTGTATTTTTGTTTTTATGTTTTTCATTTTTATTTTGTGTTTTTATTTTGTTTATTCTTTGAAATTTTTATTTTCGTGAAAGTTTTTTTTCTCTGATCAACACACACATTCACTTTTCTAAAAATGAAAAATCTACTTCCTGATTTTTTTTAAATCTTTTGTAAGTTGTGTTTGACTTCTCTAAAAACGTCAAAAGAAGGAAACTCATATTTTTGACTCTCAATCTCTATTTTTTAAAAGAGGTTATTCTACTTTTGATTTAAAATCTTCATCATATTTTAAATTGGTTTTTGAAATTGATTTTTTTCATCTCACTACATTTTTTTCTATCACAGAGGAATCTTTTGCAAGTTTGTTGAATCCACCTTAAAATTTTTTTAATCAAGTTGTTCGTGTTGTCAATAATTTGGGTTTATTTTAGTTTTAAAAATATAAGAAAGAAAGCATATTTTTTGAGAAAAAAAAAATTTGCCAATGATGCCAAACCAAAAGATGCACAATGATGCCAAATTGAAAAAAAAAATAACACACAAAGTGTTTTAAAAATAAAAAAGATGCTCAAAGAGCCATTAAAGTGATAAAGGGCATAAAATGAGCCCACAAAAAATATGCTTAATTTTTTTCTTATACTACTAAAAGCCTAAGAAAATCCTTGATATGTTCGAAACTTGTGCTTGAAAATCTTGGTTTCTGATTCAGTAATTCGTGCATTGATCTTCTATTAGATATGTTTTATGAAAGGCTTTTTGAAAAAATAATTTTTCTTTTTCCTAGTTATTCTTTGATTTGGATATTGAATTAAAAAGTTTTTGAGACTTTAAAAGAACTTGAGTTGGGACTATCAAACTCTAAATTTCTAATCTTTTCTGGGCTATGAGTTGTCAATGCAATTCTACTAAGTTTTTGATTAAAACCAAGAGGCAACTTTCTCATTTTAAGAATATTTGTTTTTTCTCTAGATCAGAGAACATTTTTTGTCTTTTGTTCGTTTTGTTTTTTGTTTGCGCCTCATCTCTTTTTGATAATGTCAAAGGGGAAGAAAGTATAGTTGTTGAATTTTTGTACTATTGTCAAATATGTATTTTTTTTCTTTAAAAAAATTTAAAAATAGCAAAAATATTTTTATCTCCCCTATTTTTAAAGTGTTATTCTAGTGAGGGGGAGATTAGGAGAAAATGTTCCTTTTTGCAAATTCAAATTGAAATATTTGCCATCATCAAAAGGGGGAGATTGTTGCGGATCAATAGTTTATGATTTTGAAAAGAGCAAACATTCTTATTTCTCTACGACTGCATTATGTACTGACATTTCAGGTTCACACGATCGGACTGCAATTTGGAACCAGCTCAAGATTGGGTAGACTAGGTCTGAGTCAGTTTGTACCCTTTTTTCTTTCTTGAGTCTATTATATTAATTGTGGCTCCTGATGCTTTGTAACTTGGAAGATTTCTGATAGTTCCCTAGAGTTTATGTTTTTGGTAATATCGTCCGGACGATTTTATATCGTCCTAGATGATCTGTTTAAAAGCAGAAATCCTAATTAGGGCATCTTCATTAAAGCAGCCGTCATTATGCAAAACACATCGTCCTGGACAATTTTGTATCAGTCTGAACGATAGGCTCAATTCAGAAAGAATTGCCGCCATATCTATTAAAAAATAACCTATTTTTCGACATTGTCCAGGTGGATCGTCCAAGATTATAAAATATCGTCTAGGACAATCCAGGTAATTTTTCTAAAATTTCTCTAAAATTTAAGGAAAGCAATTATGACTTGATTTCATGATCAAATCGGCCTGGACGATCGCCAGATCGTCCTGGCCGTTCTGTTGTACGATTGAACATCGGATAGCTATTTTTTAGGGCAATGTTCAGGATGATATTCCATGATTTGTTCTAATTATCCAGGATGATATATTATCATCCGGGATGATATGAACAAACTTCTTCTGATCTTCTTAAATCATCCCGGCTGATTGGGCTTAAATTGCAATGATTGTATAGGACGATATTAGTATCGTCCTGGACGATAATGTCGGCAACTTGCATTAATGAGCTTGTTTTGAGATCTGCTATTTAAGCTTGACATGACACTTTGAAAAGTGTCTTTGGCAGCCATTGTAGCTTCGTTCTTATGGTGGAAACTTTAAGAGAGAGCTTGAAAGGGAGAGAGGAAAAGGTGGAGTTTGAGAGGGAGAAGATCCTGTGAGGGGAGGAACTCAAGGGAGTGTAGAGGGGATTCCACATGATTGCTCCGGCGAACTCACACCTTAGTACAATCAGATTCAAGGCTTGTCTCGAGGTAAGTTCACCAAAGAAGAAGATCTCTTTGGTGTCAAAGGACCTGGCGACTCCGCCGCACCGGGGAAGGTGGAAGTGATTTTATAAGGGATTCTCCGCCAAGTTGTGGGGACTAAAGGAGAGACACTTATTTTAGTGCAATACTTGGAGGGTGCCTCCAAGGAATGGACGTAGGTTAAGGTTTGACCGAACCACTATAAATCCAGTGTGCTCTTTTTTTTTTACTGCTTCCATATTTATTTCTTCCGCGCGTTATTTCTTTGTGGTGATTTGATTTGTATTTGTGCTTTGCCTAAAGATATATTTTTTAAAAATACCAATTCACCCCCCCCCTCTTGGTTAGCCTTGGGCCAGTTCTATAGGGCTTAACATCCTTAATGAACTTTCAAGTGCTATTAGAGCTTTACTTTTTAACTTTCAAGTGGTATCAGAGCCATCTTTTAAAAATAAGTTTTTAAAAGCTTTTGAATTTCAATCCATGGCTAATCGTAATGTTGTAGAAGGTTATTCAATCACCAGACCTCCTTTATTTGAAAATATGTCATTTGATTTTTGAAAAACTCGCATGTTTATTTTCTTGCAATCGATTGATTTTCGCATGTGGCATATGATTTTAGCTGGTTATTCATCACCGTCACGTATTGTTAATAGAGTTAAAAATGATATTCCTTTTAATCAATGGAATATGGAAGAATAAGTAAATGCTCAATTAAATGCTAAATCCTTAAACTGCTTTTTCTGTGCTTTAAATTTTGAAGATTTTATGTTAGTATCCACGTGCACTACTGGTAAGGAAGTTTGGGATAAACTATACACCATATACGAAGGCACTAGTAAAATCAAGCAATCCAAGTTTAATTTGTTAATGCATGATTTTGAACTATTTTTCATGAAACCTTATGAGACAATCTTAGACACTACACTAGGTTCATTCAAATTGTAACATCATTGCATGCCTTAGGAAAGAGTTTTTAAATTTTGAAAAAATCTTTAAAATTCTTTATTGTTTACTTAAAAATTTTGATGTCAAAGTTGTTGCTATTTGTGAATCAAAAGATTTGAATGATTATTCTATTGATAATTTGATTGGCTCACTCATTGCCTACGATCAAGGTTTGGGTCAAAGACTTTTGGATGCAGGTGAAACAATTATTCTTAAAACTGAAGATACGGAAAAAGATTGCTTAGTTGGTGACGAATGCAATGACTTTTCAAGCAAATCACAAAGCTCACTAAAGCATAAGCAAAAGTGAAAAAAAGGTAAAAGTGGTAAAGATGTCCATATTTCTTCTAACGTTATTTGCTTTCGATGCAGGAAGCCTAGACATATGAAAAATCAGTGACCTAATTTAAGTAATCTTCCTAGGAAAGAAAAGGGAAAGGCGAAGAAAAATTTAAATTGGGGAAATAATGAAAGGCAAAAAATCTCATGGGCAGATCTAGTTTCTGAAGCATCGGACCAGGAGAGAGATAATGGTTAAAAGCCTTTCGTGTGTTTTGTGTTGTGTTTTTGTTTTTATGTTTTTCATTTTTATTTTGTGTTTTTATTTTGTTTATTCTTTGAAATTTTCATTTTTGTGAAAGTTTTTTTTCTCTGATCAACACACACATTCACTTTTCTAAGCCATGAAAAATCTACTTCCTGATTTTTTTTTTGAAATCTTTTGTAAGTTGTGTTTGACTTCTCTAAAACAGTCAAAGGAAGCAAACTCATATTTTTAACTCTTAATCTCTATTTTCTAAAAGAGGTTATTCTACTTTTGATTTAAAATCTTCATCATATTTTAAATTGATTTTTGAAACTGATTTTTTTCATCTCCCTATATTTTCTCTATCGCAGAGGAATCTTTTGCAAGATTGTTGAATTCACCTTAAAATTTTCTTAATCAAGTTTTTCGTGTTGTCAATAATTTGGATTTACTTTAGTTTTGAAAATATAAGAAAGAAAACATATTTTTTGAGAAAAAAAAAATTGGCCAATGATGCCAAACAAAAAGATGCGCAATGATGCCAAATTAAAAAAAAAATACACAAAGTGTATTAAAAATCAAAAGATGCTCAAAGAGCCATTCAAGTGATAAAGGGCATAAAATGAGCCCACAAAAAAAATATGCTTAATTTTTTTTCTTATACTACTAAAAGCCAAAGAAAATCCTTGATATGTTCGAAACTTGTGCTTGAAAATCTTTGTTTCTGATTCAGCAATTCGTGCATTGATCTTCTATTAGATATGTTTTATGAAAGGAGTTTTGAAAAATAAATGTTTTTTTTCCTATTTATTCCTTGATTTGGATATTGGATTAAAACATTTTTGAGCCTTCAAAAGAACTTGAGTTGGGACTATCAAACTCTAAATTTCTAACCTTTTCTGGACAATGCGTTGTCAATACAATTCTACTAAGTTTTTTATTAAAACTAAGAGGTAACTTTCTCATTTTAAGAATATTTATTTTTTCACTAGATCAGAGAACATTTTTTATCTTTTGTTGTTCGTTTTATTTTTTCTTTGTGCCTCCTCTCTTTTTGATAATGTCAAAGGAGGAGAAAGTACTTTTGTTGAATTTTTGTACTGTTGTCAAATTTGTATTTTTTTCCTTTAAAAAAATTAAAAATAGCAAAAATATTTTTATCTCCCCTATTTTTAAAGTGTTATTCTAGTGAGGGGGAGATTAGGAGAAAATATTCCTTTTTGTAAATTCAAATTGAAATGTTTGTCATCATCAAAAAGGGGGAGATTTCTGCAGATCAATGGTTTATGATTTTGATGATAGCAAACATTCTTATTTCTCTACAACTACCTTATCTACTAACATTTCAGGTTCACTTGATCGGACTGCAATTTGGAACCAGCTCAAGATTGGGTAGACTAGGTCTGAGTTAGTTTGTACCCTCTTTTCTTTCTTGAGTCTATTATATTTGGTGTGGCTTCTGATGCTTTGGAACTTGGAAGATTTCTGACAGTTCCCTAGAGTTTATGTTTTTGGTACCATCATCTGGGACGATTTTATATCGTCCTGGATGATTTGTTTTAAAGTAGAAACCCTAATTAGGGCATCCTCATTAAAGCAGCTGTCATTATGCAAAACACATCATTTTGGATGATTTTGTATCGGTCAGGATGATAGGCTCAATTTAGAAAGAATCTTCCACCAGATCTATTAAAAAATAACCTATTTTTGGACATCGTCCAGGTGGATCATCCAGGACTATAAAATATCGTCCAGGACAATCCAGGTCAAATTTTCCAAAATTTCTCTAGAATTTAAGAAAAGCAATTATGACTTGATTTCATGATCAAATCAGAATGGACGATCGCCAGATCATCCTGGCCGATCTGTAGGACGATTGGACATTGGATAGCTATTTTTCAGGGTGATGTTCAGGACGATATTCCACAATTTGTTCTGATCGTCCAGGATGATATATTATCATCCGAGATGATATGAACAAACTTCTTCTAATCGTCTCAAATCATCCCGGCTGATTAGGCTTAAATTGCACTAATCGTACAGGACGATATTAGTATCGTCCTTGATGATAATGTCGGCAACTTGCATTAATGAGCTTGTTTTGAGATCTTCTATTTAAGCTTGACATAACACTTTGAAAGTGTCTTTGGTAGCCATTGTAGCTTCGTTCTTGTGGGGGAAACTTGAAGAGAGAGCTTGAAAGGGAGAGAGGAAAGGGTGGAGTTTGAGAGGGAGAAGATCCTGTAAGGGGAGGAACTCAAGGGAGTGTGGAGGGGATTCCACACGGTTGCTCCGGTGAACTCGCACCTTAGCACCATCAGATTCAAGGCTTGTCTCGAGGTAAGTTCAACAAAGAAGAAGATCTCTTTGGTGTCAAAGGACCTGGCGAATCCGCCGCACCGGGGAAGGTGGAAGTGATTTTGTAAGGGCTTCTCCGCCTAGCTGTGGGGGCTAAAGGAGAGACACTTATTTTAGTGCAATACTTGGAGGTGCCTCCAAGAAGTGGACATAGGTCAAGGTTTGACCGAACCACTTTAAATCCGGTGTGTTCTTTTTTTGTTCTGCTTCTGTATTTATTTCTTCCGCACGTTATTTCTTTCTTAAAAATACCAATTCACCCCCCCACCCCCCCCTCTTGGTTAGCCTTGGGCCAGTTCTATAAGGCTTAACATCCCTAACGAACTTTCAAGTGGTATCAGAACTTTACTTTTTAACTTTCAAGTGGTATCAGAGCTGTTTTTAAAAGCTTTTGAATTTTGATCCATGGCTAATCGTAATGTTGTAGAAGGTTATTCAATCATCAGACCTCCTTTATTTGAAAATATATCATTTGATTTTTGGATAACTCGCATGTCTATTTTCTTGCAATCGTTGATTTTCGCATGTGGCATATGATTTTAACTGGTTATTCATTACTGTCATGTATTGTTAATGGAGTTAAAAATGATATTCCTTTTAATCAATGGAATAGGGAAGAATAAGTAAATGCTCAATTAAATGCAAAATCCTTAAACTGCTTTTTCTGTGCTTTAAATTCTGATGATTTTATGTTAGTATCCACGTGCACTACTGGTAAGGAAGTTTGGGATAAACTATACACCATATACGAAGGCACTAGTGAAATCAAGCAATCCAAGTTGAATTTGTTAATGCATGATTTTGAACTGTTTTCCATGAAACCTTATGAGACGATCTTAGACATGTACACTAGGGTCATTCAAATTGTAACATCATTGCATGCCTTAGGAAAAGAGTTTTCAAATTTTAAAAAAATCAATAAAATTCTTCATTGTTTACTTAAAAATTTGATGCCAAAGTTATTGGTATTTGAGAATCAAAAGATTTGAATGATTATTCTATTGATAATTTGATTGGCTCACTCATTGCCTACAAGCAAGGTTTGGGTCAAAGACTTTTGGATACAGGTGAAACGATTGTTCTAAAAACTGAAGATACGGAAAAAGATTGCTTAGTTGGTGACGAATGCAATGACTTTTCAAGCAAATCACAAAGCTTACCAAAGCATAAGCAAAAGTGGAAAAAAGGTAAAAGTGGTAAGGATGTCCATATTTCTTCTAACGTTATTTGCTTTCGATGCAGGAAGCCTGGACATATGAAAAATCATTGCCCTAATTTAAGAATTCTTCCTACGAAAGAAAAGGGCAAGGCGAAGCAAAATTTAAACTGGGAAAATAATGAAAGGCAAAAAATCTTATGGGCAGATCTGATTTCTGAAGCATCGGACCAGGAGAGAAATAATGGTTAAAATCCTTTCGTGTTTTTGTGTTGTGTTTTTGTTTTTATGTTTTCCATTTTTATTTTGTGTTTTTGTTTTGTTTATTCTTTAAAATTTTTATTTTTGTGAAAGTTTTTTTTCTCTGATCAACACACACATTCACTTTTCTAAAAATTAAAAATCTGCTTCCTAATTTTTTTTGGAATCTTTTGTAAGTTGTGTTTGACTTCTCTAAAACAATCAAAGGAAGGAAACTCATGTTTTCTACTCTCAATCTCTATTTCCTAAAAGAGATTATTCTACTTTTGATTTAAAATCTTCATCATATTTTAAATTGGTTTTTGAAACTGATTTTTTTCATCTCCTTACATTTTTTCTATCGCAGAGGAATCTTTTGCAAGATTATTGAATCCACCTTAAAATTTTCTTAATCAAGTTGTTCGTGTTGTCAACAATTTGGGTTTACTTTAATTTTGAAAATATAAGAAAGAAAGCATATTTTTTGAGAAAAAAAAATTGGCCAATGATGTCAAACCAAAAGATGCACAATGATGCCAAATTGAAAAAAAAAATAATACACAAAGTGTATTAAAAATTAAAAGATGCTCAAAGAGCCATTCAAGTGATAAAGGGCATAAAATGAGCCCACAAAAAATATGCTTATTTTTTTTTCTTATACTACTAAAAGCCTAAGAAAATCCTTGATATGTTCGAAACTTGTGCTTGAAAATCTTAGTTCCTGATTCTGTAATTCGTGCATTGATCTTCTATTAGATATGTTTTATGAAAGGTGTTTTGAAAAATTAATATTTCTTTTTCCTATTTATTCCTTGATTTGGATATTGAAATAAAAAGTTTTTGAGCCTTTAAAATAACTTGAGTTGGGACTAACAAACTCTAAATTTCTAACCTTTTCTAGGCTATGCGTTGTCAATATAATTCTACTAAGTTTTTGATTAAAACCAAGAGGTAACTTTCTCATTTTAAGAGTATTTATTTTTTCACTAGATCAGAGAATATTTTGTCTTTTGTTGTTCATTTTGTTTTTATTTGTGCATCATCTCTTTTTGATAATGTCAAAGGGGGAGAAAGTACTGTTGTTGAATTTTTGTACTGTTGTCAAATTTGTATTTTTTTCCTGTAAAAAAAATTTAAAAAAGCAAAAATATTATTATCTCCCCTATTTTTAAAGTGTTATTCTAGAGAGGGGGAGATTAGGAGAAAATGTTTCTTTTTGCAAATTCAAATTGAAATATTTGCCATCATAAAAAAGGGGGAGATTCTTGCAGATCAATGGTTTATGATTTTGATGATAGCAAACATTCTTATTTCTCTACGACTGCCTTATGTACTGACATTTCAGGTTCACACGATCGGATTGCAATTTGGAACCAGCTTAAGATTGGGTAGACTAGGTCTGAGTCAGTTTGTACCCTTTTTTCTTTCTTGAGTCTATTATATTTGGTGTGGCTCCTGATGCTTTGTAACTTGAAAGATTTCTGACAGTTCCCTAGGGTTTATGTTTTTGGTAACATCGTCAGGGATGATTTTATATCGTCCTGGACGATCTGTTTAAAAGCTGAAACTCTAATTAGGGCATCCTCATTAAAGCAACCATTATTATGCAAAACACATCGTCCTGGATGATTTTGTATCGGTCAGGATGATAAGCTTAATTCAGAAAGAATCTGCCGCCAGATCTATTAAAAAATAACCTATTTTTGGACATCATCCAAGTGGATCGTTCAGGACTATAAAATATCGTCCAGGATGATCCAGGTCAATTTTTCCAAAAATTTTCTAGAATTTAAGGAAAGCAATTATGACTTGATTTCATGATCAAATCGGCCTGGACGATCGCCAGATCATCCTGGCGATCTGTTGGACGATTGGACATCGTATAGCTGTTTTTTAGGGCGATGTTCAGGACGATATTCCATGATTTGTTCTGATCGTCCAGGATGATATATTATCATCCAGGACGATGTGAATAAACTTCTTCTGATCATCTCAAATCATCCCGGCTGATTGGGCTTAAATTGCACTAATCGTACAGGACGATATTAGTATCATCCTGGACGATAAAGTTGGCAACTTGCATTAATGAGCTTGTTTTGAGATCTTCTATTTAAGCTTGACATGACACTTTAAAAAGTGTCTTTGGAAGCCATTGTAGCTTCGTTCTTATGGTGGAAACTTGAAGAGAGAGCTTGAAAGGGAGAGAGGAAAAGGTGGAGTTTGAGAGGGAGAAGATCCTGTGAGGGGAGGAACTCAAGGGAGTGTAGAGGGGATTCCACACGGTTGCTCCGGTGAACTCGCACCTTAGCACCATCAGATTCAAGGCTTGTCTCGAGGTAAGTTCACCAAAGAAAAAGATCTCTGTGGTGTCAGAGGACCCGACGACTCCGCCGCACCGGGGAAGGTGGAAGTGATTTTGTAAGGGCTTCTCCGCCTAGCTGTGGGGGCTAAAGGAGAGACACTTGTTTTAGTGCAATACTTGGAGTGTGCCTCCAAGGAGTGGACGTAGGTGAAGGTTTGATCGAACCACTATAAATCAGGTGTGTTCTTTCTTTTTACTGCTTCCGAATTTTAATTTCCGCACTTTGATTTCTATGGTGATTTTAGTTTTTATCTTTGTATTAAAGATTCTTCTTTTCCAATTCACCTCTCTCTTTATTTAGCCTTGGGCCAGTTCTATAGGGCTTAACATCCCTAACGAACTTTCTAGTGCCATCAGAGAACTTTCACTTGTGTGGCTCATGTTTTAGTTGGTTTTTATATTTCTTAAAAACATTCGAATGAGATTTGGATGGGTTTGGAATTGAATGTTTATTTGCAAAAGGTGGAAATTAAAAACCTACCCATTTTTTGTTCCCATTGCAAGTTGCATAGTCTTGGGGTTAATAAGTGTTTTTGGTTGCATTCTCATTTCTGTAAGGAGAATGTTTAAACCAAAGATACACATGTAATTGATCAACCTTCTATTAATGTTGATACTATGGCTCCTAATCTAATAGTTTAAGGAAATGTTTCTAACTTATAGGATGCTATTGAGAATAACATTCCTGAAGTGATTGTGGGTCATACTGATAATGAGCAGGATGTTGCATACAAATCGATAGAATGTGCCTTAATTATTAAGGAACTTTCTTACAAATCATTTTGTTGACACTAATTATGATCAGGGATAAAACTCTACCTCTTCATTGCATATGGAAAGACAAGCTATGGATGACCAAAGGCCGGATACTACTATTAATCAAATTTGTGTCCCATTCTCAGTTGTTATTCAATGTTTTACTAAAAATAATTTAACTTATATGGATTCGATGAAGGTTAAGAATAATTTCTCTAACATGATTTCTAATCACTCTATTATTATTGCTCAGGATGAAAGCCTAGGTGGCATGGTTGAAAGTAATGTGGCAGAAGTAAATCGATTATGGAGGTTGGCTGTAGCTTTGAGGGAGATGAATTGTAACTGGAGGTTTTGCAGGAAGGGCTGAATGATGATAGTAAGATTTTCTTAAAATTGCCCTCCTATAGTGACGCCTTTCTCTAATATTGAGGATATAGATATTATGGCTAAATGCTTTGCTAAGGATGATAATGATACTAGTTACATTAAGTTTCATAATAAGAGAGGAAGGAAGAAACAACATATCATATTACAATCTCCTAGGACCACACTCCCACATGCTTATCATTTTTTTTTATGTTTAATTCTATTATTTGGAATGTGATGGGCATTGGTTGTCCCTCTTATAGATTACGTGTTAAGAATTTATGTCATTTTCATAATGTTTATATTCTTATTTTGCTTGAATCTCTTATTTCATCTATTAAGTTGATTAGCAACTCTCTGTTTTTGGGTTTTAAATATGTTATTTCAAATGTGGCTAATATGTTTTGGTTTCTATGGAAGGATCTTATTAAAATTGATGTTATTGGTGACTTTACTGAAGTGATGCATTATAATGAGGAGGTTTCTAATTTTTATTGTTGTTATTCTTTTGTGTATGCTGCTTCAACTCATTACATTAGTAAATTACAGTGGGATCAAAACATAAATTTTCATATTATTTGCAATTTACCTTGGCTTGTTGGTAGTGATTTTAATGTTATTACTAATCCTTCTGAGAGGATAGGAGGCTCTTCCCCTTCTTATCGGTCTATGGAGGATTTTAGTAACATGATTTTGGATTGTAATTTAATTGATATTGGCTTTTCTGGTAATAATTTAACTTTATAAAGGGGTCTTTTATGGCAACGTTTGGACCATATTCTTTTTAATGATTCTTGGATCAACTCTTTTAACTCTATTAATGTTCAGCATCTTAGCAGGACTCTTTTTGACCACTTTCCTTAGTTAATTAGCCTTAATTTTAAACAATTTAATGCTTCTGCTCAATTAATATTTCAAAACATGTAGTTACTTCATGACTCTTTTTAAGATGTTATTTAAAATAATTAATAAGCTCCGTTGCATTCGAATAATTTTAGTTTTGGCATGAGGAGACTTTGGTTTAGCTAAAAAGGCTTTAGGAGGTCTTAAATTAGTGTAACCATAATATTTTAAAAATCTTTTACCAATATTTTGAAAGCGGAGCATCAAGTGGACACGATTGGGTCTACTTGTCAAGTTGATCCTTTTGATGCTAATTTCATTTTATTAAGAAATGCTAAAGATAGGTTTTTTAAATTACAAGCATAGGAGGAGATTTTGGAAATAAAAAACTTTGGCTAAGAATCTGGTTGAAGGTGATAATAACTACAAATATTTCCATGTGTTGGTCAAAAATAAAATGGCTAAAAATTATATGAATAAAATTCAATGCGAGGATGGATTCGTCCTTGAGAATGCTGTAGAAATTGCTAATTTAGATGTTTAGCATTTTCAAAATTGTCTGAATAAGAATTTTAGTCTGGCTCATATTGATAATCATTCCTTTATTCCTAAACTTATTTCCCAAGAGGAGAATGAGTCTCTTTCTAAACCTCCTTCTTTTAAGAAAGTTAAAGAGACTCTTTTTCATATGAATAGTTACTCTGTCGCTGGGCCTAATGGTTTTACCACTCAATTTTTTTAATAATCTTTGCATATTATTAATGAAGATCTTTTCTCTACTATTTTGATTTCTTTGTTGGCAATTTTATTCGTAAGTTTTTAACTTCTACTTATATTGTGCTTATTCCCAAAAATAACTCTGTTAGTACTTGGAATGATTTTAGACCTGTTAGTCGTTGTACCTTCTTTAACAAATACATTTCTAAAAATTTCATGAATCGTATTACTTCTACCTAGAATTATCTTTGCTACTAAGATGTGGATTGTGAATGGGAGGACCATTACTGATAACATTTTGTTGGATCAAGAGTTTTTCCAAGACCTTGATGTTAGGGTGAGAGGGGGTAATTAGATTTTGAAGCTGGATATTGCTAAGGCCTATGACAATATTGATTGGAACTTTATTTATAATATTTTTTATTTCTTTGGTTTTAGTTCAATTTTTATCAAGCTTATTAGGAATTATATTGAAGGTGTTTATTTTCTATTATTGTTAATGGTACTAGTAATGGTTATTTTAAATCCTCTCACAACTCAAAACAAGGTGACTATATTTCTCCTACTCTTTTATTATTTCTGTTGAATTTTTATCTACGGGCCTTACCAATCTCTTTGTGAATGCTCTAAGTCTTTACTTTAGAACGTTGGGTGATTTTGCAATATCTCATTTATGTTTTGCTGATGAATTCATTATTTTTTTGAATGGGTTTGTTAATAGAACTCATAAACTTATAAATTTTTTCTACCAATTTGAAATGGTTAGTGCCTTATCTCTTAATAAAAACAAAAACTATTTTGTTGCTTCTATGAGAATTCACAATGTGAACCCTTCTAAAAATAAAAATTCTTATTATGAAGGAAGAGAGAAATACCTCATTTTCTAGTGAGAGAAATACCCCATTTCTCGTGAGAAAATACCTATCATTTTGAATTTCCACCATCTCTGCTTATGGCAGGAGTTAATCGGCGCCACTCACTGAAGATCCTTCCATCGCCGAACCCAACTCCACACTTTTTTCCAAAAGCTGGATTGCTTCTTATCATTCAGGAAGTTGTTGATTTTCCTTTTTTGTTTTTTGTTCTTCAATCGTAGGATGTGGTTGGAAAAGGTAAATCTCTTATGTTCCTTGAAGACATTGTTCTTGAAATTAACTCTAATGAAATTATCTCTAACAAGGACCATGAAGCTTCTTCTTCAGTTCGTCCTAAATAGATTGTAAATAGATTTACATTGGTTAATAATAATGGTGTTTCGAACCAAGATCATTTCAACAAATCAAAAATTTTAGAGCCGCTTAATGCTATGCAACTACAAGAACAAGCAAATGTGTGGAAAAGAGCTCCTAACATTAAGATAAGTTATTCATTTATTACTAAGAAAATGCCTGAGGATGGAATAGCTATTAAGCTAAATGTGGAAAATGAGAAATCGAATATTTAGAGACTTCATAACTCAGTAGTTGTGAAAGTATTCAGAAAATATGTTCCAATGTCCGTGATAAGTAGTGAATTGAGAAGGAAATGGAGCCTTTTCGGAGCCTTCCATATCACGAATATGGGTATGGATTGGATAGTATGCTTTTTTCAATCTGATGAAGGTAAATAAGTTGTCCTTAGTGGGGGACCTTGGTATGTTGGAGGACATATCATTGGGATGGAAAGCTAGATTCCAAATTTTTCACCTATTACAATGAAGAACATATTCTCTCCAATTTTGATTAGGCTTCCAAATATCTCGCTATTTTGTTGGGATGAAATAAATATTTCTAGAATAGCCTCAATGGTCAGCTCTCCTTTATACTTGTATGGCAACATGTTTAATTGGGTAAGAAGAGAATTTTTAAGGGTGTGAGTTCGTATGAAGTTAGATGAGACCTTGCCTCAAGGTGTTTGGGTTGAAGGAAGTTCAAGAAGGTATTTTTAGAAAATTCAATATGAAAAAATAGCTTCTTTCTATTATAAGTGTGGTAAAATTAGGCATGAGCTGGATAAATGTGATAAGAATGATTTTTCTGTCAAAGATCATTCTTCTATTTCAGATGAAATAATAGAGAAGGATCTAAGCAAAGTTAATTTGGGAGTTAACATTGTTATGAATGTTGCTGAGATGATAAAACAAAATGTTGTTAATGATTATAATAATGTGAAGAATGATGGTTATGGATCATGGATACATGTTACTTATGGAAGGAGTAAGCCTTTTAATTATTTTAAACAAAGGAGGGATGTTTACCATAATGCTACTGGTAAAATAAAAAGAAGTTACTATAAGCATGTGATAGCTAGTTAGAACATTTTTGATGTTGGAGACAGGAATATGACAACTAATAAGTCTAGTGATGTTTTAGATAGTGTTATGGTGGTGAATGAAGAGAAGAAACATTCTGAATTTGTAGATAGTATTGTTAAAAGTAGTTTGGAAGTTGCTGAAAAGAATGCCAGGGTAAATCATACCATAGAAGCTCTGGATGAAGCAGTGAATGAAGAGAATGTCATGGATGTTGTTGAAGATATAGGTCAAGTTGTTAGAGAATCTAGTAATGATCCTAAAGTTTATGTTGATCATCATAAAAAATGAAGCGGTTAGAAGTTTTTATTCTAAAGAGGAGGAAGAGATTGTACCTGAAGACGAAGATGTTGCTGCTACTATTGAAGATGTTGCTCCTGATGTTATTCAAATACAAGAAATGGTTTTTGATGTGAACTACTTGGGTAAGATGCTTAATCATCCTACTTTTACTATTGTTGATGTGTTGAACAAATCTAAAACTATTGTGAAGAACTTTTCTCATTCCAATAAATCCAAAAAGAAATAAAAGAAAGATGGTTTATCTTTCAGTCCTATCAAGGAGAACGTTAAAGGGAAAAAGGGAGAAAGTAAGGTGGAAAGTGTTGGGGGCTTATCCCCATTTGTATCTTAAATGTCTTCCTTGTTAGTTTGAAATTATAAGGGAGCTAAGAAAAAAGAAGCTTCCCACTAGTTAAATAGTATGGTGGGTAATTATGGAGGTTTTTTTTTTTTTGTCGTTTGGAAACAAAGCATAATTCTATGGATAGAAATGATTTCAAAAGAATTATTTGTAATGATTGGGATTTTGTTCATGTGATGCAAGAAGCACAGCTTGTGATATTCTAGTATTGTGGAGAAATAATGTTGCTTCTTTTAATAAGCTATTCTCTTCTTCCCAATGTATTATTGGTTGTTTAAAAGCTCCAAATGGCATCCTTTGGAATCTGTTGATTGTATATGGTAGCAAGGATAAGTATGAGAGGAGGAAGTTATGTGAGTCAATAAAAGCTTATACGTCCAATGATATTCCTTGTATCATTTGTGGGGACTTTAATTGTATCATTACTAAATGGTAGAAGATGTGTGGAAAGAGATTTATGTTTACTGAAGGTCCTCAAGAAATAAAAGAGTTTCTTTTAAAGAATGATTATCATGATATTGGAACTGTTGGCCCCAAATTTACATGGTGTAATAACTTGGATGGACATGCTTGGATTTGGGAAAGACTTGATAGAATTTTTCTCAATTTAAAAGCTTTCTATAATATTCCATTTGCAGTTGTCAATCACTTGCTTAGAGTGGCATCTGACCATTGTTCTCTTCTACTTGATCTCCTCAACTCAACTGCTTAGGAGCATAAATCTATAAAATTTGCAATTTTATGGTGTTCTTATGAAGCTTCAAAGTGTGTGGTTATGAATGCTTGGAGGAAGAATGATTTTGATAATGCTGCAGATATCCTTGATAGAAAGTTAAAAAGGTCTCTTAAAAGTTTATTTTTTAGGAATAAAAAGAGGTTTTAAGAATTGAATGTGTCTATGATTAAATTTTTAAAAGACATCAGTTCTTTACAAAAAAGAGGAAAGCTCGAGTGGCCTTGATGCATCAAATTTGCTTGAGCTGAGGATTAAGATCAGTGAACTCAATACCACTCGTGCTAGACTTGCTACAGGGTAAAGGCAACGTTCCAAAACTCATTGGTTGAAAGAGGGAGATTGTAATTCACATTTTTTTCATGCTAATGCTTCAGAAAGGAGGAATGTCAATATCATAAATGAAGTCAAAGATTTAGATGGTCACATTGTAGCTGATCATGATGAAATACACATGATATATTTGAAAACTTTTTTATTAAAAAAAATGGAGGAAAAGGGATTGTTTTACATCCAGTTAGTCAGTTTTCTCCTCTAATGTAAATGTTAAATGATGATCAGAGAATTCACCTAGCAGCTGGTTTTGAGAAGCATGAGTTATTTTCGGTGTTGACAAAGTTGAACAATAATAAATTGCTAGGCAATGATGGAATAAATGCATTCTTTTTCAAACACTTCTGGAACATATCAAACATTGATTTATGGAATGCAGTGGAGGAATTCCTCTTGACTGGATTTATTAATGACAAGTGGAAAGAAACACTTGTGTTGTTAATACCTAAAGTTCCAAATGCTTCTGAACTTATCAAATTCAGACCTATTAGCTTATGTCAAACCATCTACAAAATGATTGCTAGGGTATTGTTGAACAAATTTAAGAATACTCTTCCTACTCCAGTCTCAGAGCAGCAACTAGCCTTTGTACTTAGGAGAACTATATCTAATAATTATTTTGTTGGCACATGAATTGGTAAATAAGCTCATATTTTCAAAATCAAAGCCTATATTTATGTTACTTAAGCTTGATATGGAGCAAACTTACGATAATATGTGTTGGGAGACACTATATAAAATTATGTTTGAAATGGGTTTTCATCAAAAGTTCATAAAGCTTATTTTGCAGTGTGCCAGCAACCCAAAATTTTCCATTATAATCAATAGAAAGAGAAGTTGATGGATCAAGGCAGTGTGTTGTTTCAGAAAAGGGTGTCTGTTATCCCATAGTCTTTTTATTATTTGTTTTAAACTTCTTTCAAAAGCTATGATGGAGAAAGGAAGCGAACTTGGGATAAAATTGTCTCCTAATACTTCAAAGATATCACACTTATTATTTGCTGACGATGTTGTGAATGCCGCAAAAGCTTTGAAGAAAAATACAAAGATTATTGCATCTATCCTGAGAGATTATTGCGGTTGGTCTGGAAAGAGCATTAACAATAGTAAATCTTCTATTATGTTTAGCAAATATGTTACCCGTCATAGAACAACCAAGGTGAATAAGTATCTTGGCTATAGAATGAAGGATGAATTCAATTACCTTAGTGTAAAGATGTAATTAAGGAGGCCCAAAGTTAAAGACTTTAATTACATTTTGGATAAAGCAATAGATAAAATGAACTATAGGTGATCTCGTAATCTTTCATTGGCTGGAAGATTAGTTTTAATCAACTCTATTTTTTCAAATATTCCACTATATAACATGGTTCACTCTTTGGTTCCAAAAAGCATTCTCAAAGATTTAGATTAATATTACAAGAGATTCTGATGGCAAAAATAAAATGGGAGAATTATTTTGCGTTATATCTCTTGGGAAGTGATGTGCACTTCGGTGAGTCATGTATTACAAATCTGAGTTTATGGATTAGACTTTTGATGATAATAAACATTCATAATTGTATGCGACTGCCTTGCCTACTAACATTTCATGTCCATAAGATCGAGTGCAACTCAAGCAATCTCAAGATTGGGTAGATTGAGTTTGAGTCAGTTTGTAATTTTTCCTTTCTTGAGTCCATTATAAAAGTGGTTCCTGATGCTAAGTAACCTTGCACACACACACACACACTTGAGGGTTTTTTTGTTGTTTTCTATTTTGAGTATATCATCCTGGATGATGTTCATATCGGCCAGGCAGATCTGAGTAAAAATAAAAAACCTAATTAGGGCATCCTGGTTAAGGCAGCCATCATTAAGCACATCGTCATGAAAGATCCTTATATCGGCCAAGATGATAGGCTCAAATCAGAAAGAAACTGCCTCCAGATCTATTTAGGTAAAATTTATTTTCGAACATCAGCCAGGCCGATCCATTACATTGGCCTGGATGATATAACACAATTATGCCTAAATTAATCTAGTAATTAAAGAAAGAAATTAAGGATTGATTGATACGATCACATCATCCTGAACGATCTCAGGATCATCCAGGATGTTCAGCTCAAAAATCCTTAATTGCTCCTGGATGATCAACATCGGCTAACTCTTATTCAGAGTGATGTTCTGGATGATTTTCCTTGGTTTTGAACTAATCATCCCAAACGATCGTGAGATCGGCCCGGACGATCAGGCAAATTTTGGATGGTCCAGACCTCCTTTTCGAACGATTGTCTGGCTGATAATCTGTGATTTAAACTAATCATACAGGATGATATTTTATCATCCTGGATGATGTGAATAAAATTTCTTCTAAACGGCCGATGTCGTCGAGGCTGATTGAGCTTAATTTATACTGATCGTACAGGATGATAGAAATATCGTCCTGGATGATGATGTTGGTTCTTGAAATTCTTTTTAAAAGACCTAAATTTTCTCATGCTTAAGACCTTGAGTTTTGCTGTCTTTACCTGAGAGAGCCTAGGGAGAGGGAGAGAGAGAGAGAGAGAGGAACTTATGAGGGGGAGTTTATGAGATGGTTCACAAAGGTTGCTCCAAGCAAGGTTCCAAGTCATCTTCACCGTTCTTCATCCTTCATCCTTGGGAGGTTCTTGGGAGGTCTACATCAACAAGTAGTCTGCGTTCTCTACCCGCTTCAGGAGGAAGCAAAAGGAGTCGGTTCTCTGTTGCACCAGGGGGTGAAAATGAGTCTGTTGTAAAGGCTTCTCCGCCTAGCTGTGAGAGCTAAAGAACAGACACTTAGTTAGTGCAATACTCGAAGGGTGCATCTGAGGAGCGGATGTAGGTCAAGGTTTGATCGAACCACTATAAATTCAGTGTGATATTTCTTTGTTTTATTTTTGCATCTATTTCTTCGCACGTTAATTTCTTTGTGGTGATTTTGGTTTGTGATCCTGCTTTGGTTTATGAAATTTTTTAAAATACCAATTCACCCCCACTCTTGGTTAGCCTCGGGCTAGTTCTTAAGGGCTTAACATCCCTAACGAACTTTCATCATGGTGGTCTTGGCATTCAAGGAGCATCTGAAAGATAAGGCCCGGTTAAAGCAAGTATATCATAGAATTTTGCCAATAATAAAAAGACCTTTCTTAGTATAATCTTGGCTAACAAATATGCTGAGGGTATATGGAATTGTGAGATGATAAGACATTCTTCTCTAGCTTGGCATATAATCAAGGATGGAGCTCGCTTTTTAAAGCCTATCACTAGATCGAAGGTATCAAATGGAGAGAAAATTGATACCTCAAGTGATATTTGGCTGATTGATAGATCTCTTAACATATGGCCAGCATTTTGTGATTTTCAAGCATTAAAAGATAAGAAATTGTCTTTCTTAATAGATGAAGGAGGTATGTGGAACAAGTTACTTTTAAGCAATGTGTTTGTTGAAGATCTTGTGAGTATTATTATGGATATCCCTTTTGGCAATGAAATTGAAGTTGATTTGGTGGAGCAAATTATTAGTAATCCTGGGAAAACCATTATAGCATTGGCATATCAATAAATGGAGAATCATGTGCATATGAGCAGTAATATTTCATGGATGAAGAAGTTAAGATTATCACCTATAGAGTCATTATTTAGTGGAGATTGTGTAATAATTTTATACCAACTAAAAGTTGGCTGAATTATAGAAGACTTTGTGATACATGTAGTTGTTTGAGTGTTGTTTAGGGGTGGATGATAAAGATCACATTGTCATTCATTGTACAAAGCTGATTGATATCTTTGATAAGCTAAATAATTAGGGATTTTTCTTGCCCAAATTCAACAGTTTTATTCATTATTTGAATAATTTGGAGATGTTGTCAATAAATAAACTTGGCTTTGGTTAGATTGTATATATCAACGGTACACAATAGCTGGAAAGAAAGGATTCATTTTACTCATGGAAGGAAAGAATGGTGATCTGTCTATATAGCTGCTTAAACATTAGTGGAGTCTGTGTATCCAAGCATTCAACCAATTTGCAAGAACTAGGTAACTAACCAGCATATAATGTCTAAAAATTGGTTTCCCCCACCTATAAATAGGATCAAGCTAAATGAGGATGCATATTTATCACAAAATAATCTTGCTAGCATTATAGGTGTTCTTAGGGATCACAAAGGCATATTTTTATTGGCTTACGAAAAGAATATGCATTGGGATATATCATTGTTAGAATTAATTTCCATTTTGAACTTCAAAGAAACAATCAAAGATTTTATGGCAGACAATAAGGAAATTGTGATTGAAAGCGATAATATCAATGTGATCAATCTCTTGTACAAATTAGTTTTGAGGAACAGACAAAACTTTAAGCTTCAAAATATAAATTTCTCCTTTTTTTTATGCATTTAAAAATGTAGTTTTTAATTTTGTTTCTAGAGAAAGCACTAGTGTGGCGGATGAATGTGCCCACTACAGTCTTTTTGGTGATTTTTTTTGGGAGGATTTCCTTTAGGATAAACTTCCTTTAAGAGTTTATTGCTTAATAACGAAGGAGTGCAATAGATTAGCTATTGCTTAGGGTCATTGTATTTGTTTCTTTTTCATGCTTTATTGCTATTTGCAAATTCTCAAAAAAAAAAACAAAAGATAATTCCCAATTATTGTATTTTATCCATTAAAGGTTTAACTGGCCTTATGCATGTTCAATTATCAATTAAGTATCTTGGTTTCCCTCTTTTTAATGGTAGAAAGAAAACCTTTCTCTTTGATGAACTTATTACCCTGTTCAAAATAAACTTGTATCTTGGGATTCTAATTTTCTGAGCTTTGGTGGTAGAGTTACTTTTGTCAGAAGTGTTCTTTGCTCTTGGTCGATTTATATTTTTCAAACTATTCTTATGACTCAAGCTATTCGCAATAGTGTGAATATGCTTACCAATAAATTTTTTTGGAAAGGTACTTCTACTAACTCCAAAATTACCTGGGTTGCTTGGGATAAAATGTTGTGGTGTTTTGGAAGAAGGGAGTTTAGGTTGTAAAAATATAAATGATTTGGCTAATGCATTTTCTTATAAATTATGGTTTAGTTTTCACCCTAAAGTGAGCCTTTGGGCTAATTTTATGTTTGCTAAGTATTGTGTTTGTAAGCACCCTACTAGTCATTTTAATGAAGGTGATTCTAAAGTGTGGCAGAGGCTTTGCAAGGTTAAATGGGCTGTTGAGCCCTTGATTTCTTAGGGGCTTGGAGAAGGTAATGTTTTCTTTTAGCAAGATCATTGGCTCGATTACCAAATATTACTACATTGTGGCTATTAAGGTTAATTCTTTCTTTACTAATAAATGTTAGGACTATGAGAAACTTTTTGATGTAATTCTTGATTTCATTATTCATCAAATTATGAATTTGCATATTAATACAACTTCTAATTATATTATTTTATATTATTTGTCTAAAGATGGTGATTTTCACTTAAAGATTGTTTGGCATGCTTTTAGATCTAGGAGGAATATTATTAATATTTTTTCTATGATTTGACATAAATGTATACCTTCTACTATGGCTATTTTTGTGTGAAGAATTTGGCATAAATTCATTCCCATGGATGATAATCTCATCAAAAGAGGTTTTATTTTGCCTTCCAAGTGCCAATGTTGCTAACATATTCAGAATATGCATTATCTTTTTATTCGTGGCCTTGTTTCCATTAAAACTTGAGTTTATTTTTATGACATGTTTCTATTGAACTATCTTAATACTTATTTTTCCCTTAATTTTATGCTTAATGCTTGACTCATTAAGTCTAAAGGGCACATAAAAAATGTAATTCTTTCTCTCATATTATGGTACTTATGGTCGGAGAGGAATAATTCCCTTTTTAATAGTGTTTGTATGAATCATCATAAGGTCATCTAGAATGTGAAGGATAAGGTTTTGTCTCTTGTCTATGTTAAACTTCTCTCTATTAAGAATTTTAAAAATTACTCTTTTGTTGATTCTCCTTTATGTCTTAGTTTGGAGGGTGATCCTATTTCCAAAGAGTCTAGAATTATTTATTGGACCAAACCCCCCATAAATTACTATAAGCTGAATGTAGATGTTGCTAGCATTGTTTCGTCTATGGGTTGTGATGGGCCTATCAAAGACAATAATGGTAGTGTTATTATGGCCTTTGCTAGTCCTTTACATAATGGTAATGTTTTCTATGCTAGCAAGATTGCTATTCCTTATGGTCTTAGGTTGTGTATTTCTCTTAATTTATCTAATATTTTTTTAACGTTACTTTTGATTATAATTTAAAATTATTATATTCTGTTGATGATATGTGGTGCAATCATGATCTGTTTTTATCAGGTAATGGAGATTAAGAATCAATTGTTGTTTTTTTTTTCAATTATTCATTTTATCATTTTTGCAAAGAAGGTAATGATTGTGCTTCTTGGCTTGCTAATTGGGGGTATAGTTTAGAGTGTTTCTATGATTTTATGGGGTCCATCATTCCGATGGCTTTAAAATGTAATCTTAGACTTGATGCTATTTATTTACCCTATGTTAAAATTTAAGATATTGTTTGGTTGGATTCATCTTGTTCATTTTCTTTGGGTGCTTTTACTTGTGCTACTATTTGGTTGCCCTGTATGGGGTTTAGTGCTTAATGCTATTTTATTTCTATATGGTTGGGTTTAATAATTCTTAGTTTGGCCTAGCTATCTCCAGTTTTCTATTTGTTATTGGTGGGGGGACTTATTTGAACTTCTGTGTTGTTGGGAGATTGAATGCTTTCTTCTTGATGTCCAGCTGGGATGTTGCAATGGTTGTTTTGGGGTTGGTTGTGTCTCTGCACTATGTCCTATTTTCCAGTAAGTTTGTGATGCCTACTTTACATTGGATTTTCTTTATGGCTGCCTGGATTGATGTATTGGCATTGTCCTTATGCCTGTTGGGGACTAACGTTTCTCTAGAAGTTTTAGTGGTTTATGCTTATTTCGTCCCTTATATTATCTATGGTTGTGACCTATTTCTTTTATTATGGAGTTATTGAACTATTGTTTGTCTTTTTTTATGACTTTGTTCACTTTTGCTAAGGCTTATGTAGATTTGGGCTTGAGCTATGATTACACAGATTATTTTTCTGATGGTTTTCCTAATTATTTCTCTCCTACCTTCAGGTGGCTGTATAGTTTGGCTGGGAGTATTTATGAGAGTTTGGTTGGGATTTGAGCCAATTTTGAATCTATTCTTGGTATATGGATTTGAGGTTGTTGGTTTAATTTTGTTTGTCTCGTATGGTCTTTGGAGCCTTTCTTGGTATATGGATTACTTATTTGGGAGGTTGGCTTGAGGCTCTATTTTGGGCTAGTTCTTGGTGTTACCTTGGGCCTTTATGTTGGTCATCTAGATTTCTGCAGTTTGGGGCTATTTGATAGGGAAGTTTTGTTTGAGCTTGGTGGTCATAATTAGTGGCATGTGGACTACCTTAGTGATGATTACTGGTTTCATTTTATCCTAAGCTTTATTAGTCTATAACCTTTATTGGGTTTAATGTAGTGGAAGGGCTTGGATCACTTATTATTCCTCATGATTTGCTCAATTTACTTTAGTTTTGCTTTAAATTTAGTTAATTTTCTTTGTTACCCCTATACTTTTTTGTGCCATAGTTTTCTACTTTGCAGCCTCTTTGATTCTCAGGTGGATTTGCTTATGGCTATGGTCAAGACTTATTGCATAAAGATTGTGCTCAACTCCCTATTTGTATCTTTTTGGATGCTTGTCAATAACTTTATTAGCTTGTTACTAGGTTATCTTATATTTTTTCTTAGTGGGGACTATCGGCTCATAGGTTTTCTTTTGATTTGTTTTGTAGCTCGTTCAAGCATTATAGAGAAAATGGACGACTCCCTTAAGGGCTTTGTAATCATTTTTATTATTTAACGTGTATGTCCCTCTATGGGTTTAACCAAAAAAAAAAAAACTAAACTAAACCTAAAAAATAAAAATAAACCTAAATAATATAATATAACCACTAAGATCCATTAGATGGATATTTTTCTCAAACTGTAATCCTAAACCTTGGGTTTCTAATCACTAAGTTAATCTCCACTCATGCTCTTAGGAGAATTGGAGGAGATTTAGGATTTTAGCTCCTGTGCTCCATTCTTCTCTTTCCTGGCATGCTTCACCTAGTTTTTTCTCTTATTTTTGTTTTCTTTTTGTTTTTTTCGCTTATTTTGCATTCTTTTAAGGTTTTCCCTTCAAATTTGTTTGCTTTGTTAGATGATGAATCTGTTGTCATCTAACCGTGAAATTGCTTCATTTTTGGATGTTAAGTCATGCTCTTTTATGGAGGTTTTGGACGGTTCATCATCTTCTTCCTCTAAACTTCACTACATTAAAACTTCATTTAAAGAAAGTCTAGCTTTGTTGTTTGATGATTCTATTGTATCATAGCTAGCCACTCATTTTGCCCTTACTTTGGTCGGCAAATTTTTTCTTATGCATCCTTATCTGAATTTCATTCATAAGTTCTTCATAAATCTAAAACTTTTGGGATATTTCCATATTTGCTTGCTGGATCTATGCCATATTGCAATCCAACTTAGTAATGTTCTTGATTATAATCATATTTTTCAAGGCGATCCTACTTCATTCAAGCGTACCATATTAGTTTACTCATCTGGACACCAAACTTTGATGTTTGTTAGGAATCCCCAATTGCCCCTATATGGATCTCCTTCCCAAACCTTAGACTTCATTTTTTTAATTCACAAATCTTATTTGGCTTGGCATCAATTTTTTGTAGGCCCTTGTAAACAGACCAAGCTATGGCTTCTATCGCTTATCTGTCTATGGTCTGTGTTTTAGTTGAGTTGGATATCTCGAATAAATATTCTAATGAGATTTGGATTGGCTCAGAATTGAATGGTTATTTTCAAAAAGTTGATATTAAAAATTTGCCTATTTTTGCTCGCATTATAAGATGCATGGTCATGGGGTAAATGAATGCTATAGGTTTTTTTTTTTTTTAACAAAAAAAGCATGAAAAGCTAATGAATGCTATAGGTTACACCCCCATCTTAGGAAGGAAAAGGACTCCCTTTGGTTGATCTTGATATTTTGATTCCTAATCCTAATTTCATGGAGGGCGATGTTCTTAAGGTTGAAGAGAATATTGAGGATGTTATACAACTTGCCATAGCTCATACTGAAATGCAGTCCACCAATATCAATGATACTAGTCTTCTTCATGGAGAGAATCTTAACTCTATCTCTTGCTTAGATTTAGTTTATCAAAATGTGGACGAGCAAATGTTGGCTATCATTACTAATCTAAATTGGTTTCAACTTCTGTTATACTACTTGTGCTCTTAACAAAAACTTGCCTGATATAGATTTTGTGTAATTAAATAATAATTATTCTTATAATATGCCTTCTGAAAATGATGTGAAGGAGCAGGAGAATAGCCAAATAATGTTGGTGGAGGGTAATGTTGGTAGTGGACTATGTAGTAAAATTCATGAGGTAGATGGCTTTTCCTTGGAGGAGGGTAGTTGCCTTTGGAAGAGAGGTAGGCATGTATAATCAATGATAGTAAGCTTACCTTAAACTCATATAATTATAGTTTAGCCTTTACTGATATGGAGGATATGGATATTTTAATTAAACACTTTGCTAAAGATGATAATGACACAAGTTACATCAAGTGTCTTAGTAGGAGAGGAAGAAAAAATAAGAACATAATTTACAATCTCCTAGAACCACCCATTCACATACTAGTCATTAACCCCCCTTTTTATGTTTAATGATATCACATGGAATGTTAGGGGCATTGGGTTCCCCTCCTCTAAGTAAAGAGTTAAGAACTTATGTCCATTTTAAAATTATTCAATTCTTGTTTTACTAAAAACATATTTAAAACCCAACGCCCCTAAAATCAAGATTTAGAACTCAGGAACATTCTTTATGCACCAAATTAAGGAGAGAATAATATAACATTCTTAATCGAGAGTTTTCCTAAGTGAAGGCATAGGATGTAATTAGCCACGGGGGCTTGCGCCCATGGGAAATTGATTCCTACATCAAATAAAACCAATTCGAGCTGATGTATTGGATGGGGGAAATCTCGTGACTTTGATTAGTTTATATATATTATTACCCATCAAGGTGTGTAGGTGAAAGCCTTTATCCTCCATGGTTAATCATATATATAATCGCATCTCCTCTTTCATCAGTCTGCTTGTGTAGAGTGTAAAGGTCTATGATCATTTTGTCCTATGGGATAGTGCAATCGTACTCTTTACATTTTATTCCCCACGAGCAGAATTCTTTTGGAAACCCATAGATTTTTGGCGACCACGGTGGGATAGGTTTCTCTCTCCATCTTTGGATGTTGTATTTTTCACTTATGTAGGTATTCCTAGTTTGGTGCCTAATTTGAGTTCCTCTTTTCTACTCCACTATCTTCTCTTAATCCTTATAAAGAATTAGACATTTTTAATTAATAAATATTTACTTATGATTTTGAGTTTATTAGATCTTTGTCTAAAATTCACAATTTCAAATTCATATCAATTTAATTCAATTCTCATTGCTCAAATCAAAATTTTAATATCTATCAATTCATCATTGGAATTTTCTTTTAGAGTTAATCTTGATTCATATCTTTTCAAATGAAAGTCCATATTCTATTTTTGATTACATGATTCATATACTTACATAAACTCTAGTCTCTATCATTTCTCTTATTTGAGCTCTTCTAGACTAGATCTTGCTTCATATCAGGCCAAATAGAAATCCAAATGCTATTTTCAATGGAATGGTCCATAAAATTGACATATACAAATTTTTCAAAAGAAAACTTAAGATTTGAGAGTTTAAAATATAAGATAAACTTTTGAGGAAATTTTCTTTAGAGAGTAAGTTACTTATCTTTCATAACGAAAATTTACCTTTTTTTTATTTAAAATATGAAATATATGTTGGTAAACACTTAAAGAGAATTTCTTATGATGATCCAAAAAAAGAATATGTCCTCTCCCTCCTATCGCTTTTGTGGGGTGATTTCATTTTGAGCTAAAATCTATGATAAATTGGAATTAGATTTAGAAATGAAAATTTTCTCCATTATCTTGAATGTTTCTATCGCATAGACTTCTTTTGCATTGTGATGAATATACTTCATAATTTCATAATTAAGTTTTCATTCTTATCATAGGATCGGGTTTCTTTTGTAGGTCATTCTTCCTTATATAAGAGAGTGTTCTTCTCTTATATTTGGAAGATGAGTTTACGACTAAGAAAAAGTATTTTTAAAGATTTAGAAAGGAAGTCAATTAAAAAAAAAAAGAGGTGCAATGTTTGCCAAAATTGTTAAAAGGGGTATAAAGTGACCCCAAAATAAAAGATGCACAAAGTTTATCAAACTAAAAAGATGCGCCATAAAAAATGTAGGCGCAAGGTTCACCAAAATTATTAAAAGGGGCACAAAAGGAGCCCAAAATGAATAAGTAAATGGCTTCTCTTACTTGTAGATTTATAAATCTCAGAAAACTCATGTGTACTTTGATATGTTTGATACTTGAGTTTGAAAATCATGACTTTAGATTCAGTATTATGCAATGATATTCTATTAGATATTAAAATATTTTTCATGCTAGAAGATTAATAAGATTAAATTTCTTCTTCTAACTAAAATCTTTTTGAATTGGATTTTATTTTTTAAAAAATACATATCTAAGGGAGAGAGCCCAGTTTAGCTTGTAGGGAGCTTGACTTGGGTTAGTAAATTTAGATCCCTAATCTTTTTGGATTTAGATGGAGTCAACCTACTTCTTACTGAACTTTCAAATTTGGTTCCATTTGTCATTTTTTATCAGATCAAAATAATCAAGAGGTAAAAGTTTCATTCTTAAAAATAATACTCTTACTCTTTGATGAAATTTCTACTCTTTGAAAACATATGAATCAAACTTAGGTTAACTAATTGGTGAGTGTTTAGCATCTCTTAGTGTCTCCACTATTGAGCATGTTTCAATATTCATCCTGTCCTTTTGAAAATTGTTGCATGAAAAATTTTGTACCCTAAAATTCATTTATAAATCATTTTTAAGGACTGATGTAATATTCCCTTGATTGCACCTTTTCATTTTGAATACTAATTGTTCTATATTCCAATTAATTAAATATATGATCCCATTATCATTTTGATATGATCACTTAAAAAGAGTCATTGGTTATGAACTTATTCTCTTGATGACCTACATGTTATCATTTCCTTATTCGAGATTCTTTTTCTTATTCAAGCCTTGATCCTTCTCTTTTTTGGGAGCACCTCTCTCATTCAAGTTGGGTTTGTCCACTTGTTTGGGAGCCACCATCCCATTCAAGCTTTTGAGTTTGTCCAACTATTTGGGAATCACTATCCCATTTGAGCTGTTTATTTTATCCGGTTGTTTGGGAGTCACTCACTAATTCAAGTCATACTTTCATTTCTCAAACAGGTTTATTCCCTTAAATCATTCTATGTGTGGTTGTCTTATTATGTTCTTTTTCATATTGGTGTCATGATATCTTTACCTTGACTTTGCATGAATGTTAATCATCTTTCCATGTTGGTTCTCCTCTACGGATAGACCCGTATGAGGGGTTTTCTCTTTGACATTACTTATGGTTTCCTTTGTTCAAGAAGCCCCCTTTTAATACTCCCCTTTCCTCTTCACTTCACTGACAGACTTATGGTCTGGTATTTGTTCGCTTTCTGCTTTATCCTACAGACAGACCTATAGATAGGTTGGGACTCTACTATTTTGGGGCCTATGGCAGAGCGAGGGTGCTTCCTCTCCTCTTCATCGACAAACTTATGGTTGGGTGATTGTCCACCTTTCTGCTTTATCCTACCGACAGACCTATGGCCGGGTAGGGACTTTATTATTTTGTGGCTTGTGGCCGGGCGGGAGTGCTCGCTTTTTGCTTTATCCTATCGATAGACCTATGGCCTGGTAGGGACTCCATTGTTTCGGGGCCTATGGCCGAGCAAAGGTGCTTTTTCTTCTTCACTTCACTGATAAACTGATGATCAGGTGATTATCAAGCTCCCCTTTGTTCTAATGATAGACCTATTGACGGGTAGAGACTTTGTTGTCGTGCCTATGACTGAGTAGAGATGGATTTTTACTCTTCATCCTATCGATAGACCTATGGCCCAATAGATATTGAGCTTCCCATTTTGTCCCATTGACAGACCTATGGTCAGGTGGACATTGGGCTTTTAGGTTGTTACCCAATAGAGTCCTTGGGGGTATACTTCACCACCTCTTCATTCCCTCTGTTTCTTTTTTTCCTGTTAGGGCGTTATTGAATTTTTGTTTTATCCTACCAACATACCTATGACCGGGTAGGGACTTAATTATTTTGGGGCTATGGCTAAGCGAGGGTGCTCTCTTGCCTCTTTACTTCACCGACAGACTTATGGTCGGGTGATTATTAAGTTTCTGCTTTATCCTACCAATAGACCAATGGCCAGATAGGGACCTCACTATTTCAGGGACTATGGCCGAGCGAGGGTGCTTTCTTCCCTCTTCACTTCACTGACAGATCTATGATCGGGAGAATGTTGAGTTTCTTCTTTATCCTACTGACAGATCTATGGTCGGGTAGGGACTTCACTATTTTGGGCTTATGGCCGAGCAAGGGTGCTTTCTTTCCTCTTCATCGACAGAACTATGGTCGGGTGATTATTGAGTTTCCTCTTTATCCTATCGATAAACCTATGGTCAGCTAGGGACTTTAATATTTTGTAGCTTATGGCCAGGTGAAGGTGCTTCCTTTCCTCTTCCCTAACATACCTATGGTCGGGTAATTATTCAATTTCTACTTCATCCTACCGACATACCTATGGCCGGATAGGGACCTCACTGTTTTGGGGCCTATGGCCAAGCGGGGGTACTCACTTTCCACTTTGCTTTACTAATAAACTGATGGTCGGGTGATCATTGAGTTTTTGCTTTATCCTATAGACAAATCTATTGCCGGGTAGGGACCTTGCTATTTTGGGGCATATGGCCTTATGGGGTGCACTTTTTCCTCTTTGCATCACCGATAGACTCATAATCGGGTGATCGTTGAGTTTCTCTTTATCCTACCGATAGACCTATAGCCATGTAGGGATCTTACTTTTTCAGGGCCTATGGACGAGCGAGTGTGCTTTCTTCCCTATTCACTTCACCGATAGACCTATGGTTGGGTGATTATTGAGTTTCTGCTTTATCCTACCGATAGACCCATGACCGGGTAGGGACCACACTTTTTTGGGGCCTATGGCCGTGCAAGTGTGCTTTCCTCCCTCTTCACTTCACCAATAGAACTATGGTTGAGTGATTGATATGTTTCCACTTTATCCTACCAACAAACCTATGGTCGGGTAGGGACTTCATTATTTCGAGGCCTATGGCCGAGTAAGGGTGCTTTCTTTCCTCTTCACCGACAGACCTATGGTTGGGTGATTATTGAGTTTCCGCTTTATCCTACCGATAGACCTATGCTCAGGTAGGAACTTTGCTATTTCGTGGCCTGTGCTGGGTGAAGGTGCTTCCTTTTTTCTCCACTAACAGACCTATGGCCGGGTGATTGTTCAGTTTTATCTTCATCCTATCGACAGACTTATGGCCAGGTAGTGACTTTGTTATTTTATGGCCTGTGGCCAGGCGGAGGTGCATCCTTTCCTCTTTGTATCACCTCGGTAGAAAAGCCGGATGATAGTCGAGTGTTCTTTATCCTCTTTGTACCACCTCAGTATATGTGCAAGTTGATTTTTGAGTGTTCTTATTCTGTTTGTATCACTAGGGCTTATGCACTGGATGATCGTCAAGTGTTTCCTTATTCTATTTGTGTCACCTCGGCATATGCATTGAGTGTTCTTTTAGTGTTCCTTTCCATATCTCATAACAGTGGGCTTGTGCGTCGTGAGGTTGTTGAGTTCTTTCCATGTCCGTCCTCACCATGAGTCCTCTAGCCAAGTGGTGGTTGTCTTTTTGAGTGGTTGTTGACTTTTCTAGTGTTTGTTGACTTCTTGAGTGGTTGTTGACTTTTTTAGCGGTAGTTAAGTTTTCTTAGAGATTATTGAGTATTCCTTTCCCTTCCTCACTGCCATATATTTTATTAGGTTGTTGTGTTTCTTTTGGCCCTTTTTCTCACTATTCTTGTTTAATCAAGTAACAATCAAGTTTTCCTCATTCATCATTTCGACTTAGTCAAGCGAATGTTAGATCTCTTCCTACCTTTTTGTCCTACCATGTCTACATGATTGAGTGATCATTGCATGATTGATTGGTTATTGTATAAATGTGTGGTCATGGCATGATTATATGACTGTGGTGTGATCAGTACATGATTGATTGATTTCTTATATGCTTATGTGATTATATCATTATTTTGTGATCACTGCATGATTGATTGATTTTTGTATGCTTGCTTGATTACATCTTTATTGTGTGATCACTACATGTCTAACTGATTTTTGTATGCTTATATGATTATATAAGTCTTGTATGATCATTACATAATTGATTAATTTCTTATATGCTTGTGTGATTTTATCATTTTTGTGTGACCACTGTATGATGGATTAATTGTTGTATACTTATGTGATTGTAGTGTGATCAATGCATGATTGATTGATTGTTGTATGTTTATGTGATTGTATGCATGGTCATTACATGATCGTGTGATTACTTATTATATAATTGAGCGATTACTGCATTTATTGCATGTTGGATGATCATTGCATGGTTGAATGATTATTACAACATTATGTGTGCATTATTTAGTGATCACCATATGAATGGTCAATTATTGCTTATTTTACATGATTGTTACATGATCTATGTGTATTGTTTGATTATATGATTTTATTTGAATTGTTGGTTATGTCATGATTATGCGAGAATTGTGTAATTATATAATTATTGGATGATTTGATGATTATTATATGATTGTATGCTTGAGTGACCATTGTATGACTGTGTGAGCATAGCATGAAGGGACACTTATTGCATGATTATTGTGTGATTGGGTATTTGTTGAAATTCTTTATTAGTTGTTTGGTTGTACCTTCCTAGAGTTAGAGAGGTCAACACCAACACGTGTGGTTCACTCATTATTCATCACACCTATTGGGGTTGTGTTTATTGACCACCTTTTTTGGCACGGGTCCATTTGCACTCGAATCAAGTTTCATTTTAGTTGCGTCGAGTGTTTTGGATAGGATTCACCATTTTAAATATTAGTCACATAATAATTTGAGTGCTATTTAAATGACCATTTAAATATGACTAAATAATAATATTAATAATTATTATTATTATAATCATGCAAATATTATTTAAATAATAATTTAAATATTAATAATCATTATTTAAATTATTATCTAAGTATTATTCATATCACCATTCGAATATCTTTCAAATTATTTACATATAATGAAGAGTTGATTATATAGAGAAAATTATATTTCAGACTGCCATTTGGTCATGATTCAGTTGTTTATCTTCCCAGGAAATATCTTGTGCCAATTTATTTACTATTTTTCTTAAGATTTGAGAATGACAGAACATTGAAATGTATTATGTACCATAAGATGCAGGTTTGCAAAGAGCTAAAAAAAGGTCTCTTAGAGGAATTCTAAAAGGAAAAGAGAGGCGACAGCCTATTTTATGAATGCAGTTACAGTTTTGACATTGCTAGAGCTCTTTTCCCCTGGATGCATAATCTTTTTATGAGGCCAAACTTTCATCAGGTTTTTGATAGCATTTGTGAGCAAGGTTTTATTGCTAAGACTAAAAACCAATATCTTCTTATGGCTGCTGCCTCGGTTTATTTTATTTGGAGAGCAAGAAATGACAGAAAATTTGGTGGCATTATTGACAGCAAAGACACTATTATTGCTAAAATCAAGAAAGCGGTGATGTTAAAAAATCTGAGATGGAAACAGTAAATCTATATGCATTTGGGTTCTGGGGTGTTTCTATGGCACCGAACGTTTCAATGCTGTCTTTCTTTCTGTTGCCTGGATGGTGGTTTTTATTTGATTCAGGAGGCGCTGTTCATTATGCTGGAGGCTGAGTGAATTTTTGACAGGACGATGATGTACGCTGAACTGGTTTCAGCTGCCCCTTGGACGGTCCTCTGGGCAACCAGGGGCTATGCTCATATCAAGACCAAAACATAATTCTGACCCTTTGGAGTATTGAGCATTTTTCTGAGTCCTTGGCTCATTGCCCCACTGTTTTTGCTTCATTTCTCTTTAGAGTTGTATTTTCTCTTCTTTAGAATCCAAAATCTCTTTTTGTTGTTTGAGATTTTGGATTATAGTTTTGATTACCTTACTTACTTGTAACCGTTTTAGCAATGAGATGGGCTTCTAGCCCCAAAATTTCCCCAAAAAAAAAATTAAATACAAATAAAGTATATCTGCTTCAAGTCCAAGGTTAAAGAGAAAAAGAAGGCAAAAAAATCTCTCCAGATGCTTCCCTCTATTCATGTATAGGAAAAGCAAAAAGGGAACTATGATTTTTGTAGACAAGGCATGCTTCCAAAGAAAAAAAGAGAAATTTCTCCCGCAGAGCGGTGGTCAGGAGGCTTCGCTCAGTTTTCTCATACATGGAGAAGTAGCCGTTGGCTTCTTCTCTCCTGATGAGAGGTCACACGCATGGGATGATCTCCTTGGTTTTTCTTGTTTTGGCACAGCTCCAAGAGATAAAAAAAGAAGACTCCTCTCTCCCTCTCGAGAGGCTCCGATTCACACAGTTCCAGGTTCCCGACCCCCTCTTCGCCTCCCTATGCCCGGACGAGACCCGACGCCGAACCCCGACCCTCTCTCTGCCTCTCCTCTATTGGCACAAGCAAGGGGAGCCGAAGCCCCCTTACTCACGTGGAAGTCGAAGCCCCTCCGACGTCATCTAGGCCTAGCCGATGGCCCTTCTCACATGGCAAGGGGGTTTCTTCCTTTTTCTTCTTTTCTTATTCTTTTTCCCTTTTCTTCCAGATTTTCCTATCTATCTTCTTATCCTACTTCTTCTTCTTCTCATTCTTCTTTTTCTTCTTCATTTTATTAGAATCATTTGTTGAAAGTATTCTTTCCCTCTTTGTAATCATTTTATATATTTTGATTGTTACTTAGTTCTTCAATAAATAGCATCATGAGAATAGTCTCAAGAGGTGTTAACGATTTGTGTATTCATTCATGTAAATTTGTGTATTGACTTATGTTGTTGGAAAGCAAACACTTGGTATATGAAATTTGCACATTGTTCATGATTCATATCATGTAATACAAGTCTTCCTTTTTTTTCCTTATGCTTAGGTTGCGAAAAAATTATGAGTATTATTGTTGTTTCTTTTCTTTAAAGAGATGTATATAAGGTGTTTGTGTTATTGTTCCTTAAGAAATGATGTAAGTTCTTTTGTTTGATTCAAAGTAAAAGATGTTTATATCTTCGCAAAGCATGCTTGGAGATGAATGTATTGCAACTATTCACATTAATCATGATTAAAGTTGGAATGCTTGATTATAAATATCCATGCTTTATTTTCACACATAGGCTTCATCATTTGAATAGTTATGCTTGAAGACTTTGATTGAACATTTGTAGATGTATTTAATATGAAGGTTTAATGCTACCTTTCTTTTTCATCATTGCATCATGATCCAAATATCAAAGTATATACTCGAAAGCATGGTTTATATATATATATATATATATATATATATATATATATATATATATTAGAATAAAAATGTCAAACATGTTTTGCTCGCCAATTTTTATAGTTCTTTTATCGGTTGGTTACTTATCATAATATAAATCAATGTGGACATGCTTTTGTTAACTTGAACATCTAATTTATTAACATAGAACCTATCTCTAGGAATGAAAAGAAATAAAATGATCATTAATTTCATATTTTTGTTCAAATTCATTCATTTTAAGTACATGCACACATATATTTATAAAAAAAATGTGTCATTGTAGTTCATTGAGATTTTAATGACAATATTCTTAATTTTAAATAAGGAGTGAGTATATATCTTTTTTTATTTGTACATATATTCTATGATTTCTAAGCTCCGCCCATATACTCGGCGGCATATGAATGTGGAGGTCGGCTCATGATATTAGCATGATCTTCATTTTGGTTGTCTCGTTCTTTATTATTATTATTATTATTATTATTATTATTATTATTATTATTATTATTATTATTATTATTATTATTTATTTCTATATATAAAGACCGTTAAATGATTGTGACAAAATCATCTATTGTTGTGAATGCTTTTTTTTTTCTTCCTTTATCTAATTTCTTGCTTTAAGGGATGGAAGGGTGTAATGTGTTTTTGGAGAGATTTATGTGTCTTAACCACTCATGCTATGAAATGGTTATCCACTTCAATATTCTTACAAATGATGGCTAAAATATAAATTCGATATATGTAGTTTGATATACTATGGTCATTTGTAAGTTTGTATTTAATGATCAATGGTAACTAGAGGTATTTTCATCTTGTGAAGCGTGTTTTAAATCAACATAAAACATTTATGCTTTGGTTATATGTTTGATCCTTATTATTCTAAGGCATGGTGATTCTCTTATGTCGACAAAAGCTAATTATGCTTCTCCTTTTTTAGATGATTCAAGGTTACTCGTGATAAATTAAATAGTATCCAAATATGTTTAAAATGACCTTTGGAGCATGTTTGCAATCTCATTTTTTGTTGTTTGTTCATTATAGAGACTTGAATGATTCTCTTTGTTCATAGACGTTATACTTCTAAAATAAATAAAGATTTGAGGTAGTATTTTGGCATGATATAGGGTAGGTTTAAATAGGATTCATGAATTCCATTAGAAAGATTATCTTGTTAATATGAAAGATTCTCATTGACTTTATGTTGTACCTATTGTTCGTCATGGGAAAATGATACTATAGTTTATGAGCGGTATTTGGTGAAGTGTATATACTCATGTGATTCTTTATTGATTTGTATTTTTAATGATATATTTGCATACATTCATGAATATGAAGCTTGACAATGAGAGTAGTGTATGCATATTATGTGATTGTAATTGTTATTGAGTTGTATCCTTCATTCAATATAATAATATGAAATTTATTTCCTAATGTTGTTATTCAAAAAGAATTAGGGCCTTCTTTTATGGTTGGTGATCTATTTCCATAGGAATCTTGCCTATATGTTACACCACTACTACGAACCACAATCCAATCATATGATCAAACATATAATTCTTTTGTAGTGTCTAAGGGATGTTCGCATGTATCATAACTTCAAGAAAGTTTTTTAGGAAGCATGTTTAGTATCATTTATATAGAATCTTATTTATATCATTCATGATTGATTGATGAAATTTGTTCAGAAAGGTATGTTTAGGATTGTTCGTGAGTAAAAACATTTTCATTATTAGATTGAATTTTAATATTATGTACAAATTTGTTACCAAATTAGTTTCATGAGTTCATTGAAAATTTTACATTGTATATTTAGAGCTATGTAATGTAAGAAATGATGCTTATATCTTTGCACAATATATGTATAATATCCCGTTATGTTGATGAATTTTTAAATGCTTTATGTATAACATTATTTACACATAATCTCCTTTACTTATATCAAAGAGTTTTTGCATGCTTTGAATTTATTCTTTTCACGAACTATGTGATAGCAAGTTTCTATATACTCTATGTAGATGCATGTGTTATCTAAGTAAGGTACTATGTGAGCCATGCATAACTTTTATTTATGCTTTATTTATAAAAATTTTTCACTATGTTTATGTTTTAATGGATGATATGTATTTTATTGATGAATCTGAATTGCTTAGTAATTAGATTACTATCAACCTGCTTCTTATTTTGAATAGTGTCTGCTCTCACTCCTTATTTGTTGTTTTTTTATTATTTTGCGAAGAACATTGAGTCTTGCATATGCATTGATAAGGGGGTCGTTTGCATGGGAGCTTCTAAGTGTGCATGCCTGGGTTAGGTATACCTTGATAGTCCTGTAGAAGCTTCTCCTTGCATTGCCGAATGATTACACATTAGCACACATATTTGACTGTTCTTATACTTTTCCACCCAAACATACTTGCTAGGATGTTTAGTTAACCGATCATAGGCTAGTTCACTAACGACGTTTTGGCTTTGTGGGTCACACCTTGCCCCCCTTGTCATGAAACTGCGAGACCCTTAGGGTCATTTTAGGCCTATAGTGTAGGCCACCTATGTGTGTCATATGCATCACGTTTCCCACATGAAGAGGGCACCGCTAGGATGTATTTGGGTTTTAAAATATTTAAATAATAATAAAAATTATTTCCTTAATGATTTTTGGGCATCTAAATGTCTTTCATAAGCATGTTAACGAAAAGTATATCAAAAATGAAATAAAATATGAGCTCTAGTGTGTTAGGTAACTTCTTTTGATTAGCTTCATGATTGCAATCCCTTAATAATTAGTTCCCTTAGTTACTATTTGAGCTTAATGTAGAACCTATGTCGTGGTTTTCATTTGCTCCAAAAATGACATAAAAGGATCTCTAAAAGCTACAAAACCAATTTATAAAATAAACTAATGAATTTGTAACTGATCTTAATCATTAATGAACCCACTATAATGATAACCTTCCACTAAAATTTAAACAATAAACATAAAGCTTAATTATAAGATGATTACCTAGCAACCCGAGCCTACGAGGATATTAACTTAGCGTTAAGGAGGGTGAAATAAACCTCATGGCCTAGGTTTAACAAGGGTAATTATCGCTTAACTTAAGTAAAAAGTAATAAACTACCAACATATTAAATCTTGTAACTTCCATCTTAATTAATTCAAAAATATAAGTAGTGTATATCAAACCTAAACATTAAGTATTAAAAGTGACTAATAAAATGTTATAAATATACAAGCGTCTAATCAAATTTATAAACCTATGCAACTCCTAAAATTCCTTAAACAATCTATAAAATCAAAAATCCCCCTAACCAATTTACAACTGTAAAGTCATTAACTAATCAAGTGGAGTCATAAAATTTATAAAATACACCTCTTATCAACTCTTAACTTAATCCTTTATAATAAACTACATTAATTAAGATGAAACTAAATTAAGATCATTAGAACCCTCTCAACCAACTTCATTTTGTGTCTAATAAAACATTAAGACACTAATATTTGAACTTTAACTAAGTTCTCCTAATTATAAGCAAACCAAAATGAACTTGTTGGAGGAGCAAATTAATTTCTAGTCACACCTTAGTGCCTTAACCCATATAGAATTTATATTCATTTATGTACATTCTCTCTTAATATATATATATATGAGGTATATAGGATGGACTACCTTGAGGTGAGGGGCTAAGTGTCTTAAGGAGACTAGTTCCTTGAGCCCACTATGACAACACCACGTACCTTATGAATTAAGGAGAAACAATACAAAGTTATATATAAATTACGATATTTCTAAAAAAATTTAAAGCCACCTTTAGGAACCTAAACCAACTACCTTAACCACCCAAGTGTTATAACTTAGGTCAGGTAGAACCCACATACATTTCTATAGATAGTGTGTCATTCCACTCTCATGTCAGCCTCTAAAAATAAATTTACCTTAGGCATAGAAAGTTTAGGATTTTCTTTTCATGGTGGGTAGTAGGCGCATCTTAGTGGTGTCACCTTTAGCCATTCTTCGAGTCGTAGATTATTACCAAGGAAAGGACTAGCCAATCCTTGTAACCTTTTAATAATTTTAGCCTTAATTAGGAGTAGGATTGAGGATGGGTCATTTGCCCCTCAATTCTTTATAATCCTAGTGTAGGTTAGGGCCTAAGCCTTTAGGCTCTTAATAACTTGATAACTCAAATTTTATTCCTAAGATCAAGCTTTAATTAATTCATCCTTTTTTTTGTAATTTTTTTAGGGGAAACCCTCAAAGGGCCTACACGATAATATAAATTTAAAAATTACAAGGTCCTTAAAGGGACCTCGAGCTCTACTACTGCTCAAATAAGCACAAGAAAAAAAACCAAAAAACCTAAGAGCTCAATGAACACCCAAAAAATGGGGAGACAGTCCACAAAAGCTCTTAGCACAAGCTCCCTGATCCAAAACTGAGTAGGGAAATAATCTACACAAAATGGATCTTGTAAAATAGGGAAAAAAACACCCATAAAATAACACAAAAAAGACACCTACACTAGAGAAGAAAGTACCACCAATGACTCAAGAATAAGATCTTCCTGCAAAAAATAAGAGAACTCTTAGTATACCAAAGAACAACCCAAAGAAAACCAGCAATACCAGCCCAATTATAACCTCCCAGCACTCCAGACTTCTTTAGGAACCACCAAATCAAAAATGAGCCACCCCCAACACTCTAGTGGAACTAAGAATCACCCCAATATATAACCAAAGAGCACAACACCCAAAATTCCCACCAGCATTACCATAGTAAACATGAAAAAAAACCATAGATGATACACCATCTAATAACATAATGGCTAAACCAAGTATCTAGCTTATTCCAAAACAGAAGAATGTATAACAAAAAAATAGTACCAAAATTCCAATTTAAATAGTTAATACCAGTAGTGATCAGCCTAAAGGAGCCCAGTAAAAAATCCCTCCAACCCCACAGCTCCATCCCAACAAAGAAGAGAAAACCAGATAGCATCACTTAACCGAGAAGCCCATCCCACCAGATAATATAGACCTAGAAAGCACACCCATCACATTTAAACCAGCAAAACACAAACACCCAAGAGCCCAAAAAAAAAAGAACATAGAGCTCCTAGAGTAAACAGATAGAAAAGGAAAACCAACCCAAACAAAAAAAATTAATTGCACTAGTACAACCCCAAGGAAAAAACAATAATGATCCAGCAGGTTCACCTTCAACCCCGGATAAAGCCACTCCCAAAAACCAGTGAAACCAGGATTCTCAATGCCAAGAAAACCAACTAAGGAATTACCATAAAAATTCAAAGCAATAAAGTAATGATTCTCCAGCATAATCCAGCACCAGGCCAAACAGCCATGAACAATGATAATAAAGCGAGAAGAATTAATAAAGAGGAAAGAACTACCCAGATGGGGAAACCAAGAGCACTATTCGATCAGACCAAAATTAATCAATAACCCCCTCCAGTTAACAATGAAATAAAGTCCAACAACAAACAACATCATGTAAATCCAGATTCACGAGGAGGAAAGTCATTAACAAGCAACCCCAAAAAAGAAAGAGCCGATCAAAGCTAATCTCAAAAAAAACCTAGCAACCCAACATCAGTAGAAAAAATTGCAACCTAATAGACTAACAAAACCAAGCAAACTAACTAAAAAACTTGAATAGAAAGGAGACAACCGCACAAGAAAATTAAATTCTAACATAAGGAAAGGAGCTTTTGTCCAAATTTATAAGACCTTTAAGAGCAACTAAAGCATTGCTTTCTATAAGATCAATAAAATTAGCCTTCTCAGCTCCAGAACGATCTAACGAGATAGCCACATGCATTGGCCTCCTTATGGATAAAGGAATTTTGAACATTAATAGAGTCCATCAAATTTTTGATGTCTCTAATAATATAAAAGGCCTCCTGGTGACATATCAAGTTCAACTCGTTAAATAAGCATTGAATTTTAAAACTAAGCTCAGTCTCAATAGTGATATTGACAATATCAAGGGACAAACAACATCTTAAGCCATAAAGAATTGAAGAAAAAATAGCCAGAGAAGAATTACCATTAAAGGGCCCTGCAAAGCCAATTAAAACCTTACTAAAGCCATCTCTGATGATTCTACCACACCCCAAATTATTAAGCTAAAGTTTGGCACTCACATTCATCTTAAAACCACCCAACGTTGGTTTAACCTAATAAACCAGATGAGAGGTAGTAGGAAGCAAAGGGAACTTCAAAGAGATACCTAAATCAAGAGCCACATTAAAGCAATTCTTGAAACTTTTCATAGAAATTAAATTAATAGAAAACAATGTGAGCAATTTGTCCTTAACAATTTTAATAACCTTTAACGAGTCCATTTTAACACCATTAAATAAAGAGTTGTTCCTTTCCAACCACAGGAACCATAAAATAAGGGAGGAGGTAACATTTCTAATATGCTCAATAGGATTCACAAACCAAGCGTTAAGAAGGACATAAATGGACATATTAACCTTAAAAATGTTTAACTTGAAGATATCATCAAAATAACACGAACTTTTAACAGCTATAGGCCCAGACACAAAAACATGATGCATATTTTCAAGGTGGAAACAACATTGGCATTTAGATGGAATAATGAAACCTCTTTTAATTAAAATGTCATCCATAGGAATAATTTTATGTAAAACTCTCCAAATAAAGGTAGAAATAGTAGAAGGGATGCTTTTGTGTCAAATCTTAGAAAATATGAAGTTAACCTCTTTCTTAGGTCTAAAAGAATGCCAAGCTTCTTTTAATTTAAACAAACCATCTTTAGATAAATTGCATAAAAGCATATCATTAGAATTAAAATTGATAGGCAGAGTAATAATCTTCTGAATAATACAATCAGGGAGAACATCAGAAAGCTTATCATAATCCCAGTAGTTATCATTAACAAAATTACTAACCTTATTCACAAAATTAGAAGTAGAATTAATTAGAGGGTTAATAGAGCAAGAATTTAACCATTGATCTTGACAAAAGGAGATGTTTCCACCTCCAAGACCCCAAGAAAGATGAGGCTCCACTTTGCACTTAACCTTACACATTCTTTTCCAAACCTTGGAATCACCAATTTTTAAAGCACACATATAGGGATGCTTCCCCATACAATACTTAGAAAACATAAATTTAGCCCACAAAGGAAAATTGGCACGAAATGTAAACCAAAGCTTGTAAGAGAAAGCATGGGCCAAACCAGCCATGCTTTTACAACCAAGACCACCTTCTTCATGCACCCCACAACATTTATTCCAAGAAGCCCAAGTAATCTTATTGTTATTACCAACTCCTTTCCAAAAAAAACTTGTTAAGGATAATGTCAATTCTTTTGCACACGAGATTAGTAGGAAGCAAGGTTTGAAAAGGGAAATAGGGCACGAAGAGAGCACACTTCTAATATACGTAAGTCTACTCCCAAAGTCAAAAAGCTAGAATCCCAAGACTGTAATTTATTTTGAATAGAAGTAATTAATTCATCAAATAAAAATGAACTCTTTCTACCTTTATATAAAGGTATGCCATAATACTTAATAGGTAAACGACCATGCATGAACTCAGTTTGCTCTTTAATAGCCGAGAAACGGTCAACCTTCATATTATTAGGAACAAGGAAAGAGCAATTATGATTGTTTAAAGATAAACCACTGACAGAATGGAAATAGTAAAAAAATCCATCAGTTTCTTAATGTTATTATGAGAAGCATTCATAAAAATGATAAAGTCATCGGCAAAACATAGATGAGATATAGGAAAGCCACCCCTAGTGCAAAAAAACAAATTGTGTTGATTTTCAAACATGTTAGCAATGCATCAAGAAAGATAATCAACATCAATAATAAAAATAGCAGGGGACATAGATTCACCTTGATTTAAGCCATGTGACGATTTAAAGAAACAACGACTCTTACCATTAATAATCAAAGAGAAAAAAAAAACCTTCAACGCAATTTCTAATGGGATTAATAAAAGAGAAATTAAAGCCAAATAAATGCAATATCTAATAGATGAATTACCAACTAATATTATCATAAGCTTTAGAAATATTCAACTTGAGAATAGAATTACCACCTCTAACATTGACATCCAAATCATGAAAAAATTCCTGAGCCAACAAAATATTATCAGAGTTAGTGCGCCCTTTAACAAAACTCATTTGAAAAAGAGAATTAATCTTAGGAAGAACATTAGTTAAATGGGACATAATAATTTTGGAAAGTAATATATTGAAAAAAGTACACAAGATAATAGGTCTAAAGTCATTCCAATTACTAGCATTATTCATCTTAGGAATAAGCACAATAGAAGTGGAAGAAAAAAATTTGGGCAAAGAATTACCAGCAAAAAAATCCATAACCGTAGTTAAAAGGTCATCTTTAATAATATTCATATAAGGCCAGCCACAGAATTAACATTCATATAAAAATAGTACTCTTTAATTCCTCAAAGGTAGGGATCTCAACAAGGCGCCCATTATCCTCATAAAAAATGAGAGAGGGAATAATATCGTGGTTAATGATGTTACCATTATTGACCACCTTATTTAGCCTATCCTGAAAAAGGTTAACCGCCAAAATGGCAATTTCCTCAGCCTCCTCAATAACAATACCATCATCACAAGTAATTTTATGAATCAAGTTCAAAGCACGTTTCCTATTAACCAAGGCATGAATGTATTTGGTATTACTATCCCCTTCCATAAGATGCTTAGCAACAACCTTTTATTTCCAATAGGTTTCTTCTTAGGCATGAAGTTTAAACATATTAGCCTTAGCCTCTCTAAGAGAAACAAAATTGGCATCAGAAGGAGAGCTTTGACAATCCATTTCAATATAATTGACCATCTCTTCAGCACATAAAATATTAGTAAAAATAATTTTAAAAACATTATGGTCCCACTAATTTAAAAGATACTTGAGTCTTTTCAATTTAAACCAAAGCCTATTCATACCCATAATATAATTATCAGGATGCAAATCAGTTTTCCAATTATCTTGAACAATACCCAAAAAGGAATCATGCTGAAGCCATATATTTTGAAAACATAATTGAGAAAAAGCATTAACCTGTCTAATATTAAGAGCAAGCAGTATAGGGGAGTGATCAGAAAGAGTACAGGTAAGATGCTTAATAGAAATAGAGCTAAAAGAATTAATCCATCGATCATTTAATAAAATGCAATCCAACATTTGCCATAACTGACCTCTTTTCCAAGTGAATAGGTTACTAGAAAAACCAATGTCAATGAGATTGCAATCCATAATCATATTACTAAAATCTTCCATAGAATGAAAATTAGGAGTACAACCCCCAGACCCCTCAGAGGAATTAGAGATGGTATTAAATTCAACTCCAACCAACCATGGGCTACGACACATGTTATGAAAATCAATTAACTGCTCCTAAAGAATTTTTATAATACCACGAGAGGAAGCCGCATAAATGAAAGAAGCACAACACCTAACATTAGATACTTCAATATTAAAATGCAAAACTTGAGTGAAATTACAAAGAACATCAATTTTAACTTGATCTTTCTAAAAAGCCCAAATCTTATTAGCACAATTAGCCGTAGCATTATTAAAACCAAGAAATCTAGCAGTATTTGATAAATTAGAGACATTAACAAGTGGTTAAAGTAAAACTAAAATAGAAATATCATGAATACATCAAAGATTCTTAACCTGGAAAAAAGATGAAGCACACCCAATACCCTTAACATTCTAAATAATGGATTTAAACCTAAAAACAAAACTTAACGAGTAGATTGTGAATGGGTATTTCTACCCAGTTGTAAAAAAAGGTTTTTACTTTTCATTCCATGTTTACCTTGAGCTTTCACAAGCTTAAATCATTGTCATCTTTAGCAAAACATTTGGCAGAAAATTATAAATCATCATTATCAGTAAAAACATCAGAATCAAAATGGGAAGAAGAGGAGACTTATAGTTAATATCCTTACCCTTACCCAAATAAGGATGCTCACCTTCCAAAACTTCTTCACAATCAATCACCACATTAGATATGCCAAGATCAACATTTTGTATTTCCACTCAAACTTTTTCACTAGGGCCCACATTACAGTTAATATTAGCACAAACATTAACATCAAGATCTTCTTGATTGAGAATAGAGTAGCTAACTTCATCAACATTAATAGATTTATTAGTATTCAAATCACAATTTATAATAGGTAAAGCATAAGTAGTGTTATTTAGATTATAAGAATCATTTAACCCAAGATTAACCACAATATCAACACCAGTATTTGACGGAGGCAAAATAGTAGTAAGTTCAGGCTAACTGGTAGGAGGATTGCGAAACCCCAGATTACAGGCCAGCCAATTCTTCTTGTTATTAGGTTAGTTATAGAGTAAGTTCACTTGTTTTCAAGGGAAGTAGTGAGGATGGTGGTCAAAAATAGGTTTGTGTCGCAAGTGTTGATTCTCCAAAATTGCCATATCCGATGGAGGGGGCGGGTCGGTCTGAGCATTTCCAAAAACATCAACCACATTCAATGGCTCATCAACAGACTTAACATTAATTCCTTCCTTCTCTAAAGATTGCAAAATTTCATTATCATCCTTAGGTTGAGATTGCTTGGAAACAGATTTTTCTTTTTGAAGATGGGGATGCAGCCTAAAATATTCTTTAAAACCATGTCCATGCATTTACAATGCAAATAAAAAATTGATAAATTCTCAAACTCCATTTTTTAAAAATACCAATTAACCTCAGAACCTAACCATAACTCACCTGAGTGCTTCTTCGAAACATCAAGTTCCACAAGAATCCTAGCTATAGATGGGCGAGTTATAAAAGTTGTAGCCTGATCAATTTGTTAGGGTCTTCCAAAGATTGAAGCAAGGCCAAAAAGAATTAGCGAGTTGAAGAAATGCAATCTCAAATTAGGAAATGAAAGCCAAACCAGAGCTATAGGTGATTCTTCCCTAACATCAAAGTTAGGCGTCCAATTGAGGAGATGTATTTGACACCCTTGTATATAGTAAGACCTCCGAGCAAAAACATGACTGAAATCGAGATCATTCATCAACTAAATTATAATATGTCTCGAATATAGCAAACCGACATGAAAAGCTTAAGTCAATTTCAAGCTTAGGAACTGGATAGGATACCTTTTCACACATACTTAGGTACTAGATAGGACACTTTTTTTATAGGCATCCTAGGATAGGGTGTAGTTAGGATAACTTTTTACATCATCTTTCTTTTCTATTTTGCATATGTGATGATACGATGATTGTTTCTAGTTTGGCTTATTTTTTATTGCTTTCTTTTCTTTTTTATTGATGAGTGGGCACTTGTCCTTAAATGGTTAGATTTTATAGAAATATCTTCTACAGGTGGCCGTGTTCCTAAAGGGAAATATAAAAAATGCTATCATCATAATTATGCTCTTTAATAGGTACTGCGAGGAATGCTAAAAAGCCCTTAGGAATATGGCCTTAAGGAATATGTTCTAGATTATGTGTGATTTTTATTATAATTGTTCTAATATGTATTTTTTGTAGGGGATCAATGTAATTTTCTTTTTTTTATATAAAATTTAATTTGATTTAAAGTGTTATGAAAGCTTTTAAATGAGGTATTTTTAATGTGTTAGGGATCCAAATTGAAAAAAAAAATCCTTTAAAGAGAGTTTCTTCTCATTTGGAAATCCTATTGGATGATACAATATGAGGAGCTTAAGGGAAAGAAGATGAAGATAAAAATACCTCATTTCTAAGACTTGCATTGTTTCATAGCGATAGAATCCAAGTTATTATTGGTAGAGCCCAGCCACCCTTACTTTTCAGTACTTCATGGGTTGTATAATAAGTGGCACTTGCCCCAGACTTTTGGACATTTTGATTAATATTATTGATGTGATGACGTGTTTACTTGCTTGCGCATTAGAACTGCATGCTTTTTCTAGGTTTCTTAAATTTCTTTTCTTCGGTGTGGCTTGAACGAAGTCAACATTAGGCTCTTTAGGATGTTAAATTTTTTTATAAAGTTAAAATTTATTTAAGCAATATAAAAAAGTGAACATAGGATTAAAATCAACTAATCTTTCTAAAAAAATTAATGCACAACTCCTTTAAAGAGTCACTTTTTAAAATTATGATAAGTAAGCCTTATTCACTTCATAGTGACTATTGCCAATCCTTATTGGTCATACTTACACATGTATAGTCTTGAGTCAACATATAGATTTTCCTTTTACAATGTAGAGGAATAGTTCACTTTGCATAAGCATAGTACCTTTCATGGTCGAGTTGGATACCCATTTCATTTTCTAGGCCTCTCATCACTCTTGCATTTGCATAAGATCGGACAACATGGATTTGATACACTAGGTGGAATTTACCTGGTACCCCTTTTCGAGCAGGGTGGTAAATCTAGGTTGGGGCTACTTAGATCCCTTATGAGATTTAAGATGTAAGTCCCCTCATGGTGTCAACTTCTTATGAATTTTGAATCTGTCATTTTTCTTATGATAGCAATTACAATTCATTATATTTTAAACTCAAAATTTTAATCATATTTTGAAAAGGTTTAATCATCACTAAGGATAAAGAAAAGAGACTCTTTGGAATAGAACTTAGGAAATTTCTCTATGCACCAAATTAAGATGAGAATAATACAACATTCTTAATCGAGAGTTTTCCTAAGTTAGGGCTTAGGATGTAATTAACCACGGGGGCTTGTGCCTATGGGAAATCGATCCCAACATCAAATAAACTCCATTTGAGCTGATGTATCAGATGGGGAAAATCTCATGACTTTGATTAGGTTATATATATTATTACCCATTGAGGTGTGTAGGTGAAAATCGCTATCCTCCATAGTTAATCGAATATATAATCTCATCTGCTCTTCCATCGGTCTGCTTGTGTAGAGTGTAAAAGTATACAACCATTTTGTCTTAAGGGATAGTACGATCATACTCTTTGCATTCTGTTCCTCGCGAGCAAAATCTTTTCAAAAACCCATAACGTGTTTCTTCCTTTCCATGTTTTGAGGATTTTTTTGGTTTTTGCTACAGGAAGATGATGACTCCCTCATAATCTAACCCATCATCCACTTCTCTTTTTAAGGGTAAAACTTGCTCCTTCAAAGATCTTTTCGCTAGATCTCCAGCATCTTCTCCTAAATAATAATTTATTCATTTATCTCTTAAAGGCTATACTGCCTTATTTTTTGAGGATTCCGTGGTTGAACAGTTGGCGGCTTTGAAGGAAAAACCCTAGATCACATCCAAATCTCCAGAGAGCACAAGAGTAATGAAATAGGCTAGGTCTATTTATTTTACGATTAGGTTTAGTTTAGGTTTAGGTTTAGTTTTTATTTATTTAGGTTTAGGTTTAGGTTTAGGTTTATTTTAGAGTTTAGCTTTGGTTTATTTTTTAGTTTAGGTTTAGGTTTATAAGTTTTAGGGTTAGGGTTTAGGGTTTAGTATTTAAGGATTATAGTTTAGGATTTAGGGTTTATAGTTTTTTTTTTGGTTAAAACCCACTATAAGGGCTTACACGTTAATATAATTTTTTTTTACAAAAGTCCTTAAAAAGGGACAAATTACTCACTAATTACTCAATGATCTATAATATAAATACAAAAGAAAACCTAATAAGAAATAAGACACTAAATAAAATACAATTATAGCAAAATTAGAAAAGAAAACTCAGCACAAGCAAAAGCCAACATCCTTCCAAAGTCCAAGTAATCTCAAGCATCCTCGTTCCAACCTCAACAACATATAGACCTGCAAAAAAACATAAGAACCTACACATAATTAAGCAGCAAAATTAAAATAAAGCCAAAGGATAAACTAAAAGAGATAAGAGCCTAATTTAATATGGAAACCCTCTAATACCAATAGCCCTAAACACCATAAGAGTAATACCAAAATATATATATATATATATATATATATATATATATATATATATATATATATATATATATATATATATATATATATATATATATATATATATATATATATATATATATATATATATATAATATAAGCCACCAAATCAAAACAGCATAACCACAAAACATAACCCCTATAGAAAAACAACACCAACACAAAAACATAAACACGCCCAAAACCCCACTAAAAAACTAACACCAATAAAACCCACAAAACCACAACCCATCTACCCAACAGACCAACCCAATAAAACCACACCCACACCGTAAAATTAAACTAGCACAGAAAAACTAAACCTCACAACAACACAACCACAAGAACAAAAACCCTATAGACCACCTAACAATAGCACATAAACCAACCACACCCAAACAGAATAAGAATACCAACACCACAAGAACAACATCACAGAAATAGAAACCCACAACACCGAGTAATAGAAACTAAGCCACACATTACACCCAAAACAACACAAAAACCCTCCCAAAAAAGAAAACCAACACCCACCAAACTAAAAAAATAGAAAACACACCAACACAAACAACAACCCACCCACCGAAAAACCAAACCCCACAACATCACCCCCACCAGAAACTCCCCAATACCCAACAAGTAAACACTAACCCCACCCAAAAGAAAGGCTACAACCCAAAAACCCCACCCAAAAAACCACAAACGACCCACAAATAGGATTTAGGAACTAGGATTTAGGATTTAGGATTTAGGTTTTAGGATTTAGGATTTAGGATTTAGGATTTTGGATTTAGGTTTATTTTTTTAGATTTATTAGTATTAGTATTATTATTATTATTATTATTATTATTATTATTATTATTATTATTATTATTATTATTATTATAGTTCTTTTATTTATTTTTTAATTATTTTATTATTTAATAGTTATTATTTTTATTTTTATTTTTATTTATTTTATTTTATTTTAGAATTAGATTTAGGTTTTAGGACTTATGATTTAGTATTTATGATTTACGATTAAGGATTTAATTTAGGATTTTAGATTTTTTATTTAGGATTGAGGTTTTAGAAATTAGGAATTAGATTTTAAATTTAGGATGTAGGATTTAGGTTTTAGGATTTAGGATTTAGGATGTAGGATTTAGGATTTAGGATTTAGGTTTAGGTTTTAGGTTTAGGATTTATGATTTAGGACTTAGGATTTAGGATTTAGTTTTTAGGATTTAGGATTTAGGATTTAGGATTTAGGATTTATGATTTAGGTTTAGGATTTAGGTTTTAGGATACAGGATTTAGAATTTGGGATTAAGGAATATAGGTTTTTTTTAAGATTTTATTATTATTTTTTTTATTTTTATTATTATTTTTTTAAGATTTAAGATTTTGTATTTAGATTTATTTTTTATTTTTTTCATTATTATTTTTTTTAATTTTTTATATATATATTTTTTATATTTTTAGGTTTTATATCTTTATTTATTTTTTTTTTATTATTATTATTATTATTATTATTATTATTATTATTATTATTATTATTATTATTATTATTATTATTATTATTATTATTTATAATTTTCTTATTTTTATTTAGGATTTAGGATTTTTTAATATTTTTATTTTCTATTTATTTTTATTTTTATTTAGGTTTAGGATTTATGATTTATTGTTTATGGTTAAGGATTTAGGGTTTAGGGTTTAGGGTTTAAGGATTAGGATTTTAGTTAAGGGTTTAAGGTTTAGGATTTAGAGTTTAGGGTTTAGGTTTATATTTAGGGTTTACGGTTTAGGATTAAGGTTTCAAGGCTTAGGGTTTAGGTTTTATAATTTAGGGATTGTGGTTTAGGTTAGGGTTTAGGGTATAGGATTACTGTTTATGGTTTTGTGTTTAGGTTTATGGTTAGGATTTAGGGTTTAGGTTGCATGTTTAGGGTTTATGGTTTGGTATTTAAGGTTTAGGAATTTAGTTAAGGGTTTATTATTCTAGATTAATGTTTAGGGTTTAGGATTTTTGTTTAGGGTTTAAGGTGTAAGGATAAAGGTTAGGGTTCAAGTTTACGATTTAGGATTTAGGTTTAAGGTTTAGGTTTTAGGGTTTATGTTTTAGGGTTTAAGATGTCAATTTAGGGTATAGGTTTTAGGTTTTATAGTTTAGAGTTTATTTTTAGGGCTATAGTTTTGGGTTTCATGTTTATGATTTAAGGTTTAAGGTTTAAGGTTTTGGGTTTTGGATTAAGGTTTAGGGTTTTGGATTTCAGGTTTATGATTTTAGTTGAGGGTTTAAGATTTTAGATTAATATTAAGGTTTTAGGATATACAGATTGAGGTTTATGGTTTAGGGTTTAAGGTTTAGGATTTTAGTTGAGAGTTTAGGATTTTTTATTAATATTTAGGGATTAGGATTCTTTTTTCAAGGTTTAAGATTTAAGGTTGTAGGTTAGGGTTAGGATTTAGGGTATAGGGTTTAGATTTAGGGTGTAGATTTAGGGTTTAGGGTTTCGAGTTTTGGTTTAGCATTAGGGATTAGGGTTTACGGTTTAGGGGTTAGGGTTTAGGGTTTTTTTTTTTTTTTTTTACGGTTTAGGGTTTATATTTATTATTTAAGGTTTAGGTTTAAAGGTTTTGGATCTTAATTAGGGGTTTAGGGTTCTAGATTAATGTTTAGGATTTAGGGTTTTGGGTTTAGGGTTAAGGTTAGGTTTGGTGCTTGCGGTTTATGCTTTAAGGTTTTTTTTTTTTATAGTTTTGGATTTTAATTAGTGATTTATACTTTTTAATAAATATTTAGGGTTTAAAATTTACGGTTTAGGGTTTAGGATTTATGGTTTATAGTTTATGATTTTAGTTGAGGGTTTAGGGTTTTATATTAATGTTTAGTGCTTAGGATTTTTGTTTAGGCTTTAAGATTTAAGGTTAAAGGTTATGGTTGGGATTTAGGGTTTAGGGTTTATCTTTAGGGTTTGGGTTTTAGGGTTTAGGAAGTAGATTTAGGGTTTAGGGTTTAGGGTTTAGCATTTATGTTTAAGGTAAGGGTTTTGGGTTTAGTGTTTATTGATTAGGGTTTAGGATTTAGGGTTTTTGGTTTAAAATTTTTTGTTTAGGATATAGGGATTATATTTAGGGTTTAGGGTTTAGGGGTTAAGGTTCTTAATTTTAATTGAGAGTTTAGGGTTTAGGGTTTATAATTTATGATTTAGATTTAGGATTAGGGTTTACGGTTTAGGATTTAGGTATTAGGGTTTAGGATTTAGGCTTTATAGTTTATGATTTAGTGCTTAGAGTTTAGGGTTTATGTTTAAGTTTTAAGATTTATTGTTTATGGTTTAGGATTTTAGTTGAGGGTTGAGGGTCGAGGGTTTAGGGTTTAGGTTTATGGTTAGGGTTTAGGGTTTATGATTTAGGATTTAGGGTTTAGGTTTAAGGTTTATAGTTTATTTTAGGGTTTATTATTTAGATAATGGGTTTTTGGTTTATGGTTAAAGGATTAGGGTTTAAGTTTAGGTTAGGGTAAGGTTATGGGGTTTTGGTTTAGTTTTTAGGGTTTATGTTTAGGATTTATAGTTTAGGGTTTAAGGTTTAGGATTTTAGTTGAGGGTTCATGGTTTTAGATTAATATTTATGGTTTATGATTTTGGCTTTGGGTTTACGGTTTAAGGCTAGAGGTTAGGGCTAGGATTTAGTGTTTAGGGTTTGGGGTTTAGGGTTTAGGGTGTAGATTTAGTATTTAGGGCTTAGAGTTATGGTTTTTGGTGGTTTAGGGTTTAGGTTTTATAGTTAGGGCTCAGGGCTTAGGGATTACATTTTAGGATTCTAGGTTAGGGTTTAGGGTTTAGTGTTTAGGGTTTAAGGTTTATGGTTTATGGTTTAGGGTTTAGGGTCATAGTTTGTTGTTTAGGGTTTAGGTTTAGGATCTAGGGTTAGGGTTTATGGTTTAGGATTTAAGGTTCAGGATTTTAGTAAAGGGTTTAGGGTTTTAGATTAATGATTAGGGTTTAGGATTTTAGTTTAGAGTTTAGGGTTTAAAACTAAAGGTTAGGATTAGGATTTATGGTTAAGAGTTTACGTGTAGGGTTTATGTTTAAGGTTTGGGGTTTATGGATTCGGGTGTGGATTTACTGCATAGGTTTAAGGGTTTAGGGTTTATGGTTTAGGTTTAGGTTTTAGTAATTACGGTATAGGGTTTTAAGGTTTAGGGTTTTGGAATTATGTTAAGGGTTTAGAGTTTAAGGTTTTGGATTTAGGATTTTAGATTATTATTTTTTTTAAGGAAAACCCATGGAGGGGCCTACGCGTTAATATAAGAGAAAATTAGAGAGTCCTTAATGAGCCCTCAAACTCACTATTGCTCCAAAGGGCTACAAAAGTAAAACCATAAAAAATGAAAGAGCTTGAGTCCCTACTAAGAAAAATTACAAACAAACCGCATCGAGCTTCAGCTTCCCATCCAAGGTGGCCTCACGAAATTACCTGCATTAAGAATATTCTGCAAGGCAAGATGAGATCCAAAATTGAAGAAACACGAGTAGTAAAATAGGAGAGAAAAAGGATAAGTTCGTCCACCACCAAGAATCTTACCATCAGAAAAAGAACTACATCAAGCACCATTAAACCAAAAGAAATAACCATTGATCCTATTCATCCAACCATGATAAATAATAAATAAAAAAACACAGTTGGAATGTAATAAATACTCAACTTGGTAAGCCATGTTAAATTTCAACACCTAAGAGATAGACATAGCAAAAATAGACCAAATGGTGACATCACTAGTAACATCTAGCCAACAACTCAAGAGGTGATAGAGACTAGCCACCCGCACCCCCTCAGAATTGCCCAGCCATAGAAAATAAAAAGCCAAGCCCTAACAAACCTTATTCGAAATCAACATACCAGCCGAGAAAGTCCTCAAAAAAACCTGGGAAAAACCCCCACCAAAACACGAGAAACAGGAAAAATAGAAAATAGAACACCTCCAGCACACCTCCACATAGACATCCATAAAAAAAGAACAAGGTCCTTTATCCAAAACACTACTGTCATCAAAATGTAAGCTATAATATAAATCAAAAGGCTCCCAAACCACCCATAAAATGTTGCAGCAACACCCATCATTACACAACTAAGCAAGGCCCAAAATAGTTGATTTCCATAACATATCACCTGAGTTCACACTAATGCGAAATAAGCAATTCCTTAAAAGGATCACCGGGCAGCACATAAAGCAGAAATAAACACAACACCCCAGGTGAAATGAAACTGAAAGCACCACAGAAGGGCTAAGAAAAAAAACCATATGAATAGCCAGCCTACCAAAAACTTTAAAGAAAATGCAACAAAAACTAAAGTCACAAAACCTAGCAGAACATCTCCAATTCAAATGCTTCATCAATAACCACTAGCAAACCCAAAATAAGGCAGCCATAAGATAAGATACAAGGTCTGCCAACCCAAGCACATTAGCATCAAATATAAGGGGTACAAGTTTTATCAAATATAAGAATTCCTTTTAAAGGGACAAGTAAGTTATTAGCAGCAAAATCAGTGAAGCAATCCAACTCATAACCCCAATTAGCCAGCCAAATAACATAGGTATTCCCCTCCTTAAACATATGAGAAAATGAAGCATTAAAAAAAAATCATCAATTGTTTAATATCCCTCACCAAATAAAAAAGAGAAGAATTGCACACAGAATCTTCCAAGTTATTTAAGCAATGAATTGAAAAATTAGAATAAACTTCAATACCAATGAAGAAACAGAACTCTCAATAAAAAATGGGTCATGGAAACAACAACAAGAACCAAACGACGACATAACAACAAAATAAGAGAAGAAGCAGGACAAGGCCACCCGAACACCCCCAAATATAATCATGATAAGGCTAGAAAAATAGTGAATTCTATAAATCACAAAACTAGACTGAGAAACATTGCTAGAACCCAAATTGAAACCCAACATCAAAAAAGAACTACACCACATGTAAAACTTCCAGCACACTAACAGAGAGATAGCCCCAAGAACCAAAGAAAAAAGAACCTCAAGCTCCAGCCACTAGCAAGCATTAAATTCTAACATAGGGCATACAAATTTTATCTAATCTTAAAAGCCCTTTCAGCTCAATAGGGAAGTTAATGCTAAAAAAAAAAAGCAATCCAAACACCACCCCTAAAAGGAAAGCCAATTAGCACAGGCATTCCCCTCCTCGTATATATGACAATACTGTCCACATTCAACTTATACGAGTTATTAGAGAGTTTGGTCCAATAAATAAACCTTGGTTCAGTTTAAAGATGATCAACCTCCCACTTAAGACCTAAATCAAATGCTAAAAAAGGATAATTTTTAAAATTCTTGATAGAGAGCAGCTTAATAGAATAAAGAGCCATAACCTTGTCTTTCACATTCTTAATAATCCTATGATGCTTCATACCAACACCATTGAAAAGAGAATTATTTCTATCTAACCATAAATAACACAAAATGGGAGAAGGAATAACATTTCTTATGTGTCCTTTGGACTTAATAAACCAAGAATTAAGCAAAGCATTAATAGATAATTTAGCATTAATGCAATTAAATTTGAAATTTTCATTAAAATAAGTCCACGTTTTAACAGCAAAAGGAATAGAGGAAAAAACATGATGTTTATTCTCGACATGATGACAACATTGGCACTTAGAGGACAATATAAGACCTCCTTTAATTAAGTTATCAACCGTAGGAATGAATTTATGAAAAATTCTCTAGATAAAAATAGCCAGAGTGGAGGGAATACTTTTATACCAAATCATGAAAAAAAAATATTAGTAACCTCATTCTTAGATCTAGAGTCATGCTAAGCATCCTTTAATCTAAAATCACCATCTTTGGACAAATCACATAAAAGTAAATCATCGGAGTCATTATTTAGGTGGATGTTCAAAATTTGATGCAAAATTGAGTCAGGAAAAATATTTGCAAGTTTCCCATAATCCCAACAATTTTTAAAGAAATAATTCACCATAACAGCCATAGTAGAAGTGGTATTAATATTTGAATCAATTGAGTGAGCACCAAACCAATGATCTTGCCAAAAGAAAATGTTTTCACCACCCAGCATCCAAGAGATAAAAGGCTCAATAGCCCATATAACTTTTCAAAGCCTATGCCACACTTTAGAATTAAATTTCTTTAAAAAATAAGTAGTCAAATGCTTACCCACACAATACTTAGCAAACATAAAATTAGCTCAAAGGCTCACTTTATCTCAAAATTTATACCACGATTTAACAGAGAAAGCAATGGCCAAATCATTCATACTCTTACAACCCATGGCATCCTCCTCCAATACACCACAACACTTGTCCAAAGAGAACCAAATAATTTTAGAATTGCTACTAGCCCATTTAAATTTTTTTTTTAAGTTTATAAATTTTGTTGCAAACCACCTGAGTAGGAAGAAGAGTTTAAAAATATAAACTTGTAGAGAACAAATGATACTTTTGATGAGAATTAATCTACACCCAAAACTCTGAAAATTTGAATCCTAGGACAATGACTTGTTTTGAACATAAGTAATTAATTCATCAAAAAGAAAAGATTTCTTTGTACCTATAATTCAACTCAAGGTACTTAATCGGCCAATGACCATGTACAAAATAATTTGAACCTTTAATAGCAAAAATACAATTATTAGGCACTTTTTTGGAGGCAATAAAGCAACACTTGTGCTTATTCAGAGTGAGACCACTAACCATTTCAAAATGATGAAAAAACTAATAAGTTTATTATTTCTATTAATAGAATCATTCATAAAAATAATAAAATTGAAAGTTTGTGAGGGGTGTGAAACTTTAAAGAACTAGTATCGAGGTTAGCCAAGGGGGTGGTGAATTAGATATTAAAAATCTTTTGTTCTACTAAAAGAAAAATCTCCTTATTAAAGCTTTTTCAACATCTAAAAATAGTTAATCAATACATCGTAATATCAATCACATCAAAAAATAAATGCAAAAAATAAGGTGTGGTGAAAATAATAAAATTAGAAAGAACATACCAGATCTATAGTTATTTTTTCCAATCCGACCTACGTCCATGCCTTGGAGGTACCCTCCCAGTATTGTACTAAACCTTCAGTAACTCTCCTTTAGCCCCCATAGTTAGGTGAAGAAGACCTTACATAATCACTTCTAGCATCCCCGGTGCAGAGAGTAGCAGGACCCTTTGACACCAAAGAGATCTTCTTCTTTCCAAAAATCTCTCAACATGACCACCTCCAACTATCTTCTCCCAGTTGGTACTAAGGTACTAAGGTGCATGCTTTCCAGAGCAACCGTGTGAAACCTCCTTCACACTCCCTTAAGACCCCCTCCAATGATCTTCTCCCTCTCAAACTCCACCCTTTACTCTCTCCCTTTCAAGTTCTCTCTTTAAATTTTTTCCAAAATAATGAAGACATAATGGCTGCTAAAGACACTTACCAAGTGCCTTGAAAAAGCTTTAAAATAGGGATTTAAAAAACCCTAAAAATCAATTCTGGCAGCAAAGATCATCTAGTTTAATCATAGGATCATCTTGAAAAATATTCTTATATAGACGACTTCAAAAAACCATAAAAAATTAAATATGGCACAAAGTATTATCCTATACTATCACAGGATTTTCTAGTATGATGTGCATAATTTGACTTGATAATCTTAGATGATCTAAGGATGGTACAATTAGTAAAATTTTATACATATCGTCTAGTATGATATTGGGGATCATCTGGGCAATTAGAGGAAAATATATGGTATTTCTTCTAGTATGATTGAGGGTAATCCCATGAAATATCAAAGATCGTCCAGTATAGTCTTAAGATCATCCTGAATGATTAGATCAAGAAATTTAACCATAATTAGGCCCTTAATCATAGGATTAATTTAGACTTGATTGTCATTGATTGTCTAGTATGATGTAAATTATTTTAGATGGTTAGAATAAAAAATAAAATTCAAAATGTTGCCTAAATTATAATTGGAAGCTATTTTTCAAGTTAATAATTGGTCATGCTCGATCTAAATCATCTAGTATGATTAGTTAAATGAGCCAATTATATAGTACAATATAAATCATACAGTATGGTTAGTTCAAAAATTTAACTTATAGTTTTTACTCAATCTCACTTCGCCTGAGTGTTTGTGTGCATGGTCACCAAGTAAACATACACGTTACAAAACATAACTCAAGAAATCAAAAATACATTAATGAATATTACAAAAATTCTTAAAGCATAACCTATTATTCTCAATCTTAAGCCTTGAATCTTTCGTGGATGGTGCATTGTGTTCCTAAAAAGTTAGTAGTACATAAACAAAAATATAGTACAAATACAAGAAGATAATAGGGTGTAGACAATAATTTTGATTGAGAATAAACTGTTTCTTTTTTATGAGGGTAAACAATACTAGTTGAATTTGTAAATTTAAAAATATTTCTCCTAATCTCCCCCTCACTAAGATAATTATATTAAAAATGGGGGAAATAAAAATGTTTCTTTTTTCACATTTTTTTAACATAGAAATAAAAAAAAAAAGAAAAAAATTATAATCTAAACAATAGATAAATTAATATAACAAGACAAATGCATTCTCCCCCTTTGACATTATCAAAAATAAGGGAAACATATGAAAACCAAAATGAAACACACATAACAACAAACTCTGATCAGGTGGAGGTTGTGTTGATATTTTAAGAAGAATCAATTAATTTCAATAATGTTTTTCAAAATAAGAAAGTTGACTTTTAATTTTATTCAAAAAAAATTTAAGAAATGAATTGATCACACTAAGATCCATAAATGTTAGAAATTTGAATTTTATCAACTCTACCTCAAGCTCCTTACTGGCATAAGTCCTTTTATAAACCAAAATTCTAATTCATATGAGAAATTACATAAGAAAAGTGATATATTCTAACTTCATTTTAGAAAGATAGGTGGTAGAACAATATTGCAAAGTATTCAACCAAAATCATGATTTTCAAAAATCAAATGTTTGAAGACATTAAATAGCACATGAATTCCACTAAGATTTAAAAATTTGAAAGGGAATGAAGCTTTTTTTTGGTGGGCTCATTTTATACCTCTTATAAGTTATTTAGAGCACTTTATGCATCTTTTGATTTTTTGATACACATTTTATATCTTTCAATTATTTGGCTATCACTAAAATCGTTCTCAATTTTCTTTTGGGCTCATTTTAGTGAGCTTGCTACCTTTTTAAACCTTTAAAGACTCACAATTATGAGAATATATTCTAGATATAAGAGAAAAAAACTCATTCTCTAATATAAGAAAGAATAAATCACAAATCATAATCATATTTATATTATAAATGTAACAACCTGATCAAGAAAACATGAAAGAGATTTAATGACTTTGAGCATTATTCATATGAGATAGATTACTATAAAAAAGATAGAATACATCTCAATTTGAAATTCCAACTTTAAATTTGAAATAGATTTCACTCCAAAAAGAAAATACACCACTAAAAGAGTTAGAGGAAGAGAGACAATCATCGATATTTCTTCCTTTAACTAATTTAGGGATGACAATCACTGCACACTAATTTTTAGGTAAAAAAGGAGGTAAAATTTTTATTTAAAAAAAATTCGAGAGAAGTGAATTGATTCTCTTATGCGAATATAATATGGAAAGTGATTTGTGTGTATAGATCCGATATAAATTACAAAAACATACAAGAAAAACAAAATAAAATGATGACAAATAAAAAACATCAAAAACATCACATAAAATATTTATAAGAAAAAAACAAAACAAACAACATATACACATGCATTAACTACAACATATAAAACTTAAAAAAAAAAAACTTTATAACTCATTACTTTTCTCCTGGTCTGATAAGTAAGAAACAAGGTTTGCTCAAGTAATTTTTTTCTTTTTATCATTTGCCCATATCGTATTTTGGCTATTTTTACTTTTTTCTTTTGTTGGAAGAGTTCTTACATTAGGGCACTGATTTTTCATATGTCTAGATTTACTACACCCAAAATAACTAACATCAGAGGAAATATTAAGATTCTTACAATTTTTACCTTTATTCCATAATTGTTGATGTTGATGCTTGTGCTTTAGTATATTTTCAAATTTGCTTATAATTGAAGTTATTTCTTTACTCATAATATATACTAAGTCACTTTTATCCATTTCTTCAGCTTTTAGCACCATAATTTCACCTACATCTAAAAGATTTTGACTCAAACTTTTCTCAAAAGTATTGACTTAGCCAATCAGATTATCATTAGAATATTCATTCAAATTTTTTGATTCCTAAATAGCAATGCCTTTGGCATCAAATTTACCAAGTAGAAAATGTGGAATTTTATTGAATTTTTCAAAGTTTGAAAGTTATTTACCTAAGCATATAATGATGTCACTATTTGAGTAAATCTAGTATACATGTCGAGAATAGTCTCATAAGGTTTCATGAGAAATAGTTCATAATCATGCATTAAAATATTAAACCTGGATTGCTTAACTTCACTAATACCTTCGTATGTAGTGTGTAATTTATCTCAAATTTCCTTGCCAGTAGTGCATGTAGATACTAACTAATAATATTCAGAATTCAAAGCATGGAAAAAATAGTTTAATGATTTAGTATTGAATCGAGTATTAATTTGTTATACTCTACTCCATTCAGAAAAAAGAATATCATTTTTAACTCCATTTATAATATGTGATGGTATAGAATAATAAGTTTGAATCATATGCCACATTTGATAATCAATTAATTTTAATAACATGGACACGCAAATTTTCCAAAAATAAAAAAAAAATGATTTTCATAAAAAGGTGGTCACGTGATTGAATAGCCAACCATAATGTTACAAATTTTAAAGTTAGTCATTGATCTTTTTAAAAAAGATTTTAAAATTTTATTTTGAATCCCTCTCTTAAACCACTTGAAAGTTCATGAGGGGTACTAAAACTTAAAGTACTAGTCCTGAGGCTAACTAAGAGGGGGTGAATTAAATAATAAATAACTTTTTTCTAACAAAAAATCCTCTTTTTAAATCTTTTTCAACATCTGAAAATAGATAATCAATACATCGTAATAACAATCACAAATTTTTCATACTAGTTATATCCAAAAATAAAGAGTAGTAAAAATAATAAAATCAAGGAGAACACACCAAATTTATAGTGGTTCGCTCAAACAAGACCTATATCCACTCTGGATGCACCCTCCTAATATTGTACTAAACCTTTAGTGACTCCTTTAGCCCCAAAAGCTAGGTGTAAAAGCCCTAAAAAATACTCCCACCTTCCCCAGTGCGTTAGAGTAGTCAGGTCTTTTGACACTAAGGATATCTTCTCCTTCCCAAAACTTTCCTTAAAATAAACCTTGAATCTGATGGTACTAAGGTACAAGCTTACCGAAATAATCATGAGAAACCCCCTCCACACTCCCTTAGAAACCCCTCAAAGGATCTTCTCCCTCTCAAACTCTACCCTTTCCTATCTCCCATTCAAGTTCTCTCTTCAAGCTTTCTCCGAAAGAAGGAAGACAAAATGTCTGTCAAAGACACGTACCAAGTGCCTTTAAAAAGCTTAAATATAAGGGGGGGGGGGGGGGGGGGGCTTTGAAAAATCCTAAAAATTAATTCTGGTGATAAAGATCATCCAGTACAATCACAAGATCATCAAGTATAATGTGCTTATATAGAAGCTTTAAAAAACCTTAAAAATCAAATATGGCAAAAAATATCACCTTGTATGATCGTAGGATCATGTAGTACGATATGCAAAAATTCACTTGATAGTCTTGGATGATCTCAGGATAATCCAGTATGATCAGTTCAAATTTATATAGATCATTATGTATGATAATTGTGATTATCCTGGATGATTAGAAGAAAAATTATGATATTTCATCTGGTACAATTGAGTGTTATCCCATGAAATTTCAAAGGTCATAAAGTACAATCTTAAGATTATTCTCTAAGATCTGATTGAACAATTTAACCATAATTAGTCCCTTAATTATAAGATCAATTTATGCATGATTGCCATAGATTGTCCAGTGCGATGAAGATCATCCTAGATGATTAGAATAAAAAATGAAATTCAAAATCTTGCCTAAATTTTTATTGGTAGTTATTTTTCATGATCATATCTGATCATCCTAGATGATCTAACTTATCATGTACAATTAGTTAAATGATCTAATATTCAATATGATATAAATTATATAGTATGATTAGTTAAAAAAATATTTTTTTGGTTTTGACTAAATCTCTTTCCCCCTGAGTGTATGCGTACATGGTCACCAAGCTAGCATACACCCTAATAGAACTTCACTCAAGAAATCAAAAAAACATGAATGAATATTATAAAAATATTAAGCTATTCTACCCAATCTTGAGCCTTGAATCTTCATTAGATGGTGCATGGTATTTCTAAAAGTTAGTACACACATAAACAAAAATATATTGCAAATACAAGTAGATAATAAGATGTGAGACAAAAAAATTTTATTATCAAAAATATAAAATTTTGGGATCAAGTTATAATAAAAATCATCAATAAAACAAAAGTGAGAGATAGGAAATTGACACAAATTTCTAAAATAGAGGCTATGGTGATTCTCAAAGAGGTTGGCAAGCCTCTAGATAAGTACTCAACAGTAATAATAGAAGGGATTGGATCACCCTATCTTAAGCAATGAGAGGATTTAAAAAACCATTATTTTTACTATTAATAATAATAGAGAAATAAGATCCCTTTATACAATTTCTAATAAGGTAAAAAAAAAACTGAATCAAAACCAAACAATGGTAAAATATTATAAAGAAAGCTCTACTCAATCTTGTCATAAGCCTTGGCAATATTAAGTTTCTAAATCATGTTGCCACCTCACTCCCTAAAATCTAGGTTCTGACAAGATTCTTGGGCCAATTGAATATTATCAGTAATAACCCATCCCTTAACAAAACACATTTCAAAAGGTGAGATAATTTTAGGCAGAATAGAAGTTAAATGACTAATAAGAATTTTAGAAAGCAATTTATTCAAAAAGGTGCATAGACTAATAGATCTAAAGTCAATCAAATTATTAATTGGTTTTTTTTTAGAATGAATACAAAATAACTTTTCTAATATAACCTTTAGAGTTAAGAAACCAAGAATTAAGAAAAATATTAATAAAGAAAGCAACATTAAAATAGCTTAATTTAAAAATATCTTCAAAGTAACTCTAGGTTTTAACAGCTAAATTGCCCAAAAGAAAAGCATGATGCATATTCTCAACATGATAATAGCATTGACATTTGTACCGTAAGATAACACCTCTTTTAATCAAGTTGTCTTCAAAAGGAATGAATCTATAAAAAATTTTCCAAAAAAAAAAATAGCAATAGTAGATGGAATACTATTATGTCAAATCATAGAAAATATATTAGTAATCGCCTTCTTGGATCTAAACACATGCCAAACATCTTTTAATCTAAAAACCCTATCTTTAGACAAATTACATAATAAAAGATTTCCCGAGTCCAAGTTCACAGGAAGGTTCATGATCTGTTGAATAAAAGAATCAGGAATAACATTAACAAGTTTATCCTAATCCCAATAAGTATAATTAATGAAGAAATGTACCTTAATCATAGCAGTAGAAGAGATATTTGTGATGGAATCAATGAAATTATTACCCAACAAATGATCTTGCCAAAAGAAGATATTTCCACCGCCATGCCATGAAGATAGGTGAGGCTCAACCCATTTATCCTTGCAAAGCCTTTTCCAAACTTTATAATCACCTATATTAAGAGAACAAATAGTAGGATGCTTACCCACATAATACTCAGAATACATAAAATTGGCCCAAAGGCTCACTTTAGCATGAAAGGTATACCATAACTTGAAGGAAAAAGCATAGGCCAAATCAAACATACACTTTCACCCCAAGCCACCCTCATTCAACACACCACAACACTTGTCCCAAGAGGACCAAGTAAGTTTAGTGTTGTGAGGAGACCCTTTCCAAAAGAATTTATTCAAAATTTTATCAATTCTACTATATACCATCTTAGTGGGCAAATGTGTTTGAATAGCATAAATAGAGAGAGAACAAAGAACACTTCTAATAAGAGTAAGCCTTCCACCAAAACTCAAAAAAGAATCCCAAAACAAAATACTTATTTTGTACCAAAGTAATTAAATCATCAAACAAAAAAGACTTCTTTCTACCTTTAAAAATAGGGATCCCAAGATACTTAATAGGTAAGTGGCCTTGCACAAAACCAGTGAGGCCTTTAATAGCCACAATACAAGCATTAGGTACCTTACTTGAAGCAATGAAACAACATTTCTAATTTTTCAAATAAAGCTCACAAACATTTTTATTTTTATTTATTATTTTTTTAATGTTTAGGGTTTAGTGTATAAGGTTTAGGGTTTAGTGTTTAATGGTAAGATTTGGGGTTTAGGGTTTAGAGTTTATAGTTTATATTTATGATTTATGGTTTATAATTTAAAGATTAAGATTTTAGGTTTAGGGTTTAGGGTATATATTTTGGGTTTAGGGATTAGGGTTTAGTGTTTAAGGTTCAATGATTTTATTGAGGGTTTAGGTTCTAGATTAATGTTTAGGGTTTAGTATTTTTGCTTAGGGTTTATGGTTAAAGGTTAAAGGTTAGGGTAAGGATTTATGGTTTAAGGTTTAGATTTAGGTTTTAGGGTTTAAGGTATAGGTTTAGGGTTAAGGGTTTTTGATTTAGGGTTTAGGGTTTAGGGTTAAAAGTTTTGGAATTTAGTTGAGGGTTTAGGGTTTTAGATTAATGTTTAGGGTTTAGAGTTATAGGGTCTTTTTTTTTTTAATTTTTTTTAATGTTTGGGGTTTAGGGTTTAGAGTTTCAATTTTAGGGTTTGGTTTAGGTTTAGGGTTTTAGGTTTAGGGTTTAGGGTTTAGGGTTTAGGATTTAAGGTTTAGTAGGTTAGTTGAGGGTTTAAGGTTTTAATTTAATGTTTAGGGTTTAGGGTTTAGGTTATTTATTTACTTTTTTTTTATTTTTATTAAGGTTTGGGGAAGATATTGCCACAACCATGCCACCAAGATAGGTGAGGCTCAACAACCCATTTATCCATGCAAAGCCATTGTTAAACTTTAGAATCACCTATATTAAAAGAGCAAATAGTAGGATGCTTACCCACATAATACTTGGAATACATAATCTTAGCCCAAAGGCTCACTTTAGCATGAAAGGTATACCATAACTTTATGGAAAAACCATAGGCAAAATCAAACATACACTTTCAGCCCAAGCCACCCTCAGTCAACACACCACAACACTTGTCCCAAGAGGACCAAGTATATTTAGTGTTGTAATGAGCCCCTTTCCAAAAGAATTTATTCAGAAATTTATCAATTCTACTATACACCATCTTAATGGGCAAAAGTGTTTTAATAGATTAAACAAAGAGAGAACAAAGAACACTTCTAATGAGAGTAAGCCTTCCACCAAAACTCAAAAAATTAGAATCCCAAAATAAAACACTTATTCTGCACCAAAGTAATTAATTCGTCAAATAAAAAAGACTTCTTTCTACATTTGAAAAGAGGGATCCCAAGATACCTAATAGGTAAGTTTCCTTGCACAAAACCAATGAGGCCTTTAATAGCCATAATACGAGCATTAAGCACCTTACTTGAAGTAATGAAACAATATTTTTAATTTTTTAAATAATGGTCATTAACATTTTTATTTTTATCTATTATTATTTTTTAAACATTTAGGGTTTTGTGTAGGGTTTATTGTATAGGGTTTAGGGTTTAAGGGTAAGATTTAGGGTTTAGGGTTTAGAGTTTATAGTTTATATGTATGATTTTGGGTTTACAATTTACAGTTTAGGGTTTTAGGTTTAGGGTTTAGGGTTTATGTTTTGGGTTAGGGATTAGGGTTTAGTATTTGAGGTTCTAGGATTTAATTGAGGGTTTAGGGTATTAGATTAATGTTTAGGGTTTAGTGTTTTATTAAGGTTTAAGGTTTAAGCTTAAAGATTAGGGTAAAGATTTAGAATTTAAGGTTTAGGTTTAGGGTTTAGGGTTTAAAGTGTAGGTTTAGGTTTTATGGTTAGGGTTTAGGGTTTTTGATTTAGGGTTTAGGATTTAGGTTTTGGGTTTAAGCTTTTGAAATTTTGTTGAGGGTTTAGGGTTTTAGATTAATGTTTAGGGCTTTGAGTTTTAGGGTTTTTTTATATATTTTTATTTTTTTATTTGTAATTTTTTTTATGTTTTAGGGTTTAGGGTTTAGGGTTTCAATTTTAGGTTTTTGTTTAGGGTTTAGGGTTTAGGGTTTAGGTTCTAGGGTTTATGGTTTAGTAATTTAATTGTGGGTTTAAAGTTTTAGATTACTGTTTAGGGTTTAGGGTTTAGGTTATTTTTTATCTTTTTTTATTTTTATTTATTATTATTTTTTTATGTTTATGGTTTAGGGTATAGGGTTTATGGTTTTTTTTTTGGTTAAAACCCACGAAAGGGCTTATGCATTAATAAATAAAAAGGATTATAAAGTCCTTATGGGAGATCATCTGCTCATTGATTCTCGAATGAGCTACAAAACAAAGCAAAAAAAAAAAAGAAAAACCTATTAGCCGATAGTCTCCACTTAGCCAAAATACAAGGCAACCAAGTAACATGCTACAGATGATATAATCAAGCTTCCAGAAAAGAAAGATATAAATAAGGAATAGAGGCACAATATTTCTGCAAAAAAACTTGATGGCATCCATAGGCAACTCCAACTGAAAATCAAAGAGGTTACAAAATGAAAAACTATATCACAAAAGATTACAGGTGAAGTAAAAATATTTATCTAAATTTCAGGTAGAACACAAGTAAGTATAGCAAATACTAAAAAATAACAAGTGATCCCAACCATGCCTCCACTTTAACCCAAAAAGAGGATGAAGACTATTAGAGCTTAGGTAAAATTCAACCAAGAAGTATCACTAAGGTATTCCACAAGCCACTCAATCCTACCGTTAGGAGTAATCAAAACCAACCACTCAAATAGTCCCAAAAACTTATAACACAAAACATCCATGTTATCACCAACACCTAACTCGAAATAATACTCCATGCTATTCAACAAAAATAGGTATTCTAGATACCAATCCAAAACCTAAAGACCATTAGAGACAAAAAAAATCATACAAGCAACCTCCAATTTGATAACATAAGCATGATAGCCTCAAAACCCAGCCAAACTCCCATATTTACCCAAGCCAGCCAAAATAGTAACCTGAAGGTAGGAGAGCAATAATGAGAAAAAGCATCATCTACATAACCTGTGCCATCGCAAAGAAATGCTAGCAACAATTCGACAACAACATACCACAATAATAGAAGAAAAACGAGACAAGCACAGTGCAACACTAAAACCTCCAAAGAAGGATCAAACCTCACCAAGCATACCTCACATACCAGCACAAAAAACCACCAGAAAAGGTGGCCGTGAAAATAATCCAATATAAAGAACACACCAAACACCACCTGAAAGAATAGAAATAGAAAAGAAAACCAACCAACATGAGAATAACCAAAATAACAACCAACAGATACTCCCGCGACCAAAGAAATAGTTCCCAATAATATAAGAACTAACACAGACACTACCAACCATCAACCAATAAATCAAGGGAACCAGAGAAGACCAAGAACACTTAAAACCAACCAAACAAAAATGAATCCACCACAAATTCCACCACACCAACCAGGGCAACCAAAGAAGCCCTAAGAATGGAGAACATAAAGAAAACAACCAAAAAAACAACTTAAATTCTAACATAGGAATGACAAAGAGCAACAAGTCTAAGAATACCTTTTAGAGCCACTATAATGGTGGACCCAAAACCATCAAAAATATATTCAAGATTACACCCCCAATTAGCAAGCCAAGAAGCACATGCATTCCCCTCCGTGCAAATATGATAAAATGAATAATTCAAAAGAATCTACAGATTTTTAATTTCCTTAACATGATAAAAAAGATTAGGAATGCAGCATATATCATCAGCAGCATATAAGAACTGGAAATTATAAACATAGTTATCCTTAATAAAATTATTAGTTAAATAGAGAAAAAACACAACTTAAGACAATAAAGAATAGCCATGGTGGTGGCAACAAAAGTATTACCATTCTGTATATGACCAGCATAAGCCTTAATAAGATTACCATTACTGTCTTTCATAGCTCCACAACAACCCATAGAAGAACCATTGCTAGCACCATCCACATTCAGCATAAAAAAATTTGTGGGGTGTTTTGTCCAATAAATAAAATTAGTATTTAAAGCAATAGGCCTAAAGCAGTCCCAACAAAATAATAGTTTTTAAAATTCTTTAAAGAGAGAAATTTAACATAGACAAGAGACAAAACCTTATCCTTCACCTTCTGAATAACCTTATGATGATTCATCCTAACACCTTTAAATAGAAAGTTATTCCTCTCCAACAATAAGTAACATAATATGAGAGAAGGAATAACCTTTCTTATATGCCCTATAGGGTTCATGAACCAAGAAAAAAGCCTAGACATAAGGGATAAATGAGCATTCAAATAGTTCAACTAAAACAAATCATCAATATAAACCAGAGTTTTAATAGCAACAGGGCCAGAAATAAAAACATGATGCATATTCTCTACATGGTATCAACATTGACACTTAGAAGGAAAAATAAATCCTGTTTTGGTGAGATTTTCTTCCGTGGGAATAACTTTATGAAGAATTCTTCAGACAAAGATAGTTATATAAGTAGGAATAGTCATTTTGAAATTTAGCATGAGTAAGAAGGGCGAGAGTGACTTTTACGTGAGAGCGACGATTTTGGCAGATCGGTGGAGATCGTTGTGAAAGTTCGTTAGAGATGTTAAGCCCTATGAACTTAGTCCCAAGCTAACCAAGAGGGGGGGGGTGAATTGGTATTTTAAAAACTCTTTTCACAAAGAAAGAAAATTGCATAAACCAAATCAAACCACAGAAATAAATGCGGAATTTAAAAGCGCAGAAGCAAGAAAAAGAACACGAAAATTTATAGTGGTTCGGTCGACTCGACCTACGTCCACTCCTTGGAGGCACCCTCCAAGTATTGCACTACAAAACGTGACTCTCCTTTAGCCTCCACGGCTAGGCGGAGAAGCCTTTACAAGAACCTCCTTTTTGCCACCCCGGCAAGGCAGAGAACCTACCTCCTTTTGCTTCCTCCTGAAGCTGGCAGAGAACCACAATCAAAAGCAAACTCCTTACTCTACCAACCCTTCCACGGACGAAAAACTCTAGACGAAGAACAAGCAGAGCGATCCTTGAAGCAACCCTTGTGAATCCCCTCACAAGCTCCCCCTCACAAGATCCTCTCTCTCTCTCCTCTCTCTCTTTCTCTCCTCAAGGTCTTCTCAGGTCAAGGCAACAGCCAAAGGTCTTGAAAAAATGTTTAACAAGAGCTCTTAAATAGAAGAGCTTCAAAGGAGCTCATTAATTGCAAGTTGCCGACAATATTATTCAGGCCGATATGGACATTGGCCTGGCCGATCAATACAAATCAAAGAAGATCAGCCAGAGCATCGCCCTGGATACAAAACTGGACGATTAAAAATTGGCTTGATCGTCCAGGCTGATCTCACGATCGTCCGGGCCGACCAGTTCAAATCAGAAGAAAATCGTCCTGACAATAGCCCTGGATACGAGCTGGCCGAAATTTATCGTCCTGAAGTAACTTAAGCTTTTTGACTAGATCATCCTGGCCGATCCTGCGATCGTCTAGGACGATATGATCGTATCAATCATCCTTAATTACTCCCTTGATTTTTTGATCAATTAAGGCATAATTTGGTAATTTCGTCCAGGCCGATATGTGGATCGTCCTAGCCGATAATTTAAAATTACAGTATACCTTAATTGACTATGGCGGCTACTTCTTTCTGTTTTGAGCTTATCGTCCTGGCCGATACACGTATCGTCCAGGCCGATATGTTAATGATGGCTGCCTTAATTAAGAATCCTTACTTAGACTTTCTGTTTTAAGCTGATCGTCCCGGACAATATAAATATCAGCCGGGCCGATGTGGGCAAAAATAGAAATTTTAAGCCTCTCAAGTGTGTGTATGAAGGGTTACTTAGCATCAGTCTCTTTGACCATTACAAGTAAACTCAAAAGGTGAAAAATAAAATTACAGACTGACTCAACCCTAAACCTACGCATTCCTGAACTTGGCTTCTTCTTGATCGTCCGATCTTCGATTCCTGAAAGGTTAGAAGCAGTAAGTAGTCCAAGAGAAATAGTGTTTGTCAATCATCAAAACACAAGCCATGAAAAATAGATTTGCAACAATCTCCCCCTTTTTGATGATGGCAAACACAAGTAGGAAAATAAAAAAAAATTGGTTCATTAGAAATTCAAAGTTACAAACCCAAACCCAATAACTTTTTCCTACCACTTTACTCCCCCTTTTGTCATCACAAAAAGAGGGTTCAGATATAAAAGAAAACACACCACAACAAACAAAGACTAATAAAACAAACAAAACAACAAAAAAATATGAAACAAACAACATAAAGTACAGACTAAAAGAGCGAGGGATGCAGATCATCTGATGGAGGTGGTGGAGGTGGCTGCTGCAAGTAGCTGGCAAGTGTGGTGAACTGAGCATTGAACCACGCGATGTCCTGGTCATGCTGCTGCTGCTGCTGAGTAAGAAAACTGTCAAATCGGGCTAAATCCTCAGCGCGGTGCTACTCGTAGCGGGCAATATCCTCAGAGTGTTGCTGCTCCTGTGCAGCAACGTAGGTATCGAAGCGGGTCTCCCAACGATCAAACCTCTCTAACAACTTATCAACTGGTGAGTACTGGTGAGAGGAACAGGATCAGGAACGGGAGCGGGAGCGGGAGCCTCCTCCTCTCTAGCTCCCTGACCTTCCCCATCTCCTGGGTGGAGAGGAGTACTATGAAGGGCAGTGAAGGAATTATTTGAGTAGAAAGGGGGGTGAAGGTCAGGACGAGTAGGATATTGAAGATTGTATTTGGTTTCAAGGACATAGGCAATGATGTGTCCTAAGGCTAGATTGGGCTTTATCTTATGGCCTGGATCGCGAATTGTGGTTAGGTGATCGATGTAACGAAAAAGTAGATCAGTGGCATTGAATTCTCTCTGGGCCATAATATAGAAAGTAGTGAGGGAAAGTAGTGGGGTGATGTGGATTCGGTCTCCGGCATTTGGAATTATGGAGGTGCGAAGGACATGTTGGATTGTCCTAGCATCTTTAACTAAAGAGCTAGTCTCCCCAACGTGGAAAGGTGCATTGGTCTGGCGAAGGAAGTGATTCGTTGTGGACCAGTCAAAATCAGGATCAGAGGCGATTAGGTGTAGCTTATCCCCGGTGGTGGATAGCTGTAAAAGATCAACACAATCCTGATATGTGATTTTGATAGGGCGTCGATTCACATAGAAGGTCAGGGCTGTGAAGGTGCGGTTAATGCGCAGGCTTGCATAAAATTCAAGGAGGAGTTCGAAAGAGAAAGGGACGGCGAGAGTGAGTATGAAATAGAGAGAGGTGTGGGAAAAAAGGTCCATTACCGGATATGAGAGATGTGCATGATTAATTGTCTAGGAGAGGGTGATGCCACACTCCTTGTAGCGACGATAGGCAGCCTGATCTTCTGCCTCCTGAATCGAGGGTCCATAGTCTCCCTCGAAGATCTTCCAGACGCCTGGCGAACACGTTTCCCACCAGCCATAGGAGAGAGCTAGCAAGAAAACACACAAGGAAGAAAGGTGGAGGGTGAGAAAACATGGCTGGAATTGGCCTAAATTTAAAGAAACGGCCATATCGTCCTGGCCGATCGCAGAATCGTCCAGGCCGATATGGTTCAACAATTACGTACAGGCCGATTGGTCAAAAAGCGGTTCAATCGTCTGGGCCGATCAGATATCGGTCAGGCTGATTAGACACAAGCGATCGTCCCGAGGAGTCATTCCGGACAACCGTTGAAAAAGCAGATCGTCTGGGCTGATTAGGTGTATCGTCCAGGACGATGCACAATAATTGATCGTACCGACCGAAGTTAAAATGTTTCAAATTCTTGCCACGTGTATCATCCAGGATGAACAGTGGATCGGCCAGGACGATTGTCCAATAATGGATCATCCGGGGCCGAATTTAAAGATCAAAACGTGCTGACACGTGGATCGGCCAGGACGATGCACATAAATTGCATCGGCCAGATGAAATATTCTATCGACCAGGACTATCACCATGAGTTCGATCAAATCGTCCAGGATGATATAGCATCGTCCAGGATGATGAGTTACAGCAAGCACAAAAAAAGGTCAGCAGATGGATTTTGAAGATGATTTGTCCTATCGTCCAGGACGATAAAAATATCGGCCAGGACGATGTGACAGGAATTGAAAACAAGGAAAAGATGGTGATGATCAAGACCCTCAAAAATAAAACAAAAGAAAAAACAGTCAAAACACAGTAAAACAAAAAAACAAAAACACAACGAATATTTTTGGATTTTAATTTTTCTAAATTTATATATATATATATATATATTGTTTTATGGAGGCATCATATGAGAATTCTTTTCAAAAAATTAAACTTTTAAAGTTCCAAAAGATTAAGAAGTTTAACAAATCCCAATCAGAAGAAGGTAGAACATCTGATTCTATTAACCCTAGATCGGACATCCTTCAGGGTACAAAATTCTTTTGGAAAACAAAAATCCAACTCAGAATTACTAAATAGGATAATAAGATCCATTTAAGACTTGTTTACAAAGAAAATATCTCATAATTAATAACCTAAAGTAATTTTTCTCAATCATGGAAATTGAAATCAAGTCTTTTGAAAACATCACATAATCAATGAGTTTTCTAAGTTTTAAGAGTTTTACCAAAGAGAGGATAGCTTACATTTAGTGGGCTCATTTTATGCCTCTTGTTATTTTGATTGGCTCTTTTGAGCATCTTTTGATTCTTTGATACACTTTTGTGTATACAACTTTCTTTTCAATTTGGCTTTATTGGCCTCTTTCCTTTTTAACTGTTGCAAGTTAGAAACTCTTTAATATACCCTTAAAAAAAAACTCAGATGTGAGTATATCCTCCAAATATTAGAGAATAGGAGCTCTCTCTCTAACATAGAGAAGAACAATCCATAACACAAAATCAAAATCATGTGATAAATGCAATGGGAAGATTTCAAAAGCTTGAATGATATATAAGAACTTTGGCTATTATGTATAAGATAAATTAATGTAGCAAGATAAGAAAAAGATCTTAAATAAAAAGCCATTGGTTAACCTGAGTTTAGACTTTTGTTTAGAGAAGAAAATCATACCACTAAACAAAGTCAGAAGGAGAGAAAACATCAACAATATACTCCCTTTAACCAATTTTAGAAAAGCTAAACACTATCTCCAAAACTCCAAAATCTAAAAGCTTGAAAATATTCATCATATGGAAGGCCAAATTTAAAGAACAATGTGAAATAAAACACATAAAAAAACAAAACAAAAAATGAAAATAAAGCAAAACTAAAAACAACACAAAGTGAGCACAAAAACTAGCACAAAAATAAAATAAAAGACACACAAAAAACGAAATATTTCAAGCAAGTGATAAAGCAGTAAGTTTAATCAATTTTGAGCTGCAAGCCTCCTTATGTCCAGTTATCCTATGCTCCCACGAGGTCTTTGGTGAGAGCACTCCTGCAAAACTCAACAACAGTCAGATTTAGGATCCCAAATAGGTTTGGGATCCTTCTTGAGAAAAGTAGAATGCAATGCAGATATGGTATGCTGTGAATCATGAATCTTAGGTCTCCACACCCAATGTGTACTACGGTGAACGGTGCAAGTGTGTGAGATGTGTCCTAGCATGCCACATGAGAAACATCTAACTCCAGGAAAAGGGTTTCTTAAATGGTTTGAATTATAATGCCTCTTCCTAGGTTCTGGCTTAAGATCAAAAGTGGAAGTCATCCGATTTTTATTATATGTATCAAAATCATTTTGAATCCTCAAGTTAGTTCTTTTTAATGCATCATTTTTCATCCCCAAATTTTTCTCAATCTCTTTAGATTTCTTAAGATCAACCTTAAGTGAGGTGTGTGAAGCTTTTAATGCATTATGTTCATTAACTAATTCCAAATGCTTTTTGTTCAACTCATCAAATTCATCAAGAAGAGCCATGTGATTTGAATCAATCGTTGCATGATCTTTGAGAAAAACTTCATGCTCGTTTTATAAATTTGAATGTTCTAATTTTAGACTAGCATGAGTCTTCTTAAGTTTTTTATATGATGCATGGATTTTTTCATAAATTTCAAATAATTCATCATAAGTTGGTTTACATACCTCTTCCTCATCACTTTGATCTTCTCCCATGAAACACAAGTTTGTAGTCTCTTCCTCTGGTTTAATCTCAGAGGAATCAGTACCAGATTCTACCCAAAAACGCCTTTGGATTTTCTTCTTGTCCTTTCTAGATTTAGCTTTCGCCTCACCTTTTTCCTTTTCTTTGCTCGAGTGATCTTGGAGTGTAGGAAAATCGGCTCTCACATGTCCAGGCTTCCTGCATTCAAAACAAACAACATCATAAAATCCTTTAACATGTTTGTGATCCTTACTTTTTCTCCAACTTTGATGATGCTTTTGTTTCTTCCTTAGAAAGCTTTTGAATTGCCTTGTGATGAAGGAAACTTCATCGCTTTCAGACCCGAAAGATTCAGAATCCGATTTGTGCGCCTTCAGTGAAATTGTTTTCTCCTTTTTCTTCTCACCTGCATCAAGATTTCTTTGATTCACCCCTTGCTCGTAAGCAATGAGTGAGCCAAGTAAGTTATCAATAGAATAGGTGTTCAAATCCTTAGATTCAGTGATTTCAATGATTTTAGCATCATATGACGAAGGCAAGCATCTTAAAATCTTGTTAACTTTTTCATAGTTCAAAAGTTCTTTTCCTAGTGCATGCAATGAAGTAACAATCTGAGTAAACCTAGTGTACATGTCAGAAATCGATTCATGAGGTTTCATACGAAAAAGTTCATACTCATGCAAGAGAATGTTTAAACGAGATTGTTTAACTTCATTAGTACCTTCATAGGTGATGCACAATTTATCCCAAATCTCTTTACCAGTTTTGCAAGTTGAGACACACATGTAATCCTCAGATTTTAAAGCACAGAAAAAGCAGTTCAAACATTTTGCATTTAATTGAGCTAAATCTCATTCATCAAAAGTCCATTCAGTAAAAGCAACTTCAGTTTTAACACCATTAATTTCACGAGAAGGTGGAGAATAACCTTCTTGAATAAGTATCCACATGCGATAATCAGTAGATTGTAAAAACGTTGACATGCGAGTTTTCCAAAAATCAAAAGGTAGGTTATCGATTAGGGGAGGTCGGGTAATGGAATACCCTTCCGTAGTGTTGCAATTCCTTAGGTTAGCCATGGATCTAATTCAAAAAGTTTTTAAACTTTAATTTTCGAATCCTGCTCTGATACCACTTGAAAGTTCGTTAGGGATGTTAAGCCCTATGAACTTAGCCCCAAGCTAACCAAGAAGGGGGGTGAATTGGTATTTTAAAAACTCTTTTCACAAAGAAAGAAAATTGCATAAACCAAATCACACCACAGAAATAAATGCGGAATTTAAAAGCGCGGAAGCAAGAAAAAGAACATAGAAATTTATAGTGGTTCGGTCGACTCGACCTACGTCCACTTCTTGGAGGCACCCTCCAAGTATTACACTATAAATCGTGACTCTCCTTTAGCCCCCACGGCTAGGCGGAGAAGCCTTTACAAGAACCTCCTTTTTGCCACCCCGGCAAGGCAGAGAACCTACCTCCTTTTTCTTCCTCCTGAAGCTGGCAGAGAAGCACAACTAAAAGCAAACTCCTTACCTCTACCGACCCTTCCACGGACGAGAAACTCTAGACTAAGAACAAGCAGAGCGATCCTTGAAGCAACCCTTGTGAATCCCCTCACAAGTTCCCCCTCACAAGATCCTCTCTCTCTCCTCTCTCTCTTTCTCTCCTCAAGGTCTTCTCAGGTCAAGGCAGCAGCCAAAGGTCTTGAAAAAACATTTAACAAGAGCTCTTAAATAGAAGAGCTTCAAAGGAGCTCATTAATTGCAAGTTGCCGACAATATCGTCCAGGCCGATATGGACATCGGCCTGACCGATCAGTATAAATCAAAGAAGATTGGCCATAGCATCGCCCTGGATGTAAAACTGGATGATTGAAAATTGGCTTGATCGTCCAGGCCGATCTCATGATCGTTCAGCCCGATCAGTTCAAATCAGAGGAAAATCGTCCTGACAATAGCCCTGGATACGAGCAGGCCGAAATTTATCATCCTGAAGTAACTTAAGGTTTTTGACTAGATCATCCTGGCCGATCCTGCGATCGTCCAGAACGATATGATCGTATCAATCATCCTTAATTACTCCCTTGATTTCCTGATCAATTAAGGCATAATTTGGTAATTTCGTCCAGGCCGATACGTGGATCGTCCTGGCCGATAATTTAAAATTACAGTATACCTTAATTGACTATGACGGCTACTTCTTTCTGTTTTGAGCTTATCGTCCTGGCCGATACACGTATTGTCCAGGTCGATATGTTAATGACGACTGCCTTAATTAAGAATCCTTACTTAGACTTTCTGTTTTAAGCTGATCGTCCCGGACGATATAAATATCGGCCGGGCCGATTGGGCAAAAACAGAAATTCTAAGCCTCTCAAGTGTGTGTGTGAAGGGTTACTTAGCATCAGTCTCTTTGACCATTACAAGTAGACTCAAAAGGTGAAAAATAAAATTACAGACTTACTCAACCGTAAACCTACGCAATCCTAAAATTGGCTTCTTCTTGATCGTCCTATCTTCGATTCCTGAAAGGTTAGAAGCAGCAAGTAGTCCAAGAGAAATAATGTTTGTCAATCATCAAAACACAAGCCATGAAAAATAGATTTGCAACACGTTGGTTCTCTGTCGGCCTGGTATGGCTGACAGAGTACCGTTGTTTGGTTCTAGAATCTCAATATTGTTCAAAGATGTGATGAAGATGAATCTTTATCTGGTAGAGGTTCTTATTTGGACCAACAATTTTGGTGTTTCTTCGGATTTGAAATTGGTTTTTGATGATTTCTGCTTACCAATCTTTCTCCATTGGTTTGGTTTGGTTTGGCTTCCAGTATTGTGGGATGTGTCTATCCTACTAGTATTAGATTCTTGATTGATTTTTGTGAAATTTCAAATATGAAGGTGGATTTGGAGGAGTTTTTGTGTTGGTTTTTTATTTCCTACAACATTATTGGAAACAAAGATTATGCTGGGACTAAATTCTTTCTAACGAATGTTTACTGGATTTCAGGTCTGATTTGGTTTATGGATTTTCTTGATTCCATAATTGGTTTGAAAAGATTCTTGATGAGTGATCGGTTCATGATTATGAAATTGATGTCGTTTGGGTGTTTGGATTTTAAAGGAGGTTCTTCCTATTTTAAAGATCCAGTTTCTTTTGGATTCTTGAAGACTCTTGAAATCAAGTCAGTCCGATGGATGATTTTGAGTCTGTTAGTTGTGAATGAATTCAATTCTGGTTTGTTTGGAGCTGGATATGCAGCCATTTGGAAAGAGGTTTGGGTAATATCGATGTTACTCATTTCTTCTATAAGGATCAAGTTATATTTGATGTCATCTCTTGGCCTATTGAGGTTGGAGCTGTTGTTATTGCTTTTTCAACATTTTTTGGATCATCTAAAGGGCCTGGCCATAGATCGTCTATGTTGAGGGAATTCTTGTTGGTTGATGTTTGTAAAGACGAGGTGTTTGTTTGGCCACTTATTTTTCTATTGTTCTTTGAAGATCAAGTCTTATTGGTTAAAGACTTGAAGGATTTAAAGTTTTTTGGTTTTTCTCTTCTCAATGTGATGAGAGTGGAGATGATTACCAGTTTGGTTGGCTTTTGCAATAAGGAGGCAGGTTATTGGCTTCTTGTGGCAGTTGTTGTTATTATGACTTTATATTGGAATTTTACTGGTGTTGTTCTTGCCAGTATGATGGGTGTGGTGACGATTTTCAGTTGGTATGACTTTGCTTGTGGAGAGGCTGATTCTTGGACTATTTAGGAGGGAGTTGGTGTTATGGATTTGTCGTCATTGAGTGGTTCATTCTTGGTGGATACTGTCGGTTGTGTTGATGCTACAACAGCAAATTCTACTCTTGTTTGCAGCTTGTTGTTTTTTTTTTTGAGGGGGGTCTGGATGATGTTTTGATAGCTGGTTTAGTAGTTGCTTTTATTTTTCTTATAACTAGTTATCCTTTTTTTGTTTTTCTTTTAGGCTTTTTATAACTTTTTAACGCCACTATGATTAAATATGGGATTTTTACTAGGTTTCATTTTCCATCCCTTGGGAAAGCTGAGATACTAACCAATCTTTTGGTTGTTTTAACATTTGGTATCCCCATCACCCCAATGGATCTAAAATGGGATTTAGTTGATCGCATACTCATTATGGTAGGTTTAAAAGGTTTGCTTTTGCTTTCTAGGTTGTATTAGGTTAGTCAATTTGCATTTCTTCAAAAAAAAAAAAAGTAGGGATAGTCTTATGCCAAATCAAAGAGAAAATATTATCAATATTTCTCCTAGATCTTGAAACATGCCAAGCATTCTTTAAGTGAAAATCACCATCTTTAGACAAATCATATAAGATAATATCCTTAGCAGTAGTATTGATAGGCAGGTTAAAAATTTGTTGAATAATGCAATCAGGAATAACATTAGCATGTTTCTCATAGTTCCAACAATTATCAGTAAAGAAAGAATTAACATTAATAAAAGCAATGGAGAAAGGATTCATAATGGAATCAATATAATGTTTATGCAACCATCAATATTGCCGAAAGAAAGCATTACCCTTCACCAAGAACCCAAGAAATGTCCTTGCTTATCCAGAGATACCTCTCCTCCTTCGGATATCTCTTTAAATTTTAAAAATGCTGCTCTTAAAAAAGACAATAGTCTTTTTAAGAAGATTAATTCTTTAGGTTCTAAACACTCTTTGTTCAAAGAACTTCAAGCATTAGGGCCGATGAAAGATATTCCTAGAAGAAGGATGGCTGAAATCAAAGTGAAGAATGGCATGAGAGGTTCTTCTTCTCTTTTATCTCAATAAAATGCAAGATGGTATTCCCATTGACATCGACATAGAGGGAAGATACTTGAAGATGGAGCTTATTATCAAATATATTGGATTAAGGATATCATTTAATGCCGACTTTCGAGATTGGTTAAATCTTATGTAATATCTTTCAATGATATTCTTAAGTGATTTTTAGGATTTTTTGTTAAATTGTACTTTCCTTTTTAGCTTCATTTTTTATCTTATTTGTTATTTTAAACTTTTTTAAAGTGATTATGGAATCTTTACTAAGTCATATTCTCTAACTGGATGGGAACTCTGGGATGCTAATCAACCTTTGGATTATTTTTTTACTTTGGTATCCCCTGCATCTCAACAGTTTCAAAATACGAAATAGTGGGTTTCATATCATTTATGATAAGTTTAAACTAACAAATTTTTTTCCAATAAGGTCCCTTTTTCTTGTTGAAAGAGAAATCATTAGTTTCCTTTTCCTAGTTTGTAATAGGTTATCTTTTCTTTTATAATTAATGCATTTCTGCATTTCTTCAAAAAAAAAAAAAAAAAAAACAACCCATTTAACATTGCAAAGCCTTTGCCACACTCTAGAATCACCTTGCTTAAAGTGACAAGAAGTAGGTTCTTACCAACACAGTGCTTAACATACATAAAATTAGTCTAAAGGCTCACTTTAGCATGAAAATTATACCATAATTTAAAGGAGAAATCCATAACCAAATCATTTATATTCTTACAACCTAACCCTCCTTCAGCCAAAACACTACAACATTTATCCCAAGTAGCCCAAGCAATTTTGGAGTTAGTAGAAGTACCCTTACAAAAACATTTATTGATAAGCTTATGCACACTATTACAAACTACTTGAGTATGAAGAATAATTTGAAAACTATAAGCTGGTAAAGAACAGAGAACACTTTTGACAAGAGTAACTCTACCACAAAATTTAAGAAAACTAGAATCCTAGGATAAAAGTTTATTTTGAACAAAGGTGATAAGAACATTAAAAAGAAAGGTTTTCCTTCTACCTTTAAAAAGAGGGACACCAAGGTATTTAATGGGTAATTGAGCATGCATAAAACCAGTTAAATATTTAATGTCAAAAATACGGTCATTAGGAATCCTCTTAGAAGCAATAAAATAGTTTTTGTTTTTGTTAAGAGATAAGCCACTAATGATTTCAAAATCGATAAAAAAAAAGTCCATAAGTTTATGAATCCTATTAATAGAAACAATAAAGTCATCTGCAAAAGATAAATGAGATTTGGGAAAACCACCCAATGTTCTAAAGTAAAGACTACGAGTATTCTCAAAAAGATTGGTAAGGCCCCAAGATAAAAATTCAACAGCAATAATGAAAAGGGCAAGAGAAATAGGATCACCTAGCCATGAGAGGATTTAAAATAGCCATTACTTGAGCCAGTAAAAATAATAGGAAAATAAACACCTTCAATAAAATTCTTAATAAGCTTAATAAAAACTAAATTAAAGCCAAAGAAATCCAAAATATGATAAATTAAATTGCAATCAATATTGTCATACGCCTTGGCAATATAAAACTTCAAAATTAAATTCTCCCCTCTCACTCAAACATCCAGGCCTTTGTAGAATTCTGAGCTGGACTAAAATTCTTATTTGGATAGTTTTGAAAGTTTTGAACAACTAAATTAGCAATCTCCAAAGTATTCTCAATAGCCAACCATCCTCATGTTGAATTTTATTAATACATTTTTTAGCATTTTTCCTCTTAACCAACGCATGAAAATATTTAGTATTATTATCACCTTCAACCAGATGCATAAGCACAACTTTTTGCTTCAAAAAAACCTCTACTTGAGCTTCGAATTTGAAAAGATCCTCTTTAACATTACTTCAAAGAGTGAAATTAACATCAGAAGGATCAACTTGACAAGCAGATTCAATACTATCAACTTGTTGAAGTGCTATCAAAATATTTGAAAAGATTTTTAAAAACATTATGGTTCCACCAATTTAAAACCTGCTTAAGCCTTTTCAGCTTAAACAAAAATCTCCTCATGCCAAAACAAGAATTATACGGATGTAAAGGTGCTTGCCAATTATTTCTAACAACATCTAAAAAAGAGTCATGAAGTAAATACAAGTTTTGAAATCTGAATTGAGAAGAAGCATTAAATAATCTAAATTTAAGGCTTATAAGAAAAGGAGAATGGTCAGAAAGAGTTCTGCTAAGATGATGCATATTAATGGAGTTAAAGAATTAAGTCGAGAATTATTAAAGAGGCCATGATCCAAACATTGCCATAAGTAACCCCTATTCCAAATGAAGTTATTATAAGAAAAACATATATCAATTAAATTATAATCCAAAATCATGTTACTAAAATCCTCCATAGACCGATAAGAAGTAGAAGAGCCTTGTATTCTCTCAGAAGGATAAGTAATAGCATTAAAATCCTCCCCAACGATCCAAGGAAAAATTATAAATATTATGATTTGTCCGAAAGAAATTTCCTAATGTTACGGGAAGAAGCAACATACACAAAAAAAGCACAATAATGAAAATTAAAATCCTCAACTTTATAATGCATCAATTGAATAACATCACCAATAGCATCAACTTTAACAGGATCCATCCAAAGAACCCAAATCTTGTTAGACACATACAAAATAACATAATTAAAACCAAAAATCATAGTGGTGCTAATCAACCTAGTAGAAGAAATAAGAGGCTCCAGCAGAACAAGAAAAAAAAACATTTTGAACACTACATAAATTCTTAAATCGAATTCTAGAAGAGGGACAACTAATGCCCCTTACATTCCAAATAATAGAATTAAACATTAAAAACATAATTAATAAGTAGTATGCAAGTGAGCGGTCCTAGGATATTGCAATATAATATATTATTTCTTCCTTCCTCTTATATTATGAAACTTAATGAAACTTGTATCATTATCATCTTTAGTAAAACATTTAGCAGTAATTCCCATATCCTCAGTATCAATAAAAACATCACTATTATAATGAGTGGTTAAAGGAATCTTATTATCATTTTGTTGGACCCCTTAACTAACCTGGTTTTTTTTTTTTTTTTTTTTTTTGAAGAAAAGTAACAAAAGCTTTATAAAAAAAATAACGGATTAGAACCTAATATTAACGGATTCCTCCTTTAACACTTTAGTAAAAGTGTGAGGAACCTTATTAGCTACTAAATCCTCCCAAATAAAAGAACTAAAACAAGCATAGTTAGCACATAAGTCTGCTAACTTATTACTATTTCTACCAACACAATTAAAAATGACAAAATTTAAATCATTAATAAAAGAAAGGTCACCCACCTCATTGCTACCTTTCTTCAAAATGCTATTAATAAAATTAATAACATTTTGATTATCACCTTCAATGATCATACCTTTGTAAGCATACATCCAATCTCTAGTGACTTCTTTGATGGAAAGAATAGATAGAAGCTCCAAGTAAGAGATATCCCAAAGTGTTAGCTTTTTGCCAAAAGCCATTAAAAATCTTCCTCTATGGCCTCGAAAAACTCCACCAATTCCCGCCTTGTATGAAAAAAAAAGAGAAGCAACAACAATGACTTTTTCCCAATCAGGTGGAGGGGGGGGGGGGGGGGGGTGCCAAAATTCATTAAACAACCCAACCGGTTGGTTGACATCCCCGATACCCGAGCAACTACTAATCATGTATCTTGACAATGAGGCATAGCTAACTGCATCAGTAGCTAACAACCAAGAGCTTAAACGTTTTCCTTCATGCACAAGTCCATTCCTAGCTCTCCAAGAAAGATAAACCAAATTACAATAAATATTTATCAACCAAATATATTTGCTCTGAAGCCACTCGAAACAGTTGTAAAGCGAACCAAAATTTGGGATATCAAAACCCCACTTCTTCAAAATCTGGAATGCTTCATTTAACTTGTCACATTTCGAAATAATGTGACAAGTGTCTTCCACTTTTTCACAACCCCAGGGCACTTTTCATAATCTATCAGCCTTATATTACAGAGGAATTGATTAGTTGAAATGGCTTTATGAATGATTCTCCACCAAAAGTTCTCCACTTTAGCACTAAGCTTAATTTTCTTGAGCCATTTCCATATAGAAGAATCTTCAGGGTTATATTCTGAATTTTCCATAGCCAAAGCTGTAATTGTTTTTCCTGTAGCAAACCGCATCAATTCTAGTTTATCCTCACCTGGTTCATTTGAAATCTGGACCTCTTTTATCAAATTAACAAGCTCTGGGCCAAACAATTCTTCTAGCTTTGCAATGTCCCATCTTCCATTGGTAATTAGATTGTCAACCGTGAAATCATAGGCTTCCTTAGCTTGCACAAATGTTGGCCAACTTTCCAAAGGCTTATTCAAAATCCAGTTGTCTTTAAACACATTCACGGAACTACCATTGACAATCTTCCACCTAGTGATAGGTTTAAGGAACTTTTCCCCTGTTTTAAGTAGTTTCCAAGCAATTGATCCAGGATTAATAGCAGAATTATTGGTTATAACATTACCATACTTTGGAACAACGAGCTTATGCACTAATGCTTCCTTATTTTGAAAATACTTCCAAGCTAGTTTAGCTTTAAGAGGTCCTGCTTTCTTTGCAAAAGACATCAATCCTCTGCCTCCCTGAGAGTTTGGCCTGCACAAGTTTTCCCAATTAACATAGTGGATGCCTCTTCTCCCATCACTCTTACTCCAAATAAAATCCCTGCAATGTTTATCAATTTCATACAAAATACTTTGGGAACCAATGAAAGGTACGACCGACTAACCTTGTTGAGGGCATTCATCCTCCATCAACATACCATCATCCTCCATAGGACCTTTACTTCTCACCGTAAGGCCTTCAATGCATTTTCAAGAGGGGGGCTATCCTCCACCAAAACTAATTCACCCTCCTCCAACGGGTTATCATTCCTCTCACTTTCTTTATAAGGTAATTCAATGGCTACATTTACTTCAATCTCATTCTCCTGCTAATTCAAAATCAATGGATTAGAGAGAGTGTTAGAAATCAGATTACCATTCAAATCCAACAAATTTTTGTTCGTCATACCTGGACTGATGGAATCAATAATAGCATTAATTTGGATAGTAATATTAGGCAAAGTTAGATCCACTCTATTCTTACAATTAGTAGGTGAAATACATAAGGTTTTAACATTATCTCCCTGATCATGATTCAAAAAAAAGGTATTGGTTATAGTTGGTTCCAGATCATCACTGGCTAATGGCATAGTCTCCTCAAAAATTTGAGATGGATTAGTGATATTGCCCTCTGAGATCACCAAGTTAGGGTTAGTAACTTAATGAGTCAAGTTGGCCTTAACCATATGCCCTTTTTTATCAATCCTTCTATTTATGAAGGTGGGGATGCTTCCAAAAGAAATCATTAATACAATGACCGTGCATCTTGCAATAAGAACAAAAGATTTAATAAAAGATTGGTAAATTTTCAAATTCAACTTTTTGGAATAAACACTTAACTTATGACCCAATCCATATCTCAATCCATATCTCATCTGGATGTTTTGTAGAAACATCCAATTAACCCAAAACACGAGCCACAGAAGGCTGCAAAACTTATGCAATTGCTTTGTCTGTTTGTAACGGCCTTCCAAATATCAAAGCCAAACTAAATAAGATTATATTAAAGAAATGCAGTCTAAAATTAGGGAAGGAAATCCACACCGGAGCAATAGGAGATTCCTCCCTAACGTCAAAATTTGAAGTCCATTTAAGCAAATGCATTTGACACGCCTATGTATAATAAGATCTCCTAGCAAACATATGGTTATAATTAAGATCATTTAAGAGTTGGATTGCAACATGCATTTGATCCAATAAGCCGATATAAAATGACACAGAAAGTTTTAGGTTAGGAAGAAAATTACATAAAACATCAAGATTCGGATGCCTTAAGAGGATTTTACCCACCAACGTTAAAACATAAGGAGCAGCCAACTGTGGAACCATAGAATCCTCAAACAATAAGGCCAAACAACCTTTAAATGAAGAATGAATGAAATGCACCTTAGAAGAAGCTGACGAAAAACTAGCCAACACATTTTTGAAAGAACTAGATTTCCTGTAAATAAGAGAAGTAATGAACAAGTTAGATGATGAGGGAGTCATCATCTCCCAGAATTAAAAAACTAGAAAACAACCTCAAAACCAACAAAGGAAGGAAAATGAAGGAAGCAAAGAGAAGGAAATCAAATGAAAAATGAAAAAAAAAATCCACGCCAAGAGGGTAAAACTAAACACAAGAGAGAACGAGACCTAGATCTCCTGGTTATCACCTCGGATGCTAAAGCAGAGAGATGATAGGAGGTATAAGGATTATGGTATAGTGTTTAGGGTTTATGATTAGGTTTTAGGTTTTAGGGTTAATATTTAGCTTATTTTTTTTTAGGAAAAAAGAAAAAAGACCTTAAAAGGGCCTCGAGCTCTCTAATGCTCAAATGAGATACAAAATTAAAATAAAAAAAACCTATGAGATCAAGATCCCTATTAGAAAAATGTACATTAACACCTAGATACATTCTATAGTGTACAAGTAAGAGAACTCAAAAAGAAGGAAGATAGCAAAAAATAGAAATGAGATCAAATAAGAATCTGTAAAAGGAAGATAATTCCATCAGTAATGCTTGTTACAGATAGAAACAGGCCAATATGGAACAATACCCAGAGTCCAAACATTTTTAATAGAGTAACCCGAGCAAACAACTGAATCCTTATGAATAATGATAATAGTGCCAACATTAATGCAAGTAGGATATCCACAATTGTTCATCTCTAATAAAATGGGCCCAAAAAATATGAATTAGGGAACCAAAAAATAGAAAGGCAATAGTCAACCTGATAGCCAAAGAAACCGACCATCCAAGTAAAGCTCTAGAGGTCATATAGCCATAACTTGCTCCCCAACACCATAAAAACCACCTAACCATCAATGTTAAGGTACCAGGAAAAAACTAGAGCAACCAAACTATAAAGGAAATAGCTATAGTAGAGAGTAACATAATGCCCAATGATAGAACATAAATAACAAAACTAAAAGGGATCTAGAGAATAGGCCCAAAATCACCCAAAATGCTCAACTACCAACATAAAAGATCTACTATAAAAAAATTGGAGATACCACCTAGAGTAATGCCAGGAGACCAAATAGAAGGAAGTATTACCCAGCAGATTACACCAAACACCCACTAAGCCTCCATAGAAGTGGCCAAAAAATAGCTAATAAAGGACACGAATAAATAGCACATAAACTGTTGCAAATCTAGTTTCATGACGTATGTTTTGATGATTGACAAACACTGTTGATTCTCTTAGCTGCTTGTTGCTTCTAACTTTTCAGGAATCGAAGATCGGACGAACAGACGAAGCCAGTTCAAGATTACGTAGGTCTAGGGTTGAGTCAGTCTGTACTTTGTTTTTTCACTTATTAAGTCTACTTGTAATGGTCAAAGAGACTGATGATAAGTAACCATACACACACACACACTTGAGAGACTTAGAATTTCTGTTTTTACTCATATCGGCCAGGATGATATTTACATCGTCCTAAACGATCAGGCTTAAAACAGAAAGTCTAAATAAGGATTCTTAATTAAGGCAGCCGTCATTAACAGATTGGCCTGGACAATACTTGTATCGGCCAGGATGATAAGCTCAAAAAAAAAAAAAGAAGTTGCCGCCATAGACAATTAAGGTATACTGTACTTTTAATTAATCGGCCAGGACGATCATTGATTGGCCTAGACGATATTAACAAATTATGCCTTAATTGAACAGGAAATCAAGGGAGTAATTAAGGATGATTGATACGATCATATCGTCCTGGACGATCGCAGGATCGTCCAGGACGATCTATTCAAAAAACCTTAGTTACTTTAGGATGATATATATCAGCCAACTCGTATTCAGGGCGATACTCTGGACGATTTTCTTCTGATTTGAACTGATCGGCCGGGACGATCGTGATATCGGCCTGGACGATCAAGCAATTTTAAATCGTCCAATTTGCATTCAGGGTGATGCTCTGACCAATCTTCTTAGATTTGTACTGATCCGCCAGGTCGATGTCCATATCAGCCTGGACGATATTGTCGGCAACTTGCAATTAATGAGCTCATTTAAAGCTCTTCTATTAAAGAGCTTTTGTTCAACATTTTGTATGACCTTTTGGCTGCTGCCTTGACCTGAGAAGGCCTTGAGGAGAGAAAGAGAGAGTGGGAGAGAGAGAGGATCTTGTGAGGGGGAGCTTGTGAGGGGATTTACAAGGGTTGCTTCAAGTATCGCTCTGCTTCTTCTTCGTCTAGAGTTTCTCGTCCATGGAAGGGTCGATAGAGGTAAGGAGTTAGCTTTTGGTTGTGGTTCTCTGTCAGCTTCAGGAGGAAGCAAAAGGAGATAGGTTCTCTGCCTTACTGGGGTGGCAAAAAGGAGGTGCTTTGTAAAGGCTTCTCCGTCTAGCTGTGGGGGCTAAAGGAGAGTCACGTTTGTAGTGTAATACTCAGAGGGCACCTCAGTGGAGTGGACTTAGGTCGAGTTGACCGAACCACTATAAATTTCTGTGTTCTTGTTTTCTTGCTTCCGCACTTTAATTTCCGCATTTATTTCTATGGTGTGATTTTGGTTTATACGATTTTTATTCTTTGTGAAAAGAAAATTTTAAAATACCAATTTACCCCCCCCCCCCCTCCCCTCTTGGTTAGCTTGGGCCAGTTCTATAGGGCTTAACATCCCTAACGAACTTTTAAGTGGTATCAGAGCGGGATTCATAAAAAATGAGTTTGAAAACTTTTTGATTTGATCCATGGCTAACCTTGGGAATCGTAACACTACTGAAGGTTATTCAATTGCACGACCTCCCTTGTTTGACAACTTACCGTTTGATTTCTGGAAAGCCCGCATGTCAACGTTTTTACAATCTACTGATTATCGCATGTTGATGCTTATCAAAGAAGGTTATTCTCCACCTTCTCGTGAAATTAATGGTGTTAAAACTGAAGTTGCTTTTACTGAATGGACTTTCGATGAACGAGATTTAGCTCAATTGAATGCAAAATGTTTGAACTGCTTTTTCTGTGCTTTAAAATATGAGGATTACATGCGTGTCTCCACTTGCAAAACTGGTAAAGAGATTTGGGATAAATTATGCATCACCTATGAAGGTACTAATGAGGTTAAACAATCCCGTTTGAACATTCTCTTGCATGACTACAAACTTTTTCGTATGAAATCTCATGAATCAATTTCTGACATGTACACTAGGTTTACTCAGATAGTTACTTCACTGCATGCACTAGGAAAAGAACTTTCAAACTATGAAAAAGTTAATAAGATTTTGAGATGCTTGCCTTCGTCATATGATGCTAAAATCACTGCAATCACTGAATCTAAAGATTTAAACACTTATTCTATTGATAACTTACTTGGCTCACTCATTGCTTACGAGCAAGGGGTGAATCAAAGAAATCTTGATGCAGGTGAGAAGAAGAAGGAGAAAACAGTTGCATTGAAGGTGCACAAATCAGATTCTAAAACTTCTGGGTCTGAAAGCGATGAAGTTGCCTTTATCACAAGGTAATTCAAAAGCTTTCTAAGGAAGAAACAAAAGCATCATCAAAATTGGAGAAAAGGTAAGGATCATAAACATTTTAAAGGATCTTCTGATATTGTTTATTTTGAATACAGGAAACCTAGACATGTGAGAGCCGATTGCCCGACACTTCAAGATAACACAAGTAAGGAAAAGATTGAGGAGAAACCTAAGTTTAAGATGGACAAGAAGAGAATCCAGAAGGCGTTCTGGGCAGAATCTGGTACTGACACCTCTGAGACTGAACCAGAGGAAGAGACTACAAACTTGTGTTTAATGGGAGAAGATCAAAGTGATGAGGAAGAGGTACGTAAACCAACCTATGATAAATTATTTGAGATTTGTGAGAAAATACATGCATCATACAAAAAACTCAAGAAAACTCATGCTAGCCTAAAATTAGAACTTTTGAATTTACAAAAAGAGCATGAAGTTTTTCTCAAAGATCATGCAATGATTGATTCAAATCACATGGCTCTTCTTGATGAATTTGATCATCTAAATAAAAAATATTTGGAATTAATTGATGAACATAATGCATTAAAAGTTTCACACACCTCACTTAAATCTGATTTTAAGAAATCTAAAGAGATTGGGAAAAATTTGAGGATTGATAATGATGCATTAAAAAGAACTAACTTGAGGATTCAAAATAATTTGGATATATGTAAGAAAAATAGGATGGCATCTACTTTTGATCCTAAGCCAGAACTTAGGAAGAGACATTATAACTCAAACCATTTAAGAAACCCTTTTCTTGGAGTTAGATGTTTTTCATGTGGCATGCTAGGACACATCTCACACACTTGCACCGTTCACCGTAGTACACATTGGGTGTGGAGATCTAAGATGCATGATTCACAGCATACCATACCTGCATTGCATTACAATTTTCCTAAGAAAGAGCCCAAACCTGTTTAGGTTCCTAAATCTGACTTTTGTTGAGTTTTTGCATGAGTGCTCTCACCAAAGACCTTGTGGGAGCATAGGATAACTGGACATATGAAGGCTTGCAGCTCATAAAATGCTTAAACCTGCTACTTCAATAAATTCTTGAAATGTGTTTTATTTCAGTGTGTTTTATTTCTACTTTGTTTGTGTTTTTATGTGTTTTGTTTTCACTTTGTTTTTTAAAATTGGCTTTGCATATGTTGAATCTTTTCAAGATTTTAGATTTTGGAGTTTTGAAGATTGTGTTTAGCTTTTCTAAAATTGGTTAAAGGGAGAAACACCATTGATGGTTTCCCTCCTTCCGACCTTGTTTAGTGGTATGACTTTCTTCTCTAAACAAAAGCCTAACTCATTTTAGCCAATGGTTTTTGAAACTAAGATTCTTTTATCTTGCTACAAAAAATCTATCTTGTGCATAATATCCGAAGTTCTTATGTATCTTTCAAGTTATTTAAAACCTTGCCATTTTTTTCAGCACATGACTTTGATTTTGTTTTGTGACTTGTTCTTCCATATGTTAGAGAGAGAGCTCCTATTATCTAATATTTGGAGGATATACTCACAACTAAGGGTCTTTTTAAGGGTTTTTGTTAAAGAGCCTTTAGCTTGCAAAAACTAAAAAGGAAAAAGGCCAATGACGTCAAATTGAAAAATAAAAAATATATATATATACACAATTGTGTATCAAAAATAAAAAAGATGCTCAAAAAGCCAATCAAAGATTCAAGAGGCATAAAATGAGCCCACTAAAAAGCAAGCTATCCTCTCTTTTCAAAACTTTTAAAACTTTGAGAACTCATTGATTATTTGATGATTTCAAAGGCTTGATTTCAAATTCCATGATTGAGAAAAAGTACTTTGTTTTATTATTTATGAGATTTTTTTTCTTTGTAAACAAGATTGATTGAATCTTCCTTTTACCCAATTAGGTTTATTTTGAGTTAAGCATTTTTGTTTTTCAAAAGAAAATGTCTACCATAAAGAACGTCTGATCTAGGGTTAACAGAATCAGATATTTTTACCTTTGTCTGATTAGGATTGGCTAAACTCCTTGATCTTGTGGAACTCTAAAGTTTAATTTTTTGAGAACTTCTCATATGATGTCTCCATAAAACAAAAAAAAAATTTAAAATTTAAAAATATTCATTTTTTAATTTTCATTGTGTTTTTAGCTTTCTATTATTGTATTTTTGTCTGCTTTTATTTTGTTTTATTTTTGAGGGCCTTGATCATCACCATCTTTTCCTTGGTTTCAATTTCTAGTCACATCGTCCTGGCCGATACTTTTGTCGTCCTGGATGATAGGACAAAATATCTTCAAATTCCATCTGCTGGTCTTTTCTGTGCTTGCTGTAACTCATCGTCCTGGACGATACCATATCGTCCTGGACGATCTGATCGAACTCTGTTGCAATCATGATGATAGTCCTGGCCGATAGAATAGTTCGTCTGGTCGATGCATTTTATGTGCATTGGCCTGGCCGATACAATGGATCGTCCTGGATGATCCACGTGTCAGTATGTTATAATATTTAAAATCGGCCCCGACGATCCATTATTGGACAATCGTCCTGGCCGATCCACTATTCATCCTGGACAATACACGTGGCACAGATTTAAAATGTTTTAACTTCGTCCGGTATGATCAATTATTGTGCATCGTCCTGGGCGATACACCTAATCGGCCCGGACGATCTACTGTTTCAACGGTCGTCCAACTTGACTCCTCGGGACGATCGCCTGTGTCAATTATCCTGGCCGATATCTGATCGGCCCGGACGATCGGACCGCCTTTTTAACCAATCGGCCTGTACGCAATTTTTGAGCCATATCAGCCTAGACGATTCTGAGATCGGCCAGGATGATATGGCCATTTCTTTAAATTCTGGCCGATCCAGCCATGGTTTTTTACTTTCCACCCTTTTTCCTCTTGTGTTTTCTTGCTAACTCCTCTCTATGGCTGGTGGGAAACGTGTTCGACAAACATCTGAGAGTTCTTTGAGGGCTAGGATTGATCCTCCTTTCAGGGAGGCAGAAGATGAAGATGCCTATCATCGTTACAAAGAGTGTGGGATAACTGTCTCCAGAATCATCAATCTTACCCACATCTCATACCCGGTAATGGATCTTTTCGCTCACACCTCCCTTTGTTTCATCCTTTCTCTTGCTTTCCCCTTCAATGCTGAGTTTCTTCGAGAATTCTTCGCAAACCTTCGTATTAACACTACCTTCACAGCCCTGACCTCCTATGTGAATCGACGCCTTGTCGAAATCACATATCAGGATTGTGTTGATCTTTTACAGCTATCCACCACCGGGGATAAGCTGCTCTTAATCGCTTCAGATCCTGACCTTGACTGGTCCACGGCAAATCACTTCCTTCACCAGACCAATGCACCATTCCATGTTAGAGAGACTAGTTCTTTAGTCAAAGATGCTAGGACAATCCAACAAGTCCTTCGCACCTCCATAATTCCAAAAGCCGGGGACCGAATCCACATCACCCCTCTACTTTCCCTCACTACTTTCTACATCATGGCTTATAGAGAATTCAATACTGTGGACTTAATCTTTCGATACATTGATCACTTAACCATAATCCGCGATTCAGGTCATAAGAGGAAACCCAATCTAGCCTTAGGACACATCATAACCTATGTCCTTGAAACCAAATACCAACTTCAGTACCCTATTCCACCTAACCTCCCAACTCCCTTCTACTCAAACAGTTCCTTCAGTACCCTTCACAATACTCGTCTCCACCCTTGGGAAGAGGAATCTTGGGGGGCTGGAGAGGAGGAGGCTTCCGCTCCCGCTTCCGTTCCTGATCCTATTCCACTCCACCAGAACTCACCGTTTGATCAGCTGATAGAGAGGTATGATCGTTGGGAGATCCTCTTTGACGCCTATGTTGCTGCATAGGAGCAGCAACACTATGAGGACATTGCCCGCTACGAGCAGCACTGCACTAAGGATTTAGCCCGATTTGATAGTTACCTTACTCACCAGCAGTAGCAGCATGACCAGGACATCGCCTGGTTCAATGCTCAGTTCACCACGCTTGCCAGCTACTTTCAATAGCCACCTCCACCACCTCCATCTGATGATCAGGTCCGTCATTTTTTTAGTCCGTATTTTCTGTTGTTTGTTTCCTATTTTCTGTAGTTTGTCTTTTGGCTTGTTTTTAATTTTTGTTGTGTTATTTTTTCTTTTTCTTTCTGTACCCTCTTTTTGTGATGATAAAAGGGGGAGTAGTTTGTGGTACGAAAAGTTGATGTGCTTGTAACTTTGAAATTCTAATGAATTTTTTTTAGTTTTTCCAACTTGTGTTTGCCATCATCAAAAAGGGGGAGATTTTTGCAAATCTAGTTTCATGACGTATGTTTTAATGATTGATAAACACTGTTGATTCTCTTAGACTGTTTGTTGCTTCTAACTTTTCAGGAATCGAAGATCGGACGAACAGACGAAGCTAGTTCAAGATTGCGTAGGTCTAGGGTTGAGTCAGTCTGTACTTTGTTTTTTCACTTCTTGAGTCTACTTGTAATGGTCAAAGAGACTGATGCTAAGTAACCCTACATACACACACACTTGAGAGACTTAAAATTTCTATTTTTACTCATATCGGCCAGGACGATATTTACATTATCCTGGACGATCAGGCTTAAAATAGAAAGTCTAATTAAGGATACTTAATTAAGGCAGCTGTCATTAACAGATTGGCCTGGACGATACGTGTATCGGCCAGGACGATAAGCTCAAAATAGAAAGAAGTTGCCGCCATAGACAATAAAGGTATACTGTATTTTTAATTAATCAGCCAGGACGATCATTGATAGGCCTGGACGATATTAACAAATTATGCCTTAATTGATCAGGAAATCAAGGGAGTAATTAAGGATGATTGATACGATCACATCATCCTGGACGATCGCAGGATCGGCCAGGATAATTTATTCAAAAAACCTTAGTTACTTCAGGACGATATATATCGGCCAGCTCGTATTCAGGGCGATGCTCTGGACAATTTTCCTCTGATTTGAACTGATCGGCCGGGACGATCGTGATATTGGCATGGACAATCAAGCCAATTTTAAATCGTCCAGTTTGCATTCAGGGCGATGCTCAGGCCGATCTTCTGAGATTTATACTGATTGGCCAGGCCGATGTCCATATCGGCCTGGACGATATTGTCGGCAACTTGCAATTAATGAGCTCCTTTGAAGCTCTTTTATTTAAGAGCTCTTGTTCAACGTTTTGTATGACCTTTTGGCTACTGCCTTGACCTGAGAAGGCCTTGAGGAGAGAAAGAGAGAGTGGGAGAGAGAGAGGATCATGTGAGGGGGAGCTTGTGAGGGGATTCGCAAGGGTTGCTTTAAGGATCGCTCTGCTTCTTCTTTGTCTAGAGCTTCTCATCCGTGGAAGGGTCGGTAGAGGTAAGAAGTTAGCTTTTGGTTGTGGTTCTCTTCCAGCTTCAGGAGGAAGCAAAAGGAGATAGGTTCTTTGTCTTGCCGGGGTGGCAAAAAGGAGGTGCTTTGTAAAGGCTTCTTCGCCAAGCTGTGGGGGCTAAAGGAGAGTCACATTTGTAGTGCAATACTCGGAGGGCGCCTCCGGGGAGTGGACGTAGGTCGAGTTGACCGAACCACTATAAATTTCTGTGTTCTTGTTTTCTTGCTTCAGCACTTTAATTTCCGCATTTATTTTTGTGGTGTGATTTTGGTTTTGCGATTTTTATTCTTTGTGAAAAGAAAATTTTAAAATACCAATTCACCCCCCCCCCCTCTCTTGGTTAGCTTGGGCCAGTTCTATAGGGCTTAACATCCCTAATGAACTTTCATAAACGACTCCAAATAATCGGGGAAAACATGTTCATGGAAGATGAAAATCACCCTGCTATATAAAAAACCTAGGCCACACAAGCCACAGTAAAAGGAACCAGATGGGACAATAATAGAACCGCACAAAAACAAAATACCAACCAACCTAAAAAACCTAAAACACCCAAAAATAAGGCTCTAGAGAACTAGAAATCATAACACCAAAATTGGCAGCAAAACTGTAGCCTAGACATGAGAAGAATAGAAAATAAGACCTGAAATAAGCCCTCATATGAAAATGAAATAGGGTAAAAGTTCACACCTAACAAAACCAATTAGGTTTTAACATAAAGTATGTCAATTTTATCTAATCTTAAAAGGTCCAGCAGTGGAGCAGGGAGGTTAATAGAAGTAAAATCAGGCATACAGTGTAGGCCAACACCCTAATTGGTAAGCCAATTAGCGCACGCATTACCATCATTTTGAACAAGAGAAAAAGAGAAATTCATAAAGATCAGTAGACTCTTAATATCCTTAACTAGATAAAAATAAGAGGAATTACACACTGAATCCTCTACAACATTAAAAAATTTAAAACAAAACTTAGAATCCACTTCAATACTAATGTTGGTTAAATCAAGAGAGATGCAAATCCTTAAACCATTGAGAATAGCCAAAGTAATAGCTTTGTTAACATCATAACACTATAAAGTGCCACCAAAAGCCATAATGAGGCTACCATAACAATCTTTGATAACCCCGCCATGACCTGAAGAATGCCTAAAAAAAGCACCAGCCACATTCAATTTATAGGAGTTAAGAGGAAGCTTGATCCAATAAATAAACCTTTTATCTTTAGGAATACAATCAAACACCAACTTAATACCTAACCTAGAAGTAGCAAAATGATAATTCTAAAAATTCATAATAAAGAGAAGATTAACAGAAAAGAGAGCAGCAACCTTGTCATTCACATTTTGAATAATCCTTTAATGGCTCATGCCAATACCATTGAAAATAGAGTTATTCCTATCCAACCATGAATACCTCAAAATGAGAGAAGGAATAAAGTTTCTAATATGGCCTTTGGACTTGGTATACCAATAGTTAAGTAAAGCAGAAATAAAAATTTTAGCTCTAAACCAATCCAATTTAAAAATATCGTCAAAATAAATCCATGTTTTAATAGCTAAGGGACTGGAAAGAAAAACATGATGCATATTTTTGACATGAAAATATAAGTGGAATTTGGACAGTAAGGTATAACCTCATTTAATTAAGTTGTCATTCATGGGGATGACTTTGTGTAAGATTTGTTACGAATCTAGATTGAGGAGTTATAATTTTGATGATAGAAAACATTTTTGACACTTCTATTTTTCTATGAGTGTCTTACCTACTAATATTTCAGTTCCATAAGATCAAATTTCAAATCAAGCCAGCTCAAGACTAGGTACATTAGTACTGAGTTAGTTCGTAAACTTTCATTAAGTGTTTTTTTACCTTTTCTTAAGTAAAAAGGAAACAAAGTGGGTCCTGATGTTAAGCAATCTTGCACATACACACTCGGGGGAAAGATTCTGTTTGTTTTTAGTGTTTTCTAATTTTTATCATATCCTCCGGGAGGACCCAAAATCGTCCTAGACAACCAGTTAAAATAGAAACCATAATTAAGGCTTCCTGGTTAATGCAGCCAAATTTAAGCAAATCATCTTGCATAATATTAGCATCATCCTAGATGATAAGCTCAAAGCTGAAAGAATCAGTCGCCAACTCTTTTAGGTATGTTTTTATTTTTAGACATTGTCCAGGACATCCTCATAAATGATGAATTATAATTATGCCTAAATTAGTCAAATGATTAATGAAAGTAGTTAAGGTTTAATTAATCGATCATATCATCCTAGACGACCTTAGGTTCATCCGGATAATCAGTTAAACATACCATAGTTTCTTATCGGATGACCAGAACAATGTTTTGGATTATTTGTATTGATTTGAACTAATCATCTGAGATGATCCTAAATTATTTAGGATAATTAATTATGTTTTCTATCTTTCGAGCATAAAATGTCTGGCCGGACAGAGCGCCTGTCTGGATGATATTTAACATTTTCAAGTAATCGTATGGGACAATCATAAAATTATCCTGGGTGATAAGTTATTTTTGCATCATCCAGACAAGTAAAGTTTAGCCAAACAGAGCAATGGTCTGGACAGTACTCAACATAACTGAACTATTTATATAGTATGATGTAGAATCATCCTAGATTATCAGAACAAAAAATCCTTTAATCATCCAGCATCCTCTAGATCATCCTAGCTGATTTAGCTTAATTTGTATTGATCATACATGATGATCTAGATATCATCCTAGATGATCTTTGATGATTAATTTCAAAATAGGGAAATTTCGAAGCCCTTCTTTATAATATCTCTTGTTCACTCAAGAAGGTATCTTTTGCTACATTCCTGACTTGCGAGAGCCAAGAGGACAGGGAGATAAAGGGAGAGAGATAGAGTGGATCTTATGAGGGGGAGTTTGTGAGGACCTCATAAAGGTTGCTCCAAGAAAGGATCCACGTCTTCTCTGGTTGACATCCCTGGTTCCTTGGAGGTTCTAGAGAGGCCTACCTAAATATTTGATCGAGGTTCTCTACTAACTTTATGAGAAGAGACACAGAGTTTAGTGCAATACCTAGAGGAAAGGCTCTGAGGAGTGGATGTAGGTCAAGTTGAATGAACCACTATAAAATTTGGTTGTTCTTTCTAATTGTATATTTTGCATTTAATTTTTGCACTTCATCTTTCTGGTGATTGTTTGGTTGTGATTTTAACTTTGTTTAAGAACTTTTTAAAGCACCTATTCCCCCCCCCCCTCTTGGTTAGCCTCGGGTTAATTCATAAGGGCTTAACATCACTGACAAACTTTCAAGATTCTCCAAACAAAGACCACAATCATGGATGGAATGATTTTATGCCAAAGCAAATGAAAAATATTAGAATTCTAAAGGCATGCCACAAATCCTTTAGTCTAAAACACCCATCTTTGGAAATGCCACACAAGAGGAAATCATTAGAGTCAATATTAAGGGGGAGACTCAAAATTTGTTGAATAATAGAATCGGGAACAACATTAGCAAGCTTGCCATAATCCCAATAATTATTAAAAAAGAAATAATTCACCTTAATTACCATATTGGAAGAGGAGTTAGTAATTGAGTCAATTGAATTTCCCCCTAACCAATGATCTTTCCAAAAGAAATATCACCATTACTAAGCCCCCATAGGATAAAGGGTTCAACAATCCATTTGATATTGCACAGACTCAGCCAGATCTTAGAGTCACCTTGGTTAAAGCAACAAGTAGACGGATGCTTACCCACATAATACATAACAAACATGAATTTGGCCCAAAAGCTCTCTTTAGCCCAAAATTTTAACCATAACTTAAAAGAAAAGGCATTAGCCAAGTCATTCATACTCTTAATTCCCAAGGCCTCTTCTTCAAGGATACCACAACACTTGTCCCAAGATGACCAAATAATTTTAGTATTATTACTAGCCCCTTTCTAGAAGAATTAATTAAAAAGTCTATCAATCCTATTGCAAACTAAAAAGTTTGAAAGATATAAACTGGAAAAGAGAAAATAATACTATGGATGAGAATTCAATAGCCCCTAAAAGTAAGGAAAGAAGAATCCCAATACTGGAGTTTATTTTGTATGGATGTAACCAAATCATCGAAAAGGAAATTATTCTTTTTACCATTAAAATAGGCACCTTAGGGTATTTAATAGGCAAGTGGCCATGCACAAAACTAGTAGAATTGTTAAAAGCCAAAATATGATCATTAGACACTTTCTTGAGAAGAATAAAGCAGCACCTATGTTTGTTTGGTGCAAGACCACTAACAAATTCAAATTGAAGAAAGAAGTCCATAAGTTTATTAATCCTATTTGTAGAAGCATTAGTAAACATCAGCAAAATAAAGATGAGAAATAGGAAAACCACCCAATGTTTTGAAATAGAGGCTATGATAAATTTAAAAAAGGTTTGAAAGGCCTCTAGATAAATAATAAATAGCAATATTGAAAAGAGCAGGTTATAATGGATCTCCTTGCCTAAGACCATGAGAAGAATTAAAAAAACCATTACTTTTGCCATTAACAATGATAGAGAAGTAAGAACCCTTGATGTAACTCTTAATTAGATTGATAAAGGTAAGGTCAAAACCAAAAAAATTCATGATATTGTAGAGAAAGTTACAATCAATTTTATTATAAGCTTTAGTAATATCAAGTTTTCAAATCATGTTGCCACCTATGTCCCTAACAACAAGATCTTGGTAAAACTCCTTGGCTAGAAGAATATTTTCATTAATACACCTCCGTTAAAAAAACCACATTTGGTAAGATTTAGGGTTTAGGGCGTAGTGTTGAGGGTTTAGGGTTTATAGTTTATAATTAGGGTTTTGGGTTTAGGATTTATAGTTTAGGGTTTCAGGTTTAGGGATTAGGGTTTAGGGATTAGGGTTAAGTGTTTAAGGTTCAAAATTTTAGTTGAGGGTTTAGGGATTTAGATTAATATTTAGGGTTTAGTATTTTGGTTTTGTTTTTAAGTTTTAAGGTTTAAGGGTTTTAGGTTTAGGCTTAGAGTTAGGGTTTAGGGTTTTTTATTTAGGGTTTAGATTTTAGGATTTAGGGTATATGGTTTAGGGTTTAAGGTTTATGAATTAAGTTGAGGGTTTAGTGTTTTAGATTAATGTTTAATGGGTTTAGGGTTTAGGATTTTGTTTATAATTTTTTATAATTTTTTATATTTTTTTATATTTAGGGTTTAGGGTTTAGAATTTAGGGTTTAGGATTCGGGGTTTCACGTTTAGGTTTAGATTTAGGGTTTAGGGTTCTAGATTTAGGATGTAGGGTTTAGGGTTTAAGGTTTAGTAATTTAGTTGATGGTTTAAGGTTTTAAATTAATATTTAGGGTTTAGGATTTTTTTATAGTTTTTTTTTTGTTTTTTATTTATTATTATTATTTGTTTATGTTAAGGGTTCAGGGTATAGGGTTAATAGTTTTTTTTTTTAATTAAAACCCACAAAGGCGCCTATACGTTAATATAAAAATCAATTACAAATTCCCTAAGGCGGGCGTTTGCTCACAAATTCTCAAAAGAGCTACAAAATAAAGTAAACCAAAAAAACTACAAGTCTATAGTCGACGCTATTCCAAAATAATCAATAACCTAGATACGTTCTAAAGATGCTAAAGCCAAGAATCCAAAAAATGAAAGATACAGATATGCAAATGAAGAGCAATTTTTTTTAAAAAAGCTTGAGCTCTGCCATCTATAAATCCACCTATGAACCACTATAGCTGCATAAAAAAGAATAAAAATATAGGGAAATATAAAGGTGAACTTATGATTAACTAAATAAAGATTAGAGCAAAAAGAGTTGATATCATCCATAAACATCTTGTTGGTAAGGAAACTCCCATAATAAGTGAAGGCAAGATCAAACCAATTATGATCAGCAAAGTAAATAATCCAATCATAGGTGTTAACAAAATCCTTACAACAAAGTCAAAAAACATCAACAAGGAGGGAACCAAAAGGATGCAAGACTTACCAGTTATTAGAGAAAATAAACCCACACAAACAATCCAAATAAAGCCCCGAATAAGAATAAAATTGCACCATCACAAGGGATAACCTAAGGCCGCTCCATCCTACCACCCAGCCTGAACCACCAAAAATAGGTAAATAGAGCCGAAGAGCAAAAAACTAGCCCTAGCATAGCACGAGAGGATGGACCAGAGAAAGAAAAACTCCCTGAGAAAATTACATTTCTTCCCAAAGGCAAGATCAAATAGCCAACCTGCAATAGCCCTAAAGAATAAAGCCAACCTCAAGAATAAATAGAGATAACCCAAGGAAAATACCCAACCAGTCACAGATCATCCATTAACCCTAGGGGAATATAATTCCATAGCCAAAGAATGTAACCATAACCATCTCCCATTACATAGAGAAGGGGTAAAGAGAAACCCTAGGAATCCCTTCAAAAGCTAATGTATAATCATAGCTCATGCCTCAGACAACATAAATCCCAATAGTAACCACCATAACTAAATAAATACACCAAACCAAGAATGAAATATAGGACATAATCAGCCTTCTCAAAATGCTTCAGATTAAAGATAGTACTCACACTACTAAGTGATAAGGCTAATCCAAACAAATAAAACATCCAATTGTAGCAATCATAAGGAAAAAATGCCACAAAAAGCTAAGGTTTAGGGCTTATGTTTAGTTTGTAGGGTTTATGGGTAAGACTTATGGACTAGGGTTTAGTTTTTAGATTTTAGGGTTTATGGTTAAGGTTTATAGTTTATATTTTGGATTTAAGGTTTAGGATTTATAGTTTAGTGTTTCAGGTTTAGGGTTTTGGGATTATATTTAGAGTTTAAGGTTTCGCATTTATGATTTATGGTTTGTGGTTTTGGTTTAGGGTTTAGGGTTTAGGGTTTAGATTTTATGTTTAGGGTTTATGTTTGGTGTTTAAAGTTTACGGTTTTAGGTTTAGGATTTTAGTTGAGGGTTTAGAGTTTTAGATTAATATTTAGGGTTTAGTATTTTTGTTTAGGGTTTTAAGTTTAAGGTTAAAGGGAAGCGTTTGGATTTAGGTTTTAGGGTTTTGGTTTAAGGTTTAGGGTTTCAGGTTTATATTTAGGATTTAGGTTTTAGGGTGTAGATTTAGGTTTTAGAGATTTGAATTTATGGCTTAGGTTTTAGGATTAGGGTTGGTGCTTTTTATTTAGGGTTTATATTTAGGGTTTAGGGTATAAGATTTAGCATTTAGTTGAGGGTTTAGGATTTTAGATTAATATGTTTAGGGTTTAGGGTTTAGGGATTACATGTTAGGATTTAGGGTTTAGGGTTTATGGTATAGGATTAGGGTTAGGATTAAGTGTTAGAGGTTAATAGTTTAGGGTTTAGGTTTAGGGTTAGGGTTTAGGTTTTCGGCTTTAGGGTTTAAGGTTATGGATTTATGTTTGGAGTTTCTTGTTTATGGTTTATGGTTTAGATTTAGGGTTTAGGGTTTAAGATTTAAGGTTTAGGTTGGGGGTTAGGGTTTTGGGTTTTGAGTTTAGGGATTAGGGTATAGGGTATATGTTTAGGGATTAGTTTCTAGGGTTTGATGTTTATGATTTTATTTGAGGGTTTAGGGTTTAGGGTTTCTTTTTGAGGGTATAGGGTTTAGGTTTAGGGTTTAGGGTTTAGGGTTTAGAGTTTATGTTTAAGGTTTAGGTTTTAGGGTATAAGGTTAAGGATTTTAGTTGAGGACTTAGGGTTTTAAATTAATGATTAGGGTTTAGGATTTCTATTTTTGGTTTAAGGTAAAATGTTCAGGTTAGAATTTAGGGTTTTGGGTGTAGATTTAGGGTTTAGGGTTTAAGGTTTAGGGTTTAGTATTTAGGTTTAGGGTTTAGGGATTAAGGTTTATATTTAGGCATAGGGTTTAGGGTTTAAGGTTAAGGATTTTAGTTTAGGATTTTGGATTTTAGAATAATGATTAGGGTTTAGGGTTCAGGGTTTGTGTTTTTTGTATAGGGTTTAGGTTTTAGGTTTTGGTTTAGGGTTTATGTTTATGGGTTTATGGTTTTGGATTAGGATTAAGGTTTAGGGTTTTGGATTTTGGGTATATGTTTACGGTTTAGGGTTTAAGGTTTTTATTTAGGATTGAGGTTTATGGTTTAGGGTTTAGGGTTTATTCTTATGGTTTAGGATTTATGGTTAAAGGTTAGGGATAGGATTTAGGGTTTTGGGTTTAGGGTTTAGGGTTTAGGGTTTTGGATTAGTATGTTAGTTGAGGGTTTAGGATTTTAGATTGAAGTTTCAAGTTTAGGAATTTTATTTAGAGTTTAAGGTTAAAGGTTAAAGGTTAAGGATAGGATTTAGGATTTAGGGTTTAGGTTTAGGGTTTAGGGTTTAGGGTTTATGTGTAGATTTAGGGTTTATGGTTTAGGGTTTAGGGTTTTGGGTTTCGGGATTAGGTTTAGGCTTAGAATTTAGGATTTTGGGTTTAGGGTTTATGGTTTAATGTTTAGTAATTTAGTTGAGGGTTTAGGGTTTTATATTTTTGTTTATGATTTAGGGTTTTAGGACTTTTTATTTTATTTTATTATTTATTTTATTATTATTTCTTTTATTTTTTTTATGTTAGGGTTTAGTGTTTAGGGTTTAGGGTTTAGGGTTTAGGGATTAGGGTTTAAGTTTTAGGTTTTAGGTTTGAGGGTTTAGGGTTAAGGTTAGGATTTAGGGTTAGGAGTTTATGGTCTAGGATTTTGGTTTATGGTTAGGGTTCAGGGTTTAGATTTAAGGTTTAGGGTTTGGTTTATTGTTATGGTTTTTTTTAATTAATTAATTTATTTATTTGTTTTCTCTTATTAGTTAAAACCCACTATAAGTGCTTACGTGTTAATATAAATTTTTTTAAAATATTTCTTAGATAGAGACAAATCACTCATTAAATGCTCAAAAGAGTAGCAATATAAAAAAAACACCTAATGAGCAATATGTCCCTAACTAAGCTAAAATTATAACAAAACAGTAAAAAAACCCCAAAGCAGCACCATCTAGAGGAAAAAATCAACTCAATGGAAATACTCCAAAGGCCAAGCATCCACAAGCAAACAACTTCAAAACTCAGCACTTGAAAAGCCTGCAAATGAACTCATACACCTTCACAACCACTTACAACATACAAAAAAATTATAAACAAAGACAAAGGATTAAACCTAAATGAATATCATGAGTAAAATTTATTATAGAATTTGATTAATATCAATAATTCTTAAGCCACAAACACAACACCTTCCAAAACAAAGCCTAGCAGACACAACACCAACAACACATACCAACTCTATCCAAAACCTAAAACATAAACCACACCAATATAGATCACCAGCAACTGCACATTCCTAGTATTATGAGAAGAGGCAGCATAAAATCCCCCAATACATTCATAGGTATTATAAATAGTGTTAAAATCACCACCAACAAGCCAGAGAAAATTACATATACTATGGAAATTAGTAAGTTTCTCCCATAAAACTTTGCTAGTACTGCGAGAAGAGGCAGCATAAACAAATGAGGCACAACAAGATAAATTTAAAACATCAATACTATAATGTAGAACTTGAGTGAAATCTCCAATAACATCTAGTTGAACATGATCCTTCCATAACACCCAAATCTTAATAGCAAAACTTGATATAACATGCTTAAAACCAAAAAAATTAGCAGTACTAAGTAATTTAGCAATATTAATGAGAGGTTCAAGTAAAATAAAAATAGAAACATTATAAATGCAACATAAGTTTTTAACTCTTAACTTATAGAAGGGGTAACCAATAGCCCTAACATTCCAAATAATAGATTTAAACATAAAAAATATGCTAATAACTAGTTCGTGAATGCATAGTCCTTGGAGATCAAAATATAATCTTCTTTCATTTCCTACCTCTCATATTTTGAAAATTTGTATAACCACAATATACATATCCTCTGTATTAGTAAATGCATTATTATGATAATGAGAGTTTGAATTAAGCATACTATCTTTCAAATCAATAAAGGAGGTGATACAAGATTGGATTTATATGGCTAAAGGTATTATAGTGAAAGGAGACAATAAGAATGTTCTCAAATTTCTTCAACAAGTGTACAACAAACAGAGGAAATCCAGCGAGAACGGTGATGAGGAGGATCTCTTATTCTTAAACAGATGTAATTATGTGATTTTTAATTGTGTTGTGCGGAATTGTAATAGGTTAGCGCATTATTGTGCTAACTTAGCTTTGTCTTTTGATTTTGTTTGGGACATTTTTTTGGAGAGCGACCTTCCTTCTTCCTTTATTCATATTTTAAAGGAAGAGAGTGATAGGTGGTTAGCCTCTCATTAGTTTGTATCTAGGTTCTTCTTCTTTTTTCTCTTAATTGCTACTTAGAATTCCTAAAAAAAAAAAAAAAAAAATTAAGCATACTATCATTATGCAGGCCCACCAGCCTTTCCTTCTGAGGCACTTCTTTCTACTCAAATGTATATCCATCCTCCACATTTTCTTTACTAGTCATGTGAATACATTCATTTCCTTCTACCAAAATAGGTTGTCCATCCTCCTGATCATTTACAACATAAGGAGAAATCATAATATTAGAGCAGTTATTATTGAGCAACTTAAAGTCCATATCAGGCAAATTTTTATTAAGAATACAAGGACTAATAAAAGATGATGTAACACTACTTTGATTAGAGGTGACATACAATATTTGCCACATTTTCACTACCTAATGGTAAGAAAGAGATAGAGTTAATATTGTCTCACTATACACGAATAGGCTCATCAACATTGGTGGAAGGTGGTTCAGTATGAGTAATGGAAAGTGGTATTAGGTCCTTATTTTCCTACGGTTTAGGACTATTGCACTCAATCACTCCATGGTTAGGATTCTCAGTATCATGAAAAACCACAATAATAACATTCCCATGCAATGTTTTAGTGGAATCCTTCTCCTTATAAAGATGTGGAGGTAACTTATAACATTTAGTTAAACCATGTCCATGCATTTTACAATGAGAAAAACAATGGGCAGATTTTTAATATCAACTTTTTAAAAATAACCATTCAACTCCAATCCAATCCATATCTTATTAGGATGTTTCTTATATATGGCTCATGACCTAGATTTGAAAACTAGATGAGGTAATGTGCTCTTTAAACTTAATATTTCTAAAGCTTATAATAATTTATCTTGGGATTTTTTCTAAGCCATTTTGTCTTTGTTTGGTTTGTCAGATTCCTTTATTGGTATTATTAAGAATTTTTTTGAGAATGCTTGGTTCTTTACAGTGTTTAATTAGTTTTCTAATGTTTTTTTCCATTTTGTTCAAGGGGTTAGACAAGGAGATCCTTTATATCCTTCTCTTTTTATTATTACTAGGGAATATTTTTCTGGATGTTTGAATGCTCTTTTTGAATTCTATCCTAGTATGTATTTTAGGTCTAAATACGGTTTACCCATTTCCCATCTTTGCATTGAGGATAACTTCATTATTTTTTCTTATGGGAGCTCTAATCAAGTTAAGAGGATCAAGGATTTTCTTAGTCTTCTTTGTTTAGAAAGTGGTCTTCAATTTAATGCTTCTAAATGTTCTTTTTATACTTCTAAGTGGATTTCTAGATCTAATTTTATTAGAATTATTGCTTGTAGTAATTATACTCATCAAAAGTTGCGTTTTATGTATTTGGGGGCTCCTATTTTTAAAGGGCATAAGAAATCTCATTTGTTTAACGAGATTATTAACAAGATTCAAGAAAACATTTCTTATTGGGAGTTTCATTTTCTCCCTTTTGGTGGGAGGCTTACTATTCTTAAGAGAAATTTAAATTCTATAGCTTCTCATTTGTTTCAAGTATTAAACCTAACTTTGCTACTGTCCTTAGGTTGGACAAAACTCTTAATAAATTTTTTGGGGGTCTTGTTCCAAAATTCAAAGAATGCATTGGTCTACTTGGCATAAACTATGTGGTCCATTAAATGAAGGAGGTTTGGGGTATAAAATTATTTTTTATTCTATTACAACATCTTCTTTTAAGAAGTGGTTGAATTTTACAATTAATTAGAGTTTGTCGGCTAAGTATATGAATTTCAAGTTTTGCAAAGGTAAGCATCATTTATGTTTTTTTTATAAACATGGTGATTCTGCAATATGGAAGAGGATGTGTTCTATTAAGCATAGAGTTGAACCTCCTATTGTGTGGAGCTTAAACTATAGTAATCTTTTTTTTGGCAAGATAGATAGTTTTTTAATGACTCAATTGAAGCTCTTCTTTCCACTACTTCTTATTCATGTATTAAGGGGAAGAATTATTTTAATAATGAGGACTAGAATATGGATGCGATTTTTGTTATGGTGCCTGTTCAGATAGGAAACAAGATTAAAGAGGTAAGTTTGTTTTTTATTATAATGATCAACTTTTTTTCAAGTTGTCATTTAATGTTTCTTTCATTTTTAAAAATGTGTGAAATTTTATTATGGAAAAATGTGATTGTTTGGTAGTTTTTGAGAAGATTTGGAGTAATAACATTCGTACTTCATATTATGTTCTTTTTTTAGAATTATTAAGTAGTTCATTCTGGTTGATAATATTCTTTCAAGGAAGGCTTTTATCTTACCTTCTAATTGTCATTGTTGTTATCATATTGAGAGTATTAATGGTTTATGGTTTAGGGTTTATAGATTAGAATTTTAGTTAAGGATTTAGGATTTAAGATATAGATTTAGGGTTTAGGGTTTAGGGTTTTTTTTTTCTTAAAACCAACTATTGGGGCTTACGCATTAATATAATACAACTGTTACAAAAGTCCTTAAAATGAAATAAATTGCTCACTAAATGCTCGAAGAGCTACAATATAAAAATCAAAATAAAACCTAATGAGCAATAAGTCCCTATCTATGTTACAATTATAACAAAATACCAAAAAAATAAATCAGTAGAATCTAAAGCAACCAAAGCTCAAGCAATCCCAAGCAGCCACCATCCAAACCCATCATCTATTTAACCTACACAAATACTCAAACACTTGCATAGACTCAAGTAGGATGATTAAAACAAAGCCAAAGAAAAAGCTAAAAAATGACAAAAGAACATTTTAATATAGAATCCCTCTAATACCAACAGTTCTTAACACCACAAAAACACCACCCAAAACAAGCACAGGACCACCCAGCCCCACAACAACATAGCCACAAAATAGAAACCCATAAAAAACCACCACCAACATAGAACCAACCATAACAAATGTTGCAAATCTATTTTCATGACTTATGTTTTGATGATTGACAAACACTATTGATTATCTTGGACTGCCTGTTACTTTTAACTTTTTAAGAATCGAAGATCGGACAAATAGATAAAGCCAGTTCAAGATTGCGTAGGTCTAGGGTTGAGTCAGTCTGTACTTTATTTTTTCTCTTCTTGACTCTACTTGTAATGTTCAAAGAGACTGATGCTAAGTAACCCTACACACACACACTTGAGAGACTTAGAATTTATGTTTTTACCCACATTGGCCAGGACGATTTTTACATCATCCTTGACGATCAGGCTTAAAACAGAAAGCCTAAATAAGGATTCTTAATTAAGGCAGCCGTCATTAACAGATCATCCTGGACGATACGTGTATCGGCCAGGACGATAAGCTGAAAATAGAAAAAAGTTACCGCCATAGACAATTAAGGTATATTGTATTTTTAAATAATCGGCCATGACGATCATTGATCGACCTGGACGATATTCACAAATTATGCCTTAATTGATCAGGAAATCAAGGGAGTAATTAAGGATGATTGATACGATCATATCATCCTAGACGATCGCAGGATCGGCCCGGACGATCTATTCAAAAACCTTAGTTACTTCAGGACGATAAATATCAGCCAGCTCGAATTCAGGGCGATGCTCTGGTCGATCTTTTAAGATTTGTACTGATCGGCCAGGCCGATGTCTATATCGGCCTGGATGATATTGTCGGCAACTTTCAATTAATGAGCTCCTTTGAAGCTCTTCTATTTAAGAGCTCTTGTTCAATGTTTTGAACAACCTTTGTGCTGCTGCCTTGACCTGAGAAGGCCTTGAGGAGAGAAAGAGAGAGAGGGAGAGAGAGAGAGGATCTTGTGAGGGGGAGCTTGTGAGGGGATTATTTGCTTCAAGGATCGCTCTGATTCTTCTTCGTCTAGAGTTTCTCATCCGTGGAAGGGTCGGTAGAGGTAAGGAGTCAGCATCTGGTTGTGGTTCTCTGCCAGCTTCAGGAGGAAGCAAAAGGAGATAGGTTCTCTGCCTTGCCGGGGTGGCAAAAAGGAGGTTCGTTGTAAAGGCTTCTCCGCCTAGCTATGGGGGCTAAAGAAGAGTCACGTTTGTAGTGCAATACTCGGAGGGCACCTCCGGGGAGTGGACGTAGGTCGAGTTGACCGAACCACTATAAATTTTTGTGTTCTTGTTTCTTGCTTCCACACTTTAATTTCCGCATTTATTTTTCTCGTGGTGTGATTTTGGTTTATGTGATTTTTGTTCTTTGTGAAAAGAATTTTTTTAAAATACCAATTCACCCCCCTCTCTTGGTTAGCTTGGGCCAGTTCTATAGGGCTTAACATCCCTAACAAACTTCAAGGATCGCTCTGCTTCTTCTTCGTCTAGAGTTTCTCATCCGTGGAAGGGTCGATAGAGGTAAGGATTCAACATCTGATTGTGGTTATCTGCCGGCTTCAGGAGGAAGCAATAGGAGATAGGTTCTCTGCCTTGCCGGGTTGGCAAAAAGAGGTTCTTTGTAAAGGCTTCTCCGCCTAGCCATGTGGGCTAAAGGAGAGTCATGATTGTAGTGCAATACTCGAAGAGCGCCTCCGGGGAGTGGACGTAGGTCGAGTTGACCGAACCACTAAAAATCTTTGTGTTCTTATTTCTTGCTTCCGCACTTTAATTTCTGCACTTATTTTTGTGGTGTGATTTTGGTTTATGAGATTTTACTTCTTTGGGGAAAGAAAATTTTTAAAATACCAATTCACCACCCTCTTGGTTATCTTGGGCCAGTTCTATAGGGTTTAACACCCCTAACAAACTTTCAAGTGGTATTAGAGTGGGATTCATAAAAAATTAGTTTGAAAACTTTTTGAATTTTGATCCATGGCTAACCTTGGGATTCGTAACACTACAAAAGGTTATTCAATTACACGACCTCCCTTGTTTGACAACTTACCTTTTGATTTCTGAAAAACTCGCATGTCAATGTTTTTACAATCTACTGATTATCGCATATGGATGCTTATCAAAGAAGGTTATTCTCCACCTTCTTGTGAAATTAATGGTGTTAAAACTGAAGTTGCTTTTACTGAATGGACTTTCGATGAACTAGGTTTAGCTCAATTGAATGCGAAATGTTTGAACTATTTTTTATGTGCTTTAAAATCTGAGGATTTCATGCGTGTCTCCACTTGCAAAACTAGTAAAGAAATTTGGGATAAATTGTGTATAACCTATGAAGGAACTAATGAGGTTAAACAATCCCGTTTGAACATTCTCTTGCATGACTACAAACTTTTTCGTATGAAATCTCATGAATCAATTTCTGACATGTACACTAGGTTTACTCATATAGTTACTTCACTGCATGCACTAGGAAAAGAACTTTCAAACTATGAAAAAGTAAACAAGATTTTGAGATGTATGCCATCGTCATATGATGCTAAGATCACTGCAATCACTGAGTCTAAGGATTTGAACACTTATTCTTTTGATAACTTACACTTATTCTTTTGATAACTTACTTGGATCACACATTGCTTATAAGCAAGGGGTGAATCAAAGAAATCTTGATGCAGGTGAGAAGAAGAAGGAGAAAATAGTTGCATTGAAGGCACATAAATCATATTCTGAATCTTCCGGGTCTGAAAGCAATGAAGTTGCCTTCATCACAAGGTAATTCAAAAGCTTTCTAGGAAGAAACAAAATCATCATTGGAGAAAAGGTAGGGATCATAAACATTCTAAAGGATCTTCTGATGTTGTTTGTTATGAATGCAGGAAGCCTGGATATGTGAGAGCCTATTGTCCTACACTTCAAGATCACTTGAGCAAAGAAAAGGAAAAAGGTGAGGAGAAACCTAAGTCTAGGAAGGACAAGAAGAGAATCCAAAAGACGTTTTGGGAAGAATCTGGTACTGATTCCTCTGAGACTGAATCAGAGGAAGAGACTACAAACCTGTGCTTAATGGGGGAAGATCATCTTGAGCAAAGTGATGAGGAAGAGGTATGTAAACTAACCTATGATGAATTATTTGAGATTTGTGAGAAAATCCATGCATTTTACAAAAAACTTAAGAAGACTCATGCTAGCTTAAAAGTGGAACTTGTAAATTTGCAAAAGAGTATGAAGTCATTCTTAAAGATCATTCAACGATTTATTCAAATCACATGTCTCTTCTTGATGAATTTGATGATTTAAACAAAAAGCATTTGGAATTAATTGATGAACATAATGCATTAAAAGTTTCACACACATAACCTAATTCTGATCTTAAGAAATCTAAAGAGATTGAAAAAAAATTGAGGATTGATAATGATGCATTAAAAAGAACTAACTTGAGGATTAAAAATGATTTGGATACATGTAAGAAAAATCGAATGACATCTACTTTTGATCCTAAGCCAGAACCTAGGAAGAGGCATTATAACTCAAACCATTTAAGAAACCCTTTTCCTGGAATTAGATGTTTTTCATGTGGCATGCTAGGACACATCTCACAAACATGTACCATACACAGTAGTACACATTATGTGTGGAGACCTAAGATGCATGATTCACAACATACCATATCTACATTGCATTCTACTTTTCCTAAGAAGGGGCTCAAACCTATTTGGGTTCCTAAATCTGACTGTTGTTGAGTTTTGCAGAAGTGCTCTCACCAAAGACCTCGTGGAAACATAAGATGACTGGACATAAGGAGGCTCGCAGCTGAAAATTGCTTAAACTCGCTGCTTCATAATTTCTTGAAATGATTTTTTGTTTTGTTTTGTTGTTTTGTGTTTTTGTGTTAGTTTGCTTTGTTTTCATTTTGTTTTTTATTTGGTTTCCTATATGATTATTTTTCAAGCTTTTTAGATTTTTGAGTTTTAGAGATTATGTTTAGCATTTCTAAATCGGTTAAAGGAAGGAATATCGTTGATGGTTTCCCTCCTTCTGACCTTGTTTAGCGGTATAATTTTTCTTCTCTAAACAAAAGTCTAACTCATTTTAGCCAATGATTTTTGAAACTAAGACTTTTTTTATCTTGCTACAAAAAATCTATCTTGTGCATAATATCCAAAGTTGTTATATTTCTTTCAAGTTATTTAAAATCTTGCCATTATTTTTATCACATGATTTTGATTTTGTTTTGTGACTTGTTCTTCCCTATGTTAGAGAGAGAGCTCCTATTCTCTAATATTTGGAGGATATACTCACAAGTAAGGGTCTTTTTAAGGGTTTGTTAAAGAGCTTTTAGCTTGCAAGAATTAAAAAGGAAAGAGGCCAATGACGCCAAATTGAAAAAGAAAAAAAATATATATATACAAATATGTATCAAAAATCAAAAGATGCTCAAAGAGCCAATCAAAGATTCAAGAGGCATAAAATGAGCCCACTAAAAAGCAAGCTATCCTCTCTTTTCAAAACTTTTAAAACTTAAAAGAACTTATGGGTTATGTGAGATTTTCAAAGGCTTGATTTCAAATTCCAGGATTGAAAAAAATTACTTTGATATATTATTTATGAGATATTTTCTTTCTAAACAAGTTTTGAATGGATCTTCTTTTTATCCTATTTAGTTATTTTGAGTTAGGCCTCTATTTTTCAAAAGATAATTTATACCCTGAAGGATGTCCGATCTAGGGTTAACAGAATCGGATATTCTACCTTCTTTCGATTGAAATTTGTTAACCTATTGATCTCTTGAAACTCTAAAGTTTGAATTAGTTAAGAAATTCTCATATGATTTGCTTTGACAAAAAAAAATTGTCTTCCTTTCAAATTGTTTGTTTTTAGCTTTTTTCTGTTCTTTTTTATTTTTCTTTTGTTTTATTTTTTGAGGGCTTTGATCATCACCATCCTTCATTATTTTTCAAATTCTAGCCACATCGTCCTGGCCGATACTTTTATCATCCTGGATGATAGGGCAAATTCTTTTCAAATTCCAGTTGCTGACTTTTTCTGTGCTTATTGTAACTCATCATCCTGGACGATACGATATCGTCCTGGACGATCTGATCGAACTTTATTGCAATCATGTGATAGTCCAGGTCGATAGAATATTTCGTCCTGGCCGATGCATTTATGGTCATCGTCCTGGCCGATACACTAGATCGTCCTGGACGATCCACGTGTCAGCACGTTTGAATCTTTAAAATCGGCCCCGGACGATCCATTATTGGACAATCGTCTTGGCCGATCCACTGTTCGTCCTGGATGATACACGTGGCACAGATTTAAAACATTTTAACTTTGGTCAGTACGATCAATTATTGTGTATCGTCCTGGACGATACACCTAATCGGCCTGGACAATCTTCTTTTTCAACGGTCGTCCGGCTTGGCTCCTCGGGACGATCGCCTGTCTCTAATCATCCTGGCTAATATCTGATTGGCCCGGACGATCGAACTGCCTTTTTGACCAATCGGCCTGTACGCAATTATTGTGCCATATCGTCCTGGATGATTCTGCGATCGGCCTGGATGATATGACCGTTTCTTTAAATTCTGGCCGTTCCAGCCATATTTTCCACTTCATCCCTTCTCCTCTTGTGTCCTTGCTAATCCCTTACTATGGCTGGTGGGAAACGTGTTTGATAAACTTTTGGGAGTTCTTCGAGGGCTAGGATTGACCCTCGTTTAAGGGAGGCGGAAGATGAAGCTGCCTACCATCGATACAAAGAATGTGGGATAATTATTTCCAGAATCATCAATCCTACCCATATCTCATACTCGATAATGGATCTTTTCGCTCACACCTCCCTTTATTTCATTCTGTCTCTTGCTTTTCCCTTTAATACTGAGCTTCTTCAAGAATTCTTCGCAAACCTTCGCATTAACCCTACCTTCACAGCCCTAACCTCCTATGTGAATCGACGCCTTGTCAAAATAACATATCAGGACTGTGTTGAACTATTACAGCTACCCACCACCAAGGATAAGCTGCACTTAATATCTTCAGATCCTGACCTTGACTGGTCCACGGCGAATCACTTCCTTCGCCAGACCAATGCACCTTTTCATGTTGGAGAGACTAGCTCTTTAGTCAAAGATGCTAGGATAATCCAACATGTCCTTCGCACCTCCATAATTCCAAAAGCCGGGGACCGAATCCACATCACCCCTCTACTTTCCCTCACTACTTTCTACATCATGGCACGTAGAGAATTTAATACTGCGGACTTAATTTTTCGATACATTGATCACTTAACCACAATCCGTGATCCAGGTCATAAGAGGAAACCCAATCTAGCTTTAGGACACATCATAGCCTATGTCCTTGAAACCAAATACCAACTTCAGTATCCTATTCCACCTAACCTCCCAACTCTCTTCTAATCAAATAGTTCCTTCAGTACCCTTCACAGTACTCGTCTCCACCCTGGGGATGAGGAACCTTAGGGGGCTGGGGTGGAGGAGGCTCCCGCTTCCGCTCCCATTCCTGATCCTGTTCCTCTCCACCAGCAGTCTCCGTTTGATCAGTTGATAAAGAGGTTTGATCGATGGGAGACCCGCTTTGACGCTTACGTTGCTGCAAAGGAGCAGCAAAACTCTGAGGATATTGCCCGCTACGAGCAGCACCGCACTGAGGACTTAACCCGTTTTGACAGCTATATTACTCACCAGCTGCAGCAGCATGACTAGGACATCGCCTGGTTCAATGCTCAGTTTACCACGCTTGCCACTACTTTCAGCAGCCACCTCCACCACCTGCTTCTGATGATCAGGGTCCCTCATTTTTCTAGTCTGTGTTTTCTGTTGTTTGTTTTCTGTTTTCTATAGTTTTTCTTATAGTTTGGTGTTTTCTTTTTCCTTTGTGTGTCTATGACCCTCTTTTTGTGATGACAAAAGGGGGAGTAGGATGTGGTAGGAAAAAGGGTATGTGCTTGTAACTTTGAATTTCTAGTGAACTTTTTTTTCTGAGTTTTTCCTCTTGTGTTTGCCATCATCAAAAAGGGGGAGAGTGTTACAAATCTTTTTTCATGACTTATGTTTTGATGATTGACAAACACTATTGATTCTCTTAGACTTCCTGTTACTTCTAACTTTTCAGGAATCGAAGCTAGGACGAACATACGAAGCCAATTCAAGATTGCGTAGGTCGAGGGTTGAGTCAGTCTGAACTTTGTTTTTTCTCTTCTTAAGTCTACTTATAATGTTCAAAGAGACTGATGCTAAGTAACCCTACACACACACACTTGAGAGACTTAGAATTTCTATTTTTACTCACATCGGCCAGGACGATATTTACATCGTCCTGGACGATCAGGCTTAAAATAGAAAGTCTAAATAAGAATTCTTAATTAAGGCAGCCGTCATTAACAGATCGTCCTGGATGATACGTGTATCGGCCAGGACGATAAGCTAAAAACAGAAAGAAGTTGCCTCCATAGACAATTAAGGTTTACTGTATTTTTAAATAATCGGCCAGGACGATATTCACAAATTATGCCTTAATTAATCAGGAAATCAAGGGAGTAATTAAGAATTATTGATACGATCATATCGTCCTGCACGATTGCAGGATCGTCTTGGACCAATGTAGGATCGGCCCGGACGATCTATTCAAAAACCTTAGTTACTTCAGGACGATAAATATCGGCCAGCTCGAATTCAGGGCGATGCTTTGGACAATTTTCCTCTAATTTGAACTGATCTGCCTGGACGATCGTGAGATCGGCCTGGACGATGAAGCCAATTTTAAATCATCCAGTTTGCATTCAGGCCGATGCTCTGGCCGATCTTCTGAGATTTGTACTAATCGGCCAGGACGATGTCCATATCAGCCTGGACGATATTGTTGGCAACTTACTATTAATGAGCTCCTTTGAAGCTCTTCTATTTAAGAGCTCTTGTTCAACGTTTTGAACAACCTTTGTGCTGCTGCCTTGACCTGAGAAGGCCTTGAGGAGAGAAAGAGAGAGAGGGAGAGAGAGAGGATCTTGTGAGGGGGAGCTTGTAAGGGGATTCACAAGGGTTGCTTCAAGGATCGCTCTGCTTCTTCTTCGTCTAGACTTTCTCGTCCATGGAAGGGTCAGTAGAGGTAAGGATTTAGCATCTGGTTGTGGTTCTCTACCAGCTTCAGGAGGAAGCAAAGGAGATAGGTTCTCTACCTTGCCGGGGTGGCAAAAAAGAGGTTCGTTGTAAAGGCTTCTCCTCCTAGCTATTGGGGCTAAAGGAGAGTCATGTTTGTAGTGCAATACTCGGAGGGCGCCTCCGAGGAGTGGACGTAGGTCTAGTTAACCGAACCACTATAAATTTCTGAGTTCTTATTTCTTGCTTCCGCACTTTAATTTCCACATTTATTTTTCTCGTGGTGTGATCTTGATTTATGTGATTTTTGTTCTTTGTGAAAAGAAATTTTTAAAATACCAATTCACCCCCCACCCCCACCCCCTCTTGGTTTGCTTGAGCCAGTTCTATAGGGCTTAACATCCCTAACGAACTTTCAACAAAAACCCCACCAAAAAACCTCCACAAAAAAACAAACCATAACTCAATAACCCTACCAATCAAAACCACACTAAGACCACAAAATAAAAACAACACAAAAACACCCAACCCCACAAAAGAACAAATGAAAGCCACCAATCGGCCAACCTGTTTCTACTCCTATCAACATAAGAGAAAATAACAAAATTAAATTCTGAAAAGAAAGCAAAATCTTCATCATCCTTGAATCCTTTAATCCTTGCCTTTTGAAGTCTTCTAATAACATTTGCATTATCTCCTTCAATGATAACTCCTTTGTATTTGAATATCCAATCTTTAATGATTTCTTTCAAAGGCTTGATTGCTAGAAGCTTTAAATGGAATACATCCCAATGAATGTATTTTTTTCCAAATGCTAATACTCCCTTTGCTATCACGTATGACACCTCCAATACCAGCTTTATAGGACTTATCAAGAGAAGCATCTACATTGATTTTTAACCATTCGGGTGGAGGGGGATGCCAAGTTTCGGACTGCCTAGGAGGCTGCTTAACATCCCATTGATCTGAATTGGTATTAACATTCAATTTAGATATAGAAGAATTACCAACTAAATTAGTAGCCACCGAGATAGCTCCATCAACCACTTTGTCTTGTGTAAATTTGTTTCTAGCTTTCCAAGAAAAAAATAGGACATTGAGGAACAAATTGAGAATCATACCATTATTAGCTGTTGTTTGGTCCATCCAACTACAGCAATCCTGTAGGCTATCAAAGAAAGGAATCCCAAAGCCCCATTTGTTTATTTTAGAGAACGCCTCCTTAATCTTGGAGCATTTGTAAATAATATGTTCCATATCTTCAATGTCGTCCATATACCTTGGACATACTTCATTTCCTTGCAATCTTCTACGAACCAGATAATGGTAAGTTGGTATAGCTTCCTTAAATAGTCTCCAGCAAAAGATTTCCACCCTTGGGCTAAGATTAGCTTTCTTCATCCATTTTGAGTATTTACGCTTTGGCAGTTTTTGAAATCTGGAATCAGCAATCATACCAGAAATTGATCTCCCCTATCCCTTGTGGATCAACTCTTGTATATCTTCCCGTTGTTCACTCCTTATATTTGTTTGTAAAATGAGTTCCACCATTTCACTACCAAATACTTTCCTCAATTCAGCCACATTCCATTCATTATATTCAATGAACCTCTCCAGCAAAATCGGTTCTTCTCCTTGAGGAACAACAAATGAAAGCCATTCATTTAAGGTCCTATCAAGTAGCCACTTGTCTTTAAATACTTTAATAGATGACCCATTTCCCACACTCCATTTCAAGAATGGTTGAAGAGCTTTACCTCCATCAGTTATGATTTTCCAAGAGGAAGAAACCTTCCTCTTCACATTGTCATCAACAATCTTAGAACCATATTTTGGAGCCAATAATTTGAATAAATAAGTATTTTTATTCAAAAATCTCCATGTAAGTCTTGCTCTCAGTTCAGCTACTTTGGAGGTAGGTGAGCACAATCCCCTTCCTCCTTTATTTACCGGTTTGCAAAGATCCTCCCATTTAACATAATGAATGCCAATTTCACCATTGGGCTTATTCCAAACAAAACATCTGTAAATTTTGTTAATTTCTTCAAGAATACTAATAGGGACCAAGGAATGAGTACAATAGAAAGTAGGGATAACCAAAGTAACCGACTTCACTAGAGCTATCTTCCCAGCCAAGGATAGGAGCTTTCTTCCCCAAGTGTTGATTTTTTTTAATGATTTCTCAATGATGAATTTATAGTCATTAGCCTTTAATCTTCTTAGTGCCATTTTGATCCCAAGGTATGTAAATTCTTTTACTTCCTTGATTCCCAAAGTTCTTGTAATAGCCATTCTCCTCCTTCTATCAACCAACTTCCCAAATAAAATTCAAGATTTCCTTATATTAATACATTATCCAGTTCAGTTGCTGAAATTGGAAAGGATCACTTTCACCTCCAAAGCCATCTTCTTACTTGCTTCCGAATATAACAACACATCATCTGCGTATAGCAAGTGTGAAATTCGAGGTCCATAAGTAGAGATACTAACTCCAATAGAAGTCAAAGCAAGTGCATTTGAAAGAAGCTGGGAGCACAAAATAAAAAGAAATGGGGACAACGGGCAGCCTTGCCGGAAACCACTCATGGCTGAAATCCATTCCGATTGGCTCCCATTAATTATAATAGAAAACCTTGGCATTAATACACATTCTAAAATTAATTTGGAGAACAATGGAGGGAATTCAAAGTATTTCAAGACTCCTTCAAAAGTATCCCAACTCATTGAGTCATAAGCTTGTTCCATATCAATCTTGTAAGCTACTAACCCTTTAGTAGAATTGGAAAACCTGAATTTGTGAAACACTTCTTGAGCTATCAAAAAATGATCTGAAATAGATCTCCCTTGGATGAATGCCGCTTGCTCCTCTAAAATGACTTTGGGAATAATCAAAATGAGCCTATTAAGAATAACTTTAGCCGCCACTTTGTAGACAGAGTTACAAAGGCTACTTGGCCTAAGGTTTGAAAGACTCAAAGGATTTGAAACCTTTGGAATCAAAACTAACAAAGTATCTTTCCAAGACTCATTCATTTCTCCATATTGAAGAAAATAAGTGATAGCATTCTAAAAATCATATTTAATAATGTCCCAATAAGATCTCAAAAAAGAATATGTGATTCAATCACAACCTGGAGCAATGTTGGTACCCAAATCTATTATAACAAGCTTTACCTCTTCCACCAAGAATTCTCTAGCCAGCCAAGTTCTGTCTCCACAATTCAATGTAAAATTCGGTTTAGGCCAACCCTCCAGCGAGCTCTCCCTCTACCTCCACTTATGTTTGAAGAACCTGATAAGAATTTCCTCAATTTGATTTTGTTCTTCCAGAACATTTCCATCCTCATCTTTGATCTTCACAATGTTGTTCAACCTTCATTTTGCACTAGCATAAGAATGAAAAAACTTAGAATTGCAATCTCCATCAGCCATCCATTTGACTTTAGCTCTTTGTTTCCACCAAGTGTTCAATCTAGCCAATGTAGAATTCAGCTCCAACACTTTGGCTTTTAATTTCCAGCAATCTTCAATAGACAGTTGACCCATTTCAGCTTCTAGATTTTGAAGTTTGAGCATATCCTCCATCAATTTATCTTTATATAAATTCAGGTTCACCTTCTTAGCCTTACTCCAAAAGAATAAAGATCTTAGAGATCTTCTAAATTTTGAGTTTAAAATATGAGCAAGACTTCCCTGATAGTTAATGGTTCAAGCCTTCTTGACCACCTTAAGTGCACCCGGATAAGAAATCCATACATCCTCAAACTTAATAGATTTAATGGATGGAAGTTTCAAATTGAGGATATTGAGGATAATTGGACAATGATCGGAAGCTACTCTAACTAAGTGCTTAACAATCAATTGAGAAGATAAATTTAATGCATATGAGTTAAGGAAACACCTGTCAAACCTTTCCAATATCCGAGCTCCTCCAATTTTCTTGTTTCACCAGGTGAACCGGGGACCAATGAAGCTTACCTCATGGTAATCATTGTTGGAGAAGAAGGACACGATTTCTTTAGAACCTTGAGTATATTAAACCTTTTGCCCCCCTTTTTTGTCTTCTCTTGAAGTGACACAGTTGAAGTCTCCAGCAACCACCATAGGAAATCCAATGGAAGAATGGATTTCCAGCTTCTCCCATAGTTCCCTCCTTTTACAGCATTCTTTATTTGTATAAACAGCAGCCACCCTCCATTTGTTGTTATTATTAATCAAAAGGTCTCCAATAATGCATTGATTAGAAGAATCTACCATAGTAAAATCAGCTACATTTGCATTCCATAAAACAATAATGCCACCTGATAATCCATTAGAGGACACCATAGCATAGTTCCAACCATCTCCAATAAGATTATTAACTTCTTTCCTTTCAATAGAAGTCAATGTAGTTTCCAACAATCCCACAAAAATCACATTATGTAGTCGCACAAATTCTTTAAGGAATAGAGAAGCACTCCTCTTCTTTGCTCCTCTACAATTCCAAAAAGCTAACGAATACATAATGAATGATGGGGGATTGAATCCCCAAGGTACCTTTTGCTTCCATTTCATTTCTCCTGCTCTTCAAAGTTGAACTGATAGGACCCAAGTCCTTCAATTGCTTAGATTTTTTCTTCTTCACTATATTAACTTCATCTTCGCTAAAATGTACCAAAGGAGTTATGATACTACTAGATCCAGTAACTATCTTCTTTGGAGGTCCTTCCATGACTTGATCTTCAACAGTGAATTTTGGAACTATTTCCCCCTCTTCCACTTGGCTGCACAAAAAGCTGAATCTGTTGCTACTGGATTGTTTTAGATTGCTCACACCACCTGGAATAATAATTCCAAATTCAGAATCATGCTTTGATTGATCTTCAATTATTACTTCTTGCTCAGTGACTTTGACCACAAGATCTTCAGCAACAACTTGAATAGATCCCGTATTTTTCTTATCAGCATTCCCAGAAATCCTTATAGCCTCCTTTTTCTTCCACAAATTTTTATTAACATTCTGCTGAGGATGGTTATGAACTTGATTTTGATTTTGATAATTGAAATTCTTCCTGCCTCTATTTATAATCAGCCATGGCCCATAACCAGATTCTTCAACAAATTTTTCTGCATTACCAGTTTTAGAGACAGAAACTTTTCCTGATTAGAATTTTTCTTCTACACCTTCTTTGCAACCTTCAATATTGTGGCCAATTAGACGACACGTGAAATAGAAATTTGGAACTCGTTCATACTCAATTCTTTGGTAGAATCTCCCAACTTTTCCTTCAACCCAAACACCAAGAGGAAGCTTGCTATCCAGCTGGATCTGGAAACATACTCTTCTGAATTCTCTCCTTCCCAATTAGAACATGTTTCCATCAATCAAATATTATTTTCCAACCATTGATGAAATCCTACAAAGATTGATATTATCCCAACATTGAAGAGGAAGATTTGGAAATCTAATCCAAATCGGAGCCGTCAAGCCTTTTAAGAGAATTTGTAGAAATATTTTGGGACCATTTATCCATACCAATAATTTTTCCGTTGACAAACCATGGACCATTTGTCATCACAGCTTCCATGTGCTCTGGTTCATAAAAAGAACATAGCACCCATCCCATGCCTAGCATAGTTAAATGAAATTTTCCAAACTGCATCCACTGTCTCCTGAGCTCAGAGCTAATAATTCTTAATGGAGGTTCCCCTCCAAATACCTTGATGACGATTGAGTTACAGAGCTTGTATTCATTTTCTTTTTCATTTTGCTCATGTAATTTCACAGTCACACCATCGTCAACAATGAAATTGCCCAACTGCACTTCTTATACTTTGATATTTTCCTTTTTCCTCCATGTATTCTTTATTTCTCCTTCATAATCTCCATTCATGCTTGGAATGGCATCTCCACATCCTCCTTTATCAGCTGATTCTACCTCTCTGACTTTTAATAAATCGGAGAATAAGATTTTCTCTGGTTCACCATTCATCTGCTGTACAGCTGAGATCTTCTTTTCTTCCAGTTTTTCCATTTTTGCAGAACTTGGACTTCCCGACCAGCTACAAACTAGCATCTTTATCTCCTTGCCATTTGTAATTCCATTGGAAGAGGGGATATCAATCCTAATCAATTTGGAAGATGGAGATGCATCTGGACCTTCAGAAGGTATCAATGCAACCCTATCTTTAAGAAATTTTTAAACATTTTCTTCAATAACTATATTTTTTCCTTTCCCGATTACCTCCGGTTCTCTCCTTGCTAGTAAACCTCCTTCTTTGATAACAATTCCTTTGTTGCTTTTAGATTTGTTGATCAGACCAAATCCAATTTTGTCATCACCTAACGCCGGAGGGGAGAGCATTGGACGGGATGAACCATTCATGACCTTCGAAACTAAATGATGATCTTCCAGAGTTCCGCTGGCAGGAAGATGCCGGCAAACTTCCACCGCCATCAATCTCCGCAACTCTTGCAAAGAGAAAAATTTGAAATCTCGTGAATAATTCGAACTGTTTCCTCAGAGTTTCTCTCACTAGTTTCTCTCACCAATTGTAAAGAGTGTTTAGGAATGAAAAAATCACTAGTTTAATTCAACCTACATCATTCACTCTTAGGAATTACTAGTTTAATCCAAATGCCATTTTATCCTACCCCTAAACCCAAACCACCACATCTTGGAAAACATATCCATAAAGCAATAATACTGGCTCACAGAGCCCATGGATAGAGAGACAAACTAGCATAAAAGAAAAGTCAACGGGCTCAATAGCCACCAACACAAACCATAAAAGAGCCCTAGGAAAAAACCACCAGGCTACCCAAAAATGGCCGCAAAGGAAACTACCAAACTAAATATATATATAAACTAGAGGAAGCCCCAGACACCCCACCAAACAACCACAAGCCACCCATCAACCTCACAATAAGGGAAACTGAGAACAAAAACATAATAGCCCCAACCCCCAACATTTCCCCCATAGATACCCACCACTATAAAATATAGTGAAAACCAGGTCCCAACTTAGCAGCTGGAGGTAGGAGAGCAACAACTAGAAAACCAATCAGTAATGGATCCAGTGCAGTCACAGCTCAAGCCCATATCTACAAATTTTACATCTAAAAAGTATAAAACTACAAGAAAAAGCTGACAACAATTCAGAACCACAAGAACATTATAAGGAAAGAAATAAATCTAATCCACTAACACAAGAAATGAAATGGTCACCAACAACCACAAAATGCTCTAGATAAAATTCAGCCCCCACAAGGCTTAGAGGTAAGGCCAGCTTAAATAACCTCTAATCATGGCAACCCATCAGGAGGAAAAGCAACACCACAAAACCAAAAAAAAAATGATAAACTAGCTACCAGCATCCCCCACTAAAGATCACCAAAAGCCCTCCAAAGCAGCCAAAAGGAATTCATCAAACAACATAAAAAAAAAATAGACAAAAGAAAAATGTCCACGAAAAGCCTACACACCGCACCAAGACACCACCAGAAGAATCAACCACCGAAAGACAAATAACAACATAATAATTTCATAGGACCCAACAAAATATGTCATAGAGAAGTTTTAGAAAGAAACCTACACCAAACACACAGAACCATCAAGATACACTAGAAAGGAATAAATCAGGTTACATAAGAGGCTAGCACCCCTAGTAAAACAAAACAATAATAGGTAAATCCACAAAGGGGCTAACCACCAGAGAACCAGACAAGAACCAACACCAAATCCAACACAACAAAACCCCACAAACTCTAGAAATAACCAAATGAAAACATGACTTAAGTCATACCAATTTTATCTAATCTCAAAAGCCCTTTTAAAGGGGTATATAAAATCACAGCTGTAAAATTAGTGAAATAATCCAACTCACTCCCAAAATTGGCAAGCCAATTAGCACCGGCATTACCCTCCCTATAAACATGAGAAAAATAAACATTAATAAACATTATCAATATTTAGCCATCCCTAACGAGATAAAAGACCACAAAATTTTAGACTAATTCCTCAACATTATTAATGCATTGAATACTATAAATAAAGTCAACCTCAATCTCAATGTTAAGAATATCAAGAGACATACAAGATCTCAGACCCTAAAAATAGCCTTAAGGTCAGCAAAGTGCATAATACAGTTCTATAAAGGACCCACAAAAGCCAAAATAATACTCCCTTGTCTATCTCTAATAATCCCACCACACCCCAAAGTGGGACCTTTAGCAATGCTACCAACATTCAATTTGTAATAGTTCATAGAAGGTTTAACCTAGTAAACATACATGGGGTCAAAAAGATAGTGTGTTTCATCCAACCTAAGGCCTAAATTAGCAGCAACAAAGTAATAGTTCTTAAAGCTTTTGATAGAAAAAAAATTAATAGAAAAAAGCCTCCAAACTTTTTCTTTGATCTTTTTTATAATCTTATAATAGTTCATACTAAAACCATTAAAAGAAAGTTATTCCTGTCCATCCATATGTTTTACAAAATTAGAGAAGGATTGAAATTTCTAGTGTGACCTTTAGAATTGACAAACCAAGATTTATGCAAATCATTAATAAACATATTAGCATTAAAAAAAATTAATTTGAAAATATCATCAAAGTAAATCAAGGTTTTAATAGCTAAAGGACCCGAGAGAAAAACATGATGCATATTCTCAATATGATAACAACATTGACATTTGGACAGTAAGATAAAACTTCTTTCAGTAAAGTTATCATCAGTAGGAATGAATCTAATTAAAATTATCCAAATAAAAATAATAATAGTATATGGAATACTTTTATGCCAAATCATAGAAAAATATTAGTAATCGCATTCTTGGTTTTAAAGATATGCCCAGCATCCTTTATTCTAAAATCCCCATCTTTAACAAATTACATAATAAAATATCCTCCAAATCCAAGTTCAGACAAACATTTAGAAATTATTTAATAATACTTAAGGATCACATTAACAAATTTATCATATTCCCAACAGTTATCAATAATGAAAAATTTATCTTAACTATAACAGTAGGAAGTGTTAGTGATGGAATCAATAGATTGATTACCCAACTAATGATCTTGCATAAAGAAGATGTTCCCACCACTAAGCCCCCAAGAGAGGTGAGGCTCAACAACTCATTTAACCTTGCAAAGTCTTTATTGATCTTAGAATCTCCTATGTTAAAGGAACAAGTAGTAGTATGCTTCCCCACACAATACATGGAGAACATAAACTTAGCCGAAAGACTCACTTTAGCATGAAAGGTATGAAATAACAGGCACTACACCTTAGGCCACCCTTTTTTTAACACACCACAACACTTTTCCCAAGAGGATGAAATAATTTAAGAATTGCCATTAGCCCCTTTCCAAAAAAAAAAATTATTTATAATTTTATCAATTCTATTACACACCATCTGAATGAGCAAAAAAATTTTAAAGAGTAAAAAAGGAGAGAACAAAGAACACTTCTAATGAGAGTAAGCATGCCACCAAAACTCAAAAAATTGGAATCCCATGATAAAAACTTATTCTACACCGAAGTAATCAAATCATAAAAAAAAAAAGACTTCTTTCTACCTTTAAAAAAAAGGGATCCCGAGATACTTATTAGGTAAGTGGACTTGCACAAAATTAGTGTGGGCTTTGATAGCCACAATACGAGTATTAGGCACCTTATTAGATGCAATGAAATGCCATTTTTTATTATTCAAAGAAAGCCCACTAACATTTTCAAAATTGTGAAAAAAGTCCAAAACTGCATTAATCATATTAAGAGAAGCATTGGTAAAAATGATAAAATCATTGGTAAAATATAAATGAGAAATAGGAAACCCCACAAGATTCTAAAATAGAGGCTAGCATTGTTCTCAAGGAGGTTGGAAAGGCCTCCAGAAAGATAGTCAGCCATAATAATAATAATGGTCAAAGACATAGGATTCCCTTGCCTCGATTCATGAGAAGATTTAAAAAAACTAGAGCTTTTGCCATTAATAATAATAGAGAAATAAGAACCTTCAATACAATTTCTGATAAGATTGTTAAAAAAAATTAAAATCAAATAAGTGCAGAATATTGTACAAAAAATTCCTATTAATATTATAATAAGCCTTAGAAATGTTAAGCATCAAGATAATATTGCTACCTCTCACGCTGACAACCAGATTATGGCAAAATTCTTGAGCCAATAGGATATTATCAGTGATACCTTGACCTTTAACAAATCCCATTTGATAGGGAGAGATAATTTCAGGAAGATTATAAGTTAAATGATGCATAATAATTTTAGAAATTAACTTACTAAATAAGGTGCAAAGACTAATAGGTCAAAAATAATTCCAATTACTAACATCAGTACACTCGGGAATATGAATAATAGAAGCAGAGGAAAAAAATTTATCAATAGCATGCCTGACAAAAAATTCCAAAATTGCAAAGTTAAGATATCACTAATAATATGCAGTGCTTTCTAAAAGAATTAGTAGTAAACCCATTCAGCCCAGCCACAAAATCATCAGTCATAGCATGAATAATTTCTTTTAATTCATGAAAGGTGGGGGGTTTAGAAAGAAAATCAGTATCGACTTGAGAGATGTCATTGTGGATAATAGAGAGATCCTCAATATGCCTAAAGGTAAAATCTTTATTTAGCCATTTTTGAAAGTGTTGAACCACAAACATGGAAATCTCCTCAACATCCTCAGTAACAGAACCATCCTCCAAGTTGATTTTGTTAATGGAGATTTTGGTACGCTTCCTCTTAACCAAAGCATGAAAATACTTAGTGTTGTTATCACCTTCAAGAATTTGCTTTGCAACCTCTTTTTATTTCCAAAAAACTTCTTCCTGGGCTTGTAATTTAAAGAGACAATCCTTAGCCTCTCTAAGTAAAACAAAATTATCATTATTAGGAGCCAATTGACAATTAACTTCAATAGTGTTAACTCTATCTTTCGCTTTTAGTATATAAAAAGATATTTTTAAATACATTGTGATTCCACCAATTGAAGATTTTTTTTAATCTTTTCAAATTAAAACAAAGTCTCTTCATACGAAGGAAAGAGTTATTAGGATGAAAAGGGGTAAACTAATTTTCCTGAACCACATTCAGAAAAGAATCCTGAAGTAACCACATATTTTGAAATCTAAATGATGCAAGGAATTCACATGCCTAGTCATAAGACCAATTAAGAAATAAGAATGATTAGAAAGCATTCTGTTGAGATGCTTAACAGGAATAGAATTAAAAGATTAAAGAAAGTTATCATTAAATAAAACATAATCGATTCCCGCAGTCTTTCGCAACTGGTGGTGCAGCCGCCGGATGATCAGCGACGTTCTTTGCCGATGTCATGGCTGCTTTGCGACCTCCGGTTCCTCTAAGAACTGTTGGTAGAGGCACTGATGGGGTGATTATCAGAGAAGGATGAGACCTCCGTCTCATCACTCTGTGGTTGAAGGCAAGGGAAAGAAAGCGATTGTGGATGATGGAGTAGATAGGAGGAATGTGGATCTTATGATGCCAGGTACACATATTCTTGATTTTGAAATCGGGTGTTGGATTCTTGACTAATGAGGGTCGGTGTGTGGATTATGATCTGAAAATTGGGAATGTTCAAAAGCGGGGAAATAATTTGATCTTATAAAGAATCCTGGAATGGAGTCTATGATTGGTGGCATTGTGATGGAGGATCTCAATAAACAGGAAAATACGGAAGAGGTTATTAAAGCCTGGACAAAGCCGAAGCACATCAAGATCGATTTTGAAAGAGAGCAAGCTGAATTATCGGAAGATGGGATTGCTTTTAAGTTGAATTCGGTTATGGAAGAAAAAAACAAACATGTTCTGAGACATTCTGTTGTGATTAAAGTTTTGGGAAATGATGTGCGGTTCCCAGTGTGTAGTATAGAACTGAGAAGACAATGGAGCAATTATGGAGGATTCCATTTAACGTTAATTGGCATGAACTGAATCCTTTGTTCATTCAGGATGGAGGAGGCTCTGGAGGAAATCCTCAATGGTGGACCGCGGTATGTCGGTGGCTACATTATCGGTATGGATAGGTGGTCCCCTGCATTTGATCCTTATTCCTTCAAGGGGATCTCCGCTCCTATTTGGATCAGATTCCCTTATTTACCGTTAAACTATTGGGATGAAGATAACATAGCGAGAATAACATCTCATTTTGGTACGCCGATGTATATAGATGGAAATACATTTCGATTGGGGAAGCGGGAATTCGCTCGTGTCTGTGTTAAAATTGATTTGGAGAAAAAGCTATCGAATGGAGTTTGGGTAGAAGGATCAGCTGGCAGGTTTTTTCAACGGGTAAAGTATGAGAAGGTTGATTTGTTTTGTTATCATTGTGGTCGAGCGGGACATAATAAGGCTGAATGTCCTGATGGGGTTGTTCAGGGGATTACAGATCAGAATATTAGTAAACCTGCTATAGATGAAGCAAGGAAGATAATTCCTGAAGTCAATCCTGCTGTGATTAAGTCAGAATACGGCCCGTGGATACATGTACAATTCAAGAATAAATGCTTTGTTAAGGAGAATGGTGGGGGTAGACGAATGAATGAACATCAAGGCACCAGGACGGAGAATATGGGGAATAAAATTCAGAAGAGCTTTATGCAGAAAGTTATTCCTGTTGAGAAGAAGAGTGTAGGTACTGAAGGTATTCCTGATATGATGTTTGATATAATGCCTGATCAGAAGAAAGCAGTGGATGGGTAGAAGAAAATTGTGGAAGATAAGATGCAACCGATTGCTGTCAATAACAGATATGTTGTTCTGCTTGATGATATTGGAGAAGAACCTATGAACAACACTGAGGAGGTTGATAAGCTGAAAGACTCGGTTACTCACTGCATTGAGGAAACTGATGGTGCTGGAGATACTGGAATGAACTTAAATGACCCAGGTTTAACGAACATTGGTATGGATGTTCACAGTGGGGGTAATAAGATTAAACTTGCCAAAGAGTTAAGATCTTTGGGACCTCTTGAAATAAGACACAAGAAGAATAGAAGGGATGGAAGGGTGAGTTCCATGAATGGGGAGGATTCCCCAGCAAGGCTGTAATGTCTACTTTGTTATTTTGGAATTGCAGGGGTGCTAGGAAGAGGGAGGCCTCCTTGTATCTGAAGGAGATGGTTATAGAATAGGATGTTTGATTTATTGGGCTCTTGGAGACTAAGATGACTAATATTGGTAGGAGGGAGGTTGATTACCTTATTGGGAATGAGTGGGATTTTTTCTATGTCCCAGCTGCTGGCCTTTCAGGAGGGGTGCTGGTGCTATGGGATAAGAAGAATGTGTCGTTTGTGGTTAAGGATACCTCTTCCCAAGTGATTATTGGGGACCTCTTGGTTCCTAGCTTAGGATCATGGAAGATTTCCACGGTGTATGGGAGCCGGTGTTGCAAGGAAAGGGAGGGTCTTTGGAGACAGCTTGAAGAGGGTATGAAGGATTCTAATCCATCTATCATTGGTGGGGATTTCAACTGTATATTGAACAAGGAGGAGAAGAGAGGAGGTAAGAGGTTCTTATTTTCCAAAGGACCGAGAGATATGAAGCAGTTTATGACAAACTCAGATTTTCATGATGTGAGAAGCATTGGACCAAGGTTCACTTGGTGCAACAACAAAGAAGAAGCCTCTCAGATTTAGGAAAGATTGGATAGGTGTTTGGTGAACTCGGTTGCTCTTCAAAGAATTCCTTCAGCTCTTTCTAGAAATCTAGCAAGAGTGGCATTGGATCATAGTCCAATTGTCATTAAATTGGATGAGAGGGTACGTTCCAAGATGAAGAGTATTAAATTTGAGGATACTTGGAGATCCTATCCAGCAGCTAGAAGCATTGTGTATCATTCTTGGAAGAGGAATGATTTTGGTGATAAAAGTGCTATTCTTTAGAGAAAACTTAATAGGACGCTGAGAGAATTATTTTTTTTTTGGAGTAAAAATAAGTGCAAAGATTTCAAGAAGCTTAAGGAAGATCTAAAAAGGGAAATTCTTGAACTTCAAAATAAAGAAGCTTTGGGGGAAGATTGGACTATTGAGGATCTTCTTTTGCTAAGAAGCAAAGTTCACGAGATTAATGTGACTTTGAGGCGTTTATCTACTTGGTGGAATAGAAGGGCAAAAGCTAGATGGCATGAAGAAGGAGACACTAACTCAAAACTATTTCACAACTTTGCTACAGCTAGAAGAAATGGGAATAGGGTGGTTCAAATTAAAGATGTGCACAACAACATACAAGTGGAAGATGATCAAATTGAGAAGGTTTTTATTCAATATTTTGAAGCTAAATGGCAATCCAGAACTTGTGAGCTATCAGGTTGGCCGGTGGCTGCTGAGAACCAGAAACTGAGCCAGGATGATGTTGCTGATTTGAGCTCTGATTTTAGAGTGGCCGAGCTGCAGGCCTCAATATTTCAACAAGGAAACAATAGATCTCTAGGTATGGATGGAGTCACTTCATCTTTTTATAAGTACTATTGGGATATTGTTTGGAAAGCATTGTGGGAGGCTATTAACTGCTTCCTAAATTCTGGTCACATGAGTAGGAATTGGAAGAATAATCTTACTATTTTGATTTCTAAAATCAAAAACCCTTTGACTCCATCCAACTACAGGCCGATCAGTTTATGCCAGACTAATTATAAAATTACAGACACTATTCTAGTTAACAAATTGAAGAGGTGTATTTCCAAAATGATCACTGAAGAGCAAATGGCTTTTATGCCGGAGAGGTCTATCTCTGAGCATTGCTTGTTGGCTCAAGAGATCTTTCACAAGTTCAAAATATCTAATAACAAGAAGGGATTGATGGCTCTAAAATTAGATATGGAGCAGGCTTACGATAGCATGGGATGGCCTTCACTTGATCAAATTCTTAAATGTTATGGATTTCCTTATATGTTTTCTAACCTTCTCATGGAATGTGTTGTAGATGTGAGATTTTCCATCATTATTAATGGGAAAAATTCTGAGTGGATTGATGCTCAAAGTAGCTTTCATCAAGGATGCCCACTCTCTCCATATCTCTTCATTATGTGCTTCCAGTTGGTTTCTAATTCTCTTGAGCAGAGGGGTCAGGATCTTGGTATTAGAGTCTCTCTTAGAGGCCCTAGGATTACACATCTTCTCTTTGCAAATGATGTGTTAATCTTCTCTCAAGTCTCCATGTGTTTGGCTAAAGCTTTGAAAAATATTGTTGAAGATTTTTGTAAATGGACGGGCCAAAGGATAAATGTAAAGTAAATCTCAGATTCTCTTTGGCAAGGTGGTTTGATATCCAATAAAGAAGAAGATTGCCAGATTGTTTGGTTACAAAATTGTTAAGGAAATGAGCTACCTTGGATTAAGATGTCCCTTAATAGATTAAAGATGGCTGATTTTCAGGATGTGTTGAGCAATGTTATGGATAGGCTCAATGCTTGGGGAAAGAAGTCACTATCTTTGGAGGTAAGATTACTCTCATTACTAGCTCTTTGTTGTCTATGCCAAATTTTTTAGTAACTCATTCGTCAGTTCCTAAAAAAGTGTTGTATGAGATGGAGAAACTTTGTAGAAGTTTTATTTGGCATAAACCTGGTGGAAATCGTAGTATGCATTACGTGGCTTGGGGAGAATTGTGCAAACCGAGAAGTATGGGAGAGATGGGACTTCAATCTCCTGTTATGAGGATTAGTTCATTGAGGTCAAAGTTGGCTTGGGATTTTTTTCAGAAACCAGATACTCTTTTCCACAGGACTATCAAGCACAAATATGGGGATGATATAATGACTGGTACACACAAGAAGGTAACATCAAATGCATGGAAAATTCTACTTGATGCGGGAAGACAGCTGAAGAACATAAAAAGATGGGTAATTGGCAGTGGGGAAAAGAACAATGTGCTGAATGAAATCTGGTTATTGGACAAGTGCATTAACAGGTGGCCTACGTTTGTGGATTGTGTTGCTTTGGAAGGAATGTATGCACACCAATTGTTATTGAATGAAGGCCAATGGAATTATGCGTTACTTCAGGAAGTTTTCCATCCTAATCTCATCCTGTTGATCAGCAAAATCCAGATTAATTTTGGGTTGGAGGACCGGAGGGAGTTGCTGAGCATGTGCTCGGGAAAGTCAGTATCTGCTCTGTCTTCTAAATATATTTTGAATTGTAAATTCAATATTGATGATGAGGATTATTATAAATGGCTTTATAAGCTCAAAATCAACAAAAAAGTCGAGATTTTTTGGTGGAGGTTTGGGAAATCTGCAATCCCTACGAATTTGTTTCTTAATTACCGTAGGATTGCTGTGGATTATTCTTGTGCTAGAGGCTGTAATGTTGTTGAGAGTTATGAACACATTATGGTCCATTGAAAATATATGATTGAATTTATTAACCAGATGCTTTATTGGTGCATTTCCATTCCAGTTTTCCATTCTCTAGACAGCTGTTTGCAGGAGTTAAGAAGGCTAACATCTCAGAATAATGGTATTGTTAAAATCTACTGCACTATTGTTTATCTATCTTGGAAGAATAGGAATGATGTGAAACATGGCAAAGCTGCTCTGCCTTCTTCTGTGGTAGCTTCAAATGCTTTGTCTTTGGCCATTACTAAAGCTAGTCCACATCTTTCTAACTAGGGAACTAATCTCCTTAGGGAGTCTCGTGAGTCTTGGTGCCCCCCTCTGAAAGACTGGATGAAGATCAATGTAGATGTGTCATTGCTTAGCTCTAACTGTGCAGGAATCGGTGGCATCTTCAGAGATCATAAGAGAAGGTTTATTCTTGCTTTTGGGAAAATTAAAGTCCATTAGGACATTGCCAAACTTGAGTTGGATCGAGGCTGTATTCTCGGTTAGGGAATACATTAGGAGTTGGATGCTTGAGTACAAAGGAGTCATTATTGAGAGTGACAACCTCAATATTATTACTTTCATTCAAGATTCTTTCAAAAAGAATAAGTGGATTGTGGATAGCTAGCCTGCAGAGGAGCTTCTATTCTTCAATGACTTTCATAAAGTGGTTTCCAACATGTTCATAGAAGATGTAATCAGGTAGCCAATTTATGTGCTACTATGGCTTTAAATAGTTGCTTCTTTTTTGATAGTTTCTCTTTTGATAACATTCCTCCCTTGTTATTGAATTCAATCAAGGAGGAATGTGATTCTTTTTCTTCTTATCAATTATAATTAGCCTCTTTTTTTACATAATGTAATTGTGATGCACTTCTTCAAAAAAAATAATAAAACATAATCTAGCTATTGCTATAAATGGCCACAATTCCAAGTGAATTTGTTACTAGAAAAACCAATGTTAAAAAAATTTAAATCCCTAATTATATTATTAAAGACCTCCATAGAATGATTTATAGGAGTGGAACCCCCAATACGCTCAGATGAATTAGAAATCATGTTGAAATCACAACCCTTATGCCAGGGAAAATTACTCTAAAAATTATTGAGTTGCTCACAAAGAACTTTTCTAGTAATGCAAGAAGTTGTAGTTAAAATAAAAGACGCACAATAATTTATATTCAAAACTTTAATATTATAATGCATAGCTTGAGTAAAGTCTCTAATAATATCAATCGAAATAGGATCCTTTTAAAGCACCCAAATTTTATTAGCATAGTTCAAAATAGAATGTTTAAAGACTAGAAATTTAGTAGTACTCAATAATTTAGAAGCATTAATAAGGGGTTCAAGTAAATTCATAACCCTCAACCTAGAGGAAGGGAATCTAATGCCCCTAACATTCCAAATAATAGAGTTAAACATAAAACATATATTTAATAGCTAATTTGTGAACGGGTGTTCTTAGAAGATTATAAAATAAAATTCTTGTTTTTCCTATCTCTCATATTCTTAAATTTAATATAGTTAGTGTCATTATCCTATTTTGTAAAACATTTAGCACAAAAGGCCATACATATCCTCTATATCAGTAAAAGCATCACTATGATAATGAGAGTTAAAGGGAAGCTTACTATCATTTTGGAACTCATCCTACCATATCTTTTGAGGCAATTCAACATCCTAAAAAATAACAACAACCTCTACACTTTCTTTGCTACTCAACCCAAGATCCACATTTTCTTATACAACTAAACCCAATTCACCACCCTTCAAGTTATTGTCATTCTTCCGCCTACTCAAAACTCAGAGGGGGTGCCGCCCACTAATAAAATCTCGGTTTTTGCAAGAGTTGCGTTCTTCTATGCAAGAAGAAGACTTAGAAAGAACAAAGAAGTTTGGATCCGCAAAAGTATGCTTAGGCAGTTCCTTCGCTGAGCACAACAGAATGAAGAGAAATTTGTTTCATTTCCAATATTTCTTCATTTCAAAGAGAACAAACGAGAAAAGTCACTACCAGTAACATTTTCCACCACTTTGTCCTTATTATTCACAATAGATTTAAAAGAAATAGTATTAGTACAATTTTTGGTAATCATCATGCAATCCATATCAGTCAATTTTTTGTTATTGCTAATATGATTTTGAAGTAATAATATTTTTAGTAGTTATGATAGTTAGCATTTGTTCAGCCATATTATTATAAATAAGTGTAGTTAAGTGTTTAGGGTTTTAGATTAATATTTAGGGTTTACGATATAGGATTTATGGTTTAGATTTTAGGGTTTATGGTTTAAGGTTTAGGGTTTAGGGTTAAGAATTAGGGTTTATGGTTTAGGGTTTAGAGTTTAGGATTTTATTTCTTAGGGTTTAGGTTTATATTTAAGGCTTAAGGTTATGGATTTTTATTAGGGTTAGGGTTAGGTTTAGAATTTAGTATTTATTATAAATATTTTGGATTTAGGGTTTAGAGTTCAAGGATTAGGATTTTAGTTAAAGGTTTAGGGTTTTGTATTAATATTTAGGGTTTAGGGTTTAGGTTTTATGGTTTAAATTTTATGGTTTAAGGTTTCGAGTTGAGCGTTTAGGGTTTAGGGTTAAGGGTTCTGTGTTTATGGTTTAGGGTTTTGGGTTTAGGGTTTAAGGTTTAGGGTTTTAGGTTTTAAGGTTTAGGGATTTTGGTATAGGGTTTATATTTAAGGCTTAGGGTTTATAGTTTAAGGTTAAAGATTTCAGTTGAGGGTTTAGGGTTTTAGATTAATGTTTAGTGTTTACATTTTAGGGTTTAGGGTTCAGGGTTTAGGGTTTAGGTTTTAGGTTAGCGTTTAGGGTTTATGTTTAGGGTTTTGGGTTTAGGGTTAAAGGATCAATATTTTAATTGAGGGTTTAGAGTTTTACATAAATATTTATGGTTTATGATTTTTTTTTTAATTAAGGTTTAAGGTTAGAGGTTAGGGTTAAAATTTAGGGTTTAAGTTTAGGGTTAGGGTGAATAGTTAGGGTTTAGGGTTTCAAATTTATGGTTTAGGTTTAGGGATAGGGTTTAGGGTTTAAGGTTTTGCATTTTAGTTGAGAGTTTAGGGGTTTTTTTAATTTTTTTTGTATGTTTGGGGTTTAGTGTTAAGTGTTTAGGGTTTTGGGTTTATTGATTAGTATTTAGGATTTAAGGTTTATTATTTAGGAGTTAGGGTTTGTTATTGAGTAGTAGTGATAGTTAAGGGTTTAGGGTTTTGGGTTTAGTGTTTAGGTTTAGGGTTAGGGTTTAGAGTTTTGTATTTAGGATATAGGGTTTAGTGTTGAGGTTTAGGGTTTTGGGTTTAGGGTTTAGAGTTAAGGGTTTATATTTTCGGCTTTAGGGTTTAATGTTTAGGGTCTAGGGTTAGGGTTAGGATTTTGTGTTAGGGGTTTATGGCTTTGGGTTTTAGTTTAGTGGTAGGGTTTATGGTTTAGAGTTTAGGGGTTGGTCAAGGGTTAAGATTTATTGTATAGATTTTGGATTTAGGGTTTAGGGTTTAGGGATTAAGGTTCACTATATTAGTTAAGTGTTTAGGGTTTTAAATTAATATTTAGGGTTTATGGTTTAAGGTTAAAGTTTAGGGTTAGGGTTTCTAATTTAGGGTTTAGGTTTAGTTTTTAGTGTTTTGGGTCTAGATTGTAGATTTTATATTTAGGGTTTAGGGTTTTGGGTTTAGTGTTATGGTTTATGGCTAAGGTTTAGGGTTTTATATTTATGATTTAGGGTTTAGTGTTAAGAGTTTTGGGTTTATGTTGAGGTTTTAGGCTTTAGGGTTTATGGTTTAGGTTTTACTTATAGGGTTTAGGATTTTTAGTTTAGGTTTTAGTGTTTAAAGTTTATATTTTATGGTTTAAGTTTTAGAAATTTGGTTTAGGGTTTGGGTTTAGGGTAAGGTATTTATGGTTTAAGTTTATGGTTTAAGGTTTAGGGTTTAGGATTTAGAGCTTAGTGTTTAGTGTTTAGAATGATTTATTGGAGTGGAACCCCCAATAAGCTCAGATGAATTATAAATCATTTTGAAATCACCACCCACAGGCTAGGGTAAATTACAAATACTCTAAAAATTAGTAAGATGCTCACAAAGAACTTTTCTAGTAATATGAGAAGAGGTAGTTTAAATAAAAGAGGCACAATAATTTATAATCAAAACTTCAATATTATAATGCATAACTTAAGTAAAGTCTCTAATAATATCAATCTTAATAGGATCCTTCTAAAGCACCCAAATTTTATTAGCAGCGTTCAAAACATAATGTTTAAAGATTAGAAATTTAGTAGTACTCAATAATTTAGAAGCATTAATAAGAGGTTCAAGTAAATTCTTAACCATCAACCTAGAGGAAGGGCACCAATGCCCCTAACATTCCAAATAATAGAATTAAACATAAAAAATAGATTTAATACTAGATTGTGAACGGATGTTCCTAGAAGATTGTAAAATAAAATTCTTTTTTTTTCCTATCTTTCATATTTTTAAATTTAATATAGGTAGTGTCATTATCCTATTTGGCAAAACATTTACTAGAAATGGCCATATCATTGTTGCAACCCATGGCCCCGAGTTTGAGATTTTGATGATGCCAAATAATGAGTGACTTGGAACTGCTTTTCATTGCTTATTATTTTATTTGTTATTTTCCTTGAGCACTAACATTTCAGGAAGATCACAAGTGACTCAGGAAGAAAGGAAGACTCAAGACCGGGTAGATTAGGAGTACGAGTCAAACATTGTATTTTTCCATTTATTCTATTTTTTACTTTATTGAGTCTGGCCACAAAATGCGAAAGAGTAAGAGCAACCATGCACACACACAGGGGGAGAATTTTTTTTTAACTGAAAATATAAGTAAAATTCTTCTCTGGAGATCGTACTGTACGATGTTATTTCGTACCGTACGATCCAAGCTATGTGGGCAAATCTGTGAATAGATCGTACTGTACGAATTACTTCGTACTGTACGATATGTTCAGATCCAAAAACCCTAGCCGTGTCTTAATTTGAGGAAGTGATTTTTGCGCCGTTCGTACTATACGAACTTGTTCGTACTGTACGATCTGTATTAAATACTTACTTAAATTAACACGTGATTAGTGCACGTAATCAAGGCCTAATTGAGATTTGAACATCGTACTGTACGAATATGTTCGTACTGTACGATGGGTTTCAAATACTTACTTAAATTAACCCGTGATTAGTGCACGTAATCAAGGCCTAATTGAAATTTGAACATCGTACTGTACGAACTTGATCGTACCATACGATGAACAGAGACGAAGTATGATCGTCCCGGATATCGTCCGGTACGATCTCTTGGTTTTTGTCACATCGTACTGTACGATGTCAATCGTACCATACGATGAACAGAGACGACATCCGATCGTCCAGACCATCGTCCTGTACGAATAGTATGTTGTTGAATCGTACCGTACGATATTGTATCGTACAGTACGAATTGTTTTTGTACTGTTCGTACACCTTCGTACCAGGACGACGGCTGTTTATGAAGATCGTACTGTACGATGATGAATCGTACTGTACGAACAGTAACGGCTAATTTTGAATTCAGAGGTTTTTGGAGCCTTTTTTAGATGCCAATCAAGTTCTTTTTGAAAAAGTTTTTGTTAGAGAGGGTGAACGTGATTAGAGAGGGGATTCCAAGGGAGAAAACTCAAGAGAAATTCTTGAGGGTTGAAAGGTAGGAGGAGGTGAGCGTTGTGAGGGAGAAGAGGTGTGAGGGAGATCACACGGTTGCTCCAAGCTCGCTGCATCTTGCTCCTCCTGTGGCCCGAGAAGGATTTGAGGGAGGATCTCCAAGGGAAAGGCCTGTCTGCATCCGTTACCTCGAGGTTCTCTGCCTTCTCCAGGAGGGAGAAAAACGAGAAGGTTCTCTGCCGTCGCCAGGAGGGCGAAAACAGAGTTTGGTCTTCCGCCACGCCGGGTTGGTGAAAGGGAGGTTTGTACAGGCTTCTCCGCCTTGCCAAGGGGGGCAAAAGGAGAACTATTTTTATAGTGAAAATCCCGGAGTGGAGGACTCCGGGGAGTGGACGTAGGTCATATTTTGACCGAACCACTATAAAAATCTTGGTGTGTTCTTTCTTTATCATTGTTTACTTTTTGCTTGCACTTTAATTTTTCATATCTATTGCACGTGGTTTTTTGGTCAAGTAAAATTGCATTGATCTTTATTTTAATATTTCAAAAACCAACAAAAATTAGAACTCTTGTTTAGGGTTTATTTTTTATTAAGAGAAAACTTTTTACAATTCACCCCCCCTCTTGTCGTTTAGTAATTTCAATTGGTATCAGAGCTTGTTTTTCAAAAATAGTGTTTTAGAAAACCTTGAAAAAAACGATCATGTCGAATTTTGGTAATCGTAACACTGCGGAGGGTTATTCAATAACTCGTCCACCACTTTTTGATAACATACCGTTTGATTTTTGGAAAATTAGAATGTCTACATTTTTGCAATCTATAGATTACCGCATGTGGATGTTAGTTAATGATGGGTATGTTGCACCGTTTAAAACTGTTAATGGTTTGAAAACCCCTGTACCGTTTAATGAATGGAGCAATGAGGATAGGGAATTAGCCCAACTGAATGCTAAGTGCTTAAACTGTTTCTTTTGTGCATTGAAATCTGAGGATTATATGAGAGTATCTACTTGTGCTTCTGGTAAGGAGATTTGGGATAGACTGTGCATTACATACGAAGGAACAAACGAAGTAAAACAGTCTAGGCTTAACATTTTACTGCATGATTATGAATTATTCCGTATGAAACCTAGCGAAACAATTTCTGACATGTACACTAGGTTCACCCAAATTGTGACATCCTTGCATGTTTTAGGTAGAGAAATTTCAAATTCTGAGAAAGTAAATAAAATTCTTAGATGTCTGCCTAGTTCCTATGATGCTAAGATAACTGCTATCACTGAGTCCAAAGATCTTAATGTTTATTCTATTGATAACCTCCTCGGGTCACTCATTGCATACGAGCAAGGAGTGAGCCAAAGGCAAAGTGATGCAGGTGAAAAGAAAAAGGAGCGGACGGTGGCATTAAAAGCTAGCAACTCAGAAAGTGAAAGCTCTGCAGGGGAGGAAGACGATGAAATAGCATTGATGACCCGACAGTTCAAAAATTTTCTGAAGAGAAAACAGAAGCGTCATCAAAACAGCTGGAATAAAGGTAAGAGCTCAAGGTCCAATAAGGTTTCATCTGATACAATTTGCTTTGAGTGCAGGAAGCCAGGTCACCTACGAGCCGATTGTCCTAATCTGAAAAGTCAACCAGCAAAGGAGAAAGGAGATGACAAAGGTAAATACAAGAGAGGAAAGACCAAGACACAGAAAGCTTTTTGGGCCGACTCTGCCTCAGAATCATCAGAAGAAGAAGCAGAGGAGGAGGTAACAAATCTGTGTCTTATGGCTAATGATAACCTTGATCATTTGGATCAAGATGAGGTATGTCAACTCTCTTATGATGAATTATTGCTTATTTCTGAGAATATTCATGACTCTTATAGAAAACTGAAGAAAATGCATGCTAAACTTAATATTGAATTTAGTTCCTTACAAATTGAGCATGCTAACTTAGTTAAAGAAAATTCTGATTTAGATAAAGATCACATGTCACTTCTTGATGAGTATGATGCATTAAATAAGAAGCATATTGATCTAATTGAAGCGCATGAATCCTTGAAAACATCACATATTGAACTAGATGTAGAGTATGAAAAACTAACTGCACTTGCATTAGAAGTAGACCATAGTGAGCACTTGCTATTGATAGAAGTTGATGGATTGACCGCTCAAAATAAAACGTATAGTGAAAAGATAAAAGAACTAGAAAATGAAATTGCATCACTCACAGTAGGCCATCCTAGAAAACCTCCAACACAGCATACATCACAAAACCTTAGGAAGAGGCACCATCACACTCATAGATTAGTGAACCCATTTCCTGGTGTTAGGTGCTTCTCTTGTGGCATGTTAGGTCACATAGCCCGCACATGCACAATTCACCATAGGACACACTTAGTGTGGAGACCTAAATTGCATCCATCACAGCATAACATGCATACATCTCATTCATACAAGCATAAGGTGGAACCCAAACTCACTTGGGTTCCCAAATCTAATCTTTGAATGAAATTGTAGGGATGCTCTCACAAAAGACCTAGTGAGAGCATGTGGTACCTGGATAGTGGCTGCTCGCGTCACATGACTGGAGATATGAAGAAGTTCATCCTATTGGAGACCAAAACTGGAGGCAAAGTAACGTTGGGAGACAACACTACCAGGAAGGTGATAGGCTCAGGTATCGTTGGTAATGCTAAGAACTTTATAATTGAAAATGTTTTACTAGTTGATGGTTTGAAACATAATTTACTTAGCATTAGTCAACTGTGTGACAAAGGTTTTGATGTTAAATTTTTTACTGATAAATGCCTGATTAGTTTATTTGGTGAAACAATTTTAGAAGGAAAACGAATGAACAATGTTTACATGTTAGACCTTGATCGTGTAGATAACTCAAAATCATTTTGCTTGAAAACAATAGTTGATGATTCGTGGCTATGGCATAGGAGACTGTGCCATGCTAGTATGAAAACTCTTAGAAACATCACTCAGAAAAACCTAGTTAGAGGTGTACCTAAATTAGAATTCACCAAGGATCACTTATGTGATGCTTGCCAACAAGGAAAACAAGTCAAATCATCCTTTCACTCAATTAGAGACGTGATCACCTCTAGGCCACTAGAAATTCTACACATGGACTTATTTGGACCCGTTAGTACAGCCAGTCTAGGTGGAAAGAATTATGGGTTTGTGATTGTAGATGACTTCACTAGATTTACTTGGGTAAGATTCTTAGCACACAAGAATGAGTCTTTTGAGGAATTTAAAATTTTCTCCACATGGATACAACGAAAATTAGGTTGTGAGATATCAACAATCCATAGCGATCATGGTGGAGAGTTCCAAAATGAAAGATTTGAGTCATTCTGCCAAGAGATAGGAATAGAGCACAATTTCTCAGCTCCAAGAACACCCCAACAGAATGGCGTAGCAGAAAGGAAAAATAGAACCTTGGTAGAAGCTGCTAGGGCAATGTTAGCGGAGTATACCCTTCCTAGATATTTTTGGGCAGAAGCAGTCAACACAGCCTGTTATGTTTTGAACAGAGTAAACATTAGATCGAAGCTGAATAAAACTCCGTATGAACTCCTTAAGGGTAGGACACCAAACCTTTCACATTTACATGTCTTTGGGTGTAAGTGCTTCATCTTAAATAATGATAAACATCCCTTAGGAAAATTCGATCCCAAATCTGATGAGGGTGTCTTCTTAGGCTATTCTTCTGTAGGTAAGGCCTATAGAATTTTTAACAAGAGAACCCTGGTAGTAGAAGAATCCACACATGTGGTATTTGATGAATCTGATATGCCCTCAGAAACTAAAATTGAAGATGATGAAATAGAGGCAATTCAAGGAGTAGAGACTATGACCTTAGAAGAGAGGGTCGAATCTCAGGAAGACTTGCCTAGAGAATGGAGATATTCTTCTAGTCATCCTAAAGAGTTAATTTTAGGTGACCCTTCAGAAGGTGTAAGAACTAGGCATGGACTTAGGAAAGAGGTTAGTCACTCAGCTTTCATCTCTATGATAGAACCTACAAGTATAGATCAAGCCTTAGGAGATGAATTTTGGATTCTAGCAATGCAAGAAGAGCTGAACCAATTCACCAGGAATGATGTTTGGGAGTTAGTTAAGAGACCTAAGGAGCAGAGTGTTGTTGGAACAAAATGGGTCTTCAAGAATAAGGTGAATGATTCAGGAACAATAATAAGGAATAAAGCAAGGCTAGTAGCTAAGGGGTACAACCAAATTGAGGGAATAGACTTTGAAGAAACCTTTGCCCCGGTTGCTAGACTAGAAGCCATAAGAGTGCTCTTAGCTTTTGCTTGCTTCAAGAACTTTAAGTTATATCAAATGGATGTAAAGAGTGCTTTTTTGAACGGGGTAATTAAGGAAGATGTTTACGTTGAGCAACCCCCCGGATTTGAAAGCTCACAATTTCCAAACCATGTATACAAATTAAAAAAGGCACTATATGGATTAAAGCAAGCACCTAGAGCATGGTATGAAAGACTTAGCTCATTTCTTTTGGATAGAGGTTTTCAAAAGGGTAGTGTAGATACTACTCTCTTTTTACAAAAAGTTAAAGAAGAAATTCTCATTGTTCAAATATATGTGGATGACATCCTGTTTGGATCCTCGGATAAAAATTTATGCGATGAATTTTCAAAAACAATGAGTAATGAGTTTGAAATGAGCATGATGGGAGAGCTTAACTACTTTCTTGGCTTTAGTGTGAAACAAATGGAAAATGGAACCTTTCTTAGCCAATCAAAGTACATTAAGGATATTTTAAAGAAATATGAAATGGATAGTGCAAAACCCATGAACACCCCAATGAGTTCGACAATCCAATTAGATAAGGATCCTAGTGGAAAATCAGTAGATCAGAAAAAATATAGAGGAATGATTGGATCACTTCTTTACTTGACTGCCAGTAGACCGGACATCATGTTTAGTGTATGCCTTTGTGCCCGTTTCCAAGCCGATCCTAAAGAGTCTCACCTAACTGCTGTTAAAAGGATTCTTAGATATCTACTAGGCACACCAAACTTAGGAATTTGGTATCCCAGACACAGCACTTCCTTTGAAATCCTTGGGTACTCAGACTCTGACTTTGCAGGATGTAGGATAGATAGAAAGAGCACCTCTGGTACCTGTCAATTCATCGGACAATCATTAGTTTCTTGGTCCAGTAGGAAGCAAAACTCAGTAGCACTTTCCACAGCCGAGGCAGAATATATTGCAGTAGGAAGTTGTGTTGCACAGGTACTATGGTTAAAACAACAAATTCTTGATCTTGGACTACCTGTTGGAACCATCTCGATCATGTGTGACAACACAAGTGCAATTTGTATCTCGAAGAACCCAATTCAGCACTCCCGAACAAAACACATAGACATTAGACATCATTTCATTAGAGATCACGTCGCTAAGGGAGATATAGAATTACATCACGTCGCTACAGAAGATCAATTGGCAGACATATTCACAAAACTATTAGCGTTTGACACCTTTAGCACCTTGAGGAATAGATTAGGTGTCATAGATATAAATGCATAATATATAAAAAAAAAAAAAAAAAAAAAAAAAATCTTTAGGGCTGCTCCTGATCACCACACACTCACCACACCAAAATTCACACTGACTGTTCATCGTACTGTACGATCTATATCGTACTGTACGACGTATCACAAATCTAGCGTCCACCAATAGGCAGAATTCAGCTCTGTTGATCGTACTATACGATACCCATCGTACTGTACGATTATCGTCCCGCAATATTACCTACCGTACTGTACGATACCTCCCCTTCGTACAATACGATCCACGTCAGCAACGGATTGGGACGAATTAAAGACGTTTGGTACGACATTATTGCGTATCGTACCGTACGATCCACGTATTCGTACTGTACGATCCACATCAGCACAACGGACAAATTCGAGTTAAAGCGCGCTGGTACGATATTTATTATGTATCGTACTGTACGATCCACGTATTCGTACAGTACGAAACTTTTGGTCAAAAGTCGTACTGAGAACCTCGGGACGATCGATATTCGTCTGATCGTACTGTACGATAACTATCGTACTGGACGATTTGACCTCTTTTTCCGAAACGACCGGTCAGGATATTAATTGTATTTCGTACTGTACGATCTCCTGTTCGTACTGTACGATCTCCGGAAAATTCTATATAAACCCTTGCATAGGCTGTTAAATTCATTCACCTATCTTCCCTCTCAGCCTTCCACTAGTTTTCGTGCCTTCCTACAATGTCTAAGCGAGGTCGGATGACTGCCGGAAGCTCATCCTCATCTAGTCGTCAACCCGATCGCTTTCTGAATAGCGAAAATGAGGAAGCCTACTACCGCTACAAGGCTTGCAAAATCTCGCCCTCGAAAATGCTAAATCAAGCCGCTCTAAATTTCGAGGTAATGGGCCTCTTTGCCTCCACTACCTTTCAATTCCTACTTACCCTTGCGTTCCCTTACAACTCTGAACTCCTTTTTGAATTCCTCGCAAATCTCACCTACACAGTAGATAACACCACTTTTCACTCCCTTGTTTGTGGCCGCCCTGTGGAAATAACTAGAGCCGACATCGCCCAACATATTGGGCTGTCCACTGAAGGACCTATGGTTCGCTCGTTTCTAACTGATGATTTTGATTGGAGCGATGTAAATAGAGTCCTTAGGAACACTGTTTTTCATCAACACCAGCCCCTAGTCCATTCCTTAAACCGCAATGCCCGTATAATTCAACATGTCCTTCGAACCTCTATCATACCCAAAGGTGGCGCCCGCATCAATCTGACCCCTCCCTGTCAGTCGCTACCTACCTCTTTATGTCCAATATTAAGTTTGATGAGGTCGATTTGATCAGCAACTATATTAGGCACATGACTTTTGTTCGTCTTCCCACCACTCGACGGAAACAAAATCTGGCTCTTGGTCACCTCATAGGATATATCCTCTACCATAAATATCAATTAACCTATCCTGCTGAACCCGATATGCTTCCTATTTTCTATACGGATGCTTCCTTCCGTATCCTCTTTCATCGGGGACATGAGCCTGAAGAACCCGTCTTTGACGAAGAAGAAGGAGAAGATGCACCAGCCGCAGCTCCAGCTCGACCCCGACGCCATGCTGCACCCCGAGCACCTGCACCAGCACCAGCTCCTCCACTCCCAAATGATGATCTAGTCGCCCGCTTCGACCAGCTGCAGACCCGCCTCGACATGCACATTCAGGAACAACATCAGCAACACGAGGCTGATATGCGATGGTTTGGCGAGCGTTTTACTGCGATTGATCACCGCTTCGACACTTTATTTCAATACTTTCAGCCAAATCCACCTCCACCTCCACCTGATCAGGACCCGTCTGACTAGATTGTCTATGTATGCATTGTAGTCTTTTCTATTTTTTCTGCTTTTGAGCTTTTAGTGGCTCCTCCTTTTTGTGCTGTCAAAAGGGGGAGAAGTTTGTTGTAATGCCTTTTTATCTAAATACAGTTTCTTTTGTGTTGTTTCCTACCTGCTTGTAGTTTTTTTTTCCTTCTTCCCTTCTTGTGTTTAATTTTTTTAAAAAAATAAAAAAAAAAAAAAAAAAACAAAAAAAAAAAAAAAAAAAAACACAAAAGAAATATTTATCTTTCTTACTTGCAACAAATTGTTTGACATCATCAAAAAGGGGGAGATTGTTGCAACCCATGGCCCCGAGTTTGAGATTTTGATGATGCCAAATAATGAGTGACTTGGAACTGCTTTTCATTGCTTATTATTTTATTTGTTATTTTCCTTGAGCACTAACATTTCAGGAAGATCACAAGTGACTCAGGAAGAAAGGAAGACTCAAGACCGGGTAGATTAGGAGTACGAGTCAAACATTGTATTTTTCCATTTATTGTATTTTTTACTTTATTGAGTCTGGCCACAAAATGCGAAAGAGTAAGAGCAACCATGCACACACACAGGGGGAGAATTTTTTTTTAACTGAAAATATAAGTAAAATTCTTCTCTGGAGATCGTACTGTACGATGTTATTTCGTACCGTACGATCCAAGCTATGTGGGCAAATCTGTGAATAGATCGTACTGTACGAATTACTTCGTACTGTACGATATGTTCAGATCCAAAAACCCTAGCCGTGTCTTAATTTGAGGAAGTGATTTTTGCGCCGTTCGTACTATACGAACTTGTTCGTACTGTACGATCTGTATTAAATACTTACTTAAATTAACACGTGATTAGTGCACGTAATCAAGGCCTAATTGAGATTTGAACATCGTACTGTACGAATATGTTCGTACTGTACGATGGGTTTCAAATACTTACTTAAATTAACCCGTGATTAGTGCACGTAATCAAGGCCTAATTGAAATTTGAACATCGTACTGTACGAACTTGATCGTACCATACGATGAACAGAGACGAAGTATGATCGTCCCGGATATCGTCCGGTACGATCTCTTGGTTTTTGTCACATCGTACTATACGATGTCAATCGTACCATACGATGAACAGAGACGACATCCGATCGTCCAGACCATCGTCCTGTACGAATAGTATGTTGTTGAATCGTACCGTACGATATTGTATCGTACAGTATGAATTGTTTTTGTACTGTTCGTACACCTTCGTACCAGGACGACGGCTGTTTATGAAGATCGTACTGTACGATGATGAATCGTACTGTACGAATAGTAACGGCTAATTTTGAATTCAGAGGTTTTTGGAGCCTTTTTTAGATGCCAATCAAGTTCTTTTTGAAAAAGTTTTTGTTAGAGAGGGTGAACGTGATTAGAGAGGGGATTCCAAGGGAGAAAACTCAAGAGAAATTCTTGAGGGTTGAAAGGTAGGAGGAGGTGAGCGTTGTGAGGGAGAAGAGGTGTGAGGGAGATCACACGGTTGCTCCAAGCTCGCTGCATCTTGCTCCTCCTGTGGCCCGAGAAGGATTTGAGGGAGGATCTCCAAGGGAAAGGCCTGTCTGCATCCGTTACCTCGAGGTTCTCTGCCTTCTCCAGGAGGGAGAAAAACGAGAAGGTTCTCTGCCGTCGCCAGGAGGGCGAAAACAGAGTTTGGTCTTCCGCCACGCCGGGTTGGTGAAAGGGAGGTTTGTACAGGCTTCTCCGCCTTGCCAAGGGGGGCAAAAGGAGAACTATTTTTATAGTGAAAATCCCGGAGTGGAGGACTCCGGGGAGTGGACGTAGGTCATATTTTGACCGAACCACTATAAAAATCTTGGTGTGTTCTTTCTTTATCATTGTTTACTTTTTGCTTGCACTTTAATTTTTCATATCTATTGCACGTGGTTTTTTGGTCAAGTAAAATTGCATTGATCTTTATTTTAATATTTCAAAAACCAACAAAAATTAGAACTCTTGTTTAGGGTTTATTTTTTATTAAGAGAAAACTTTTTACAATTCACCCCCCCTCTTGTCGTTTAGTAATTTCAATCATCTATATCAGTAAAAGCATCACTATGATAACGAGAGTTAGAGGGAAGCTTACTATAATTTTTTAACTCGTCCTACGATATCTTTTAAGGCAATTAACCTTCCTAAAAAATAACTACAACCTCTACACTTTCTTTGCTACTCAGACCAAGATCCGCATTTTCTTATACAACTAGACCCAATTCACCATCCTTCAAGTTATTGCCATTCTTCCGCCTACTCAAAACTCAGGGGGTTTTTCCTACTACTAAAATCTTATTTTTTGCAAGAGTTGTGTTCTCTTATTTAACAAGAAGACTTCAAAATATCAAAGAAGTTTGGATATGCAAAAGTATGTTTAGACAGTTCTTTCACTAAGCACAAAAGAATGAAGAAAAATTTGTTTCATTTCCAATATTTCTTCTTATTGAAGAGAAGAAATGAGAAAAGTCAGTACTAACAACATTTTACACCACTTTGCCTAATTATTCACAACAGATTCAAAAGAAATAGTATTAGTACATTTTTTGGTAATCATCATGCAATCCATATCAGTCAATTTTTTATTATTGTTAATATAATTTTGAAGTAATAATATTTTTGAGTAGTAGTGATAGTTAGCATTTGTTCATCCATATTATTATAAATAAATGTAGTTAAGGGTTTAGGGTTATAGATTAATATTTAGGGTTTAGGGTTCATGGTTTAAATTTTGGGGTTTAGGGTTTATGGTTTAGGGTTTAGGAATTAGGGTTTATCATTTAAGGTTTATGGATTAGGGTTTTATGCCTTAGGGTTTAGGGTTTATAGTTAAGGCTTAAGGTTTAGTGTTTAAGGACGTTGATTTTTGTTGAGGGTTTAAGTTTTTAGATTAATCTTTATGGTTTAGGGTTTAGGGCTTAGGTTTTGGGCTAGGGCTTGAGGATAGGGGTTTATGATTTAGGGTTTATGTTTAGGGTAAGGGTTTAAGATTTAGGTTTTAGGGTTTAGAGTTTATGGTTTAGGGTTTATGTTTATGGTTTATGGTTTAGGGGTTAAAGTTTTTATTTAGGGCTAGGTTTTAGAGTTTAGCGTTTAAGGGTTAATGGTTTAGGGTTTAGGGTTTAGGATTTTAGATTAATATTAATATTTTATGATTTAGAATTTATGGTTTAGGGTTTAAGGTTTATTATTTAGTTTTGGGTTTAGGGTTTTAGATTAATGTTTAGGGCTAAGGATTTTAGTTTAGGGTTTAAGGTTTAAGGCTAAAGGTTAGATTTAGGAATTAGGGTTTATGGTTTAGGGTTTAGGTTTATGGTTTTTGGGTTTAAGGTGTAGATTTAGGTTTGGGGTTTAGGGATTAGGATTTCGAGTTTAGGTTTAGGGTTACAGTTTTGGATTTAGGGTTTAGGGCTCATTATTTAGTGTTTATTTTTTATATTTAGGATTTAGGGCTTATAGTTTAAGGATTATGATTTTAGTTAAGGGTTTAAGGTTTTGAATTAATATTTATGGTTTTGGTTTTTTTATTTAAATTTTATGGTTTAGGGTTTAGGGTTTAACGTTTAGGTTTTAGGGTTTTGGGTTTCGGATTTATGGTTTAGAATTTAGGGTTTAGGGTTTAACATTTAGGGTTTTAGGATTAAGGGTTTAGGGTTTATATTTAAGGCTTAGGGTTTAGGGTTTAAGGTTAAGGATTTCAGTTGAGGGTTTACGGTTTTAGAATAATTTTTAGGGTTTAGGATTTAGGGTTTAGGGTTTGGGGTTTAGGGTTTAGAGTTTAGGTTTTGGGTTAGGGTTTAGGGTTTAGAGTTTGTGATTAGGGTTTAGGGTTTAAGGTTTAAAGATCAGGATTTTAATTGAGGGTTTAGAGATTTAGATAAATGTTTCGGGATTTTGATATTTTTTTTTTTAGTTTAAGGTTTAAGGTTAGATGTTAGGGTTAAAATTTAGGGTTTAGGATTTAGGTTTAGGTTTAAGGTGTATAATTAGGGTTTAGGGTTTCAGATTTGTGGTTTCGGTTTAGGGTTAAAGGTTTAGGGTTTAAGGTATAGGATTTCAGTTGAAAGTTTTGGGTTTTTTTTAATTTTTCTTTAAGTTTTGGGTTTAGTGTTAAGTGTTTAGGGTTTTGGGTTTAGAGTTTAGTATTTAGGATTTCGGGTTTAGTATTTAGGATTAGGGTTTATTATTAAGTAGTAGTGATAGTTAAGGGTCTAGGGTTTTAGGTTTAGTGTTTAAGTTTAGGGTTAAGGTTTTGGGTTTTATATTTAGGATTTAGGGTTTAGTGTTAAGGGTTTAGGGTTTAGAGTTGAGGGTTTATATTTTAGGGTTTAGGGTTTAAGGTTTAGGGTCTAAGGTTAGGGTTTGGATTTAGGGTTAGGGGTTTATGGTTTAGGGTTTTAGTTTAGGGTTAGGGCTTATGATTTAGGGTTTAGGGTTTTTGGTCAAGGGTTAAGGATTAGTGTTAGGGTTTAGGGTTTAGGGTTTAGGGTTTAAGGTTTAAGGTTCAAGATATTAGTTGATTGTTTGGGGTTTTAAATTAATATTTAGCATTTAAGATTTTTTTTAGGGTTTATGGTTTAAGGTTAAAGTTTAGGGTTAGGATTTCCAGTTTAGTTTAGGGTTTAGTGCTTAGGGTTTTGGGTCTATAGTGTTAATTCTAGATTTAGGGTTTAAGGTTTTTGGTTTAGTTTTTAGGTTTATGGCTAGGGTTTAGGGTTCTTTATTTAGGATTTAGGGTTTAGTGTTTAGTGTTTAGGGTTTATGTTGAGGTTTTAGGGTTTAGGGTTTATGGTTTAGATTTTACTTTTAGGGTTTACGGTATAGTTTTTAGGGTTTTCGATTTAGGGTTTAGAGTTTAGAGTTTATATTTTATGGTTTTAGTTTTAGAATTTTGGTTTAAGGTTAGGGTTTAGGGTTAGGCGTTTATGGTTTAGGTTTATGGTTTAGGGTTTAAGGTTTAGGTTTAACGTTTAGGGCATAGTGTTTAGGGATTAGATTTTATATTTAATGTTTAGGGTTTAGGGTTTAGGGTTTAGGGTTTAGGTTTAATGTTTAGGGTGTAGGGTTTATGGATTATGATGTGGATTTAGGGTTTAGGTTTTAGGGTATATGATTTTGGTTAAGAGTAAGGGTTTAGGGTATATAGTTTATGGTTTAAGGTTTAGGATTTTAGGTTAGGGTTTAGGATTTTAGAATAATATTAAGGGTTTATGATTTAGGGTTTAGGGTTTAAGATTTAGGATTTTTTGATGTTTTAGGGTTTTAAATTAATATTTAGCGCTGTGGATTTTTATTTAGGGTTATAGGTTTAAGGCTAAAGATTAAGGTTATTATTTAGGGTTTGAGATTTAGAATTAGGGTCTGGGGTTTAGGGTGCAAATTGGGGTTTAGGGTTTTGGGTTTAGGATTTTAAGTATAGGTTTAGGGATACGGTTTAGGTTTTACAGTTTATAGTTTAGGGTTTAGGGCTTATAGTTTAAGGTTTAGGGTTTATATTTAGGGTTTTCGGTTTAGAGTTTAAGTATTAGGATTTTTGTTGAGGGTTTAGGGTTTTAGATTAAAATTTAGTGTTTAGGGTTTAGGGTTTATAGTTTTTTTTTTTTTTAGTTAAAACCCACGAAGGAGCCAACGTGTTAAAATAAGTAAATGGTTACAAAGTCCTTAAGGAAAACAAACATCCCACTAATGCTCCAACGAACAACAGAATAATTTAAAGAAAAACGTAGGCGCCGAAAGTCTCCACTAATCAAAAATTTAATGTAACCTAATAACATACTACTGATGCTACAGATAGGCATCCAAAAAAGAAGATGTTGAAAAAGAATGGAAGCAGAATCTTTCTGCAAAAATTGTTGATGATTCTCTTAATCATCTCCACCTGCAATACAAAAGGGCTGTAGAACAAAATGATGTGACATAAAATTTTTTAGCTAACAAAAGAGTAATTATATAATTGGATAAATAAATAAATATCACTGTATAAGAAATGATCTAAGCCTAGGCACCGCTGAAAACAAAAATAGCGATAGAGATTGATAGAGCTCAAGATTAACTTAGTACACAAAGCCTCAAAAAGGTAATCCTCAAGCCACTCAATATTACCCTCATGTGCAAACCCCATCTAGTACTCTAAAAAACATGAACAACAAAGCTTAAAATAATCAACAAAATAGTACACCACCTCCAGATTATCCCAAGAACCAAACCCAATGGAACACCAGCACCAGACCAAAAACAAAAAACCTGAACAGAATAGCAAATGACACGCAACAAAAGGCCATAATACTGTAGAACATCATAAAAACCCAGCCCGAGGGCACTCCAGCAACTGACATGATACAAAAGCCTAACCAAAGTCCTAGGAAAACAGACAGCATAGGCAAAACAGCTCCTAAACCCAGCCAAACTCCCATAAATTCCCCCAGCTAGCTAAAATGGCAACCTGGAGGCCGAAGAGCACCAGTGGGAAATACCATCAGCAACAACAAAAGAGCAGACACAGCTCCAGTCAATATCTACCAAGATAATAGCATGATTGCTTAACACCAAGTAAATCCAACATAAGAAAGAACTCAGCACACAGAAATCCAACATGCCATCTAAGGACCAACACCAAATGCTAAAAGAACCAACAGTAGGCCCATAAAGAAAGAGAACAAGCAAACGAAATAACCATAACTCATACCAATGCTTAGATAAGTGCAGCCAGCCAAACATACCGAGCCAAACCACACAGAACCCTCAAGGAACAGAGAGCAATGTGAAGGACCCCATAAGAAAAAGCTGGAACACCAAATAAAACTAGCAAAAATAAACAAAGAAGTAAGTTGATTTGAAAACCAATAACAAAGATCCACAACAAACCTCACAGCAACCCAGGGTAGCAAAAGAAAGCAAAACCAGATTAGGAAAATGAAAATTAACATAAGGGAGACCAACCACATCCAGTCAAATTAAACCTTTAAGAGAAACAGGTAGGGTGACCTCAAAGTAATAATTAAAATCCTCAAGATTACAACCCCAATTTGCAAACCAAGAGGCACAAGCATTACCCTCCTTGCAAATATAATTAAAGGAGAAATTCAAAAAAACTAAGAGGTTTTTCTTTTCCCTAACATGATAGAAAAGATTAGGAGAGCAACACATATCCTCCACTGTATCTAAAAATTTGAAATCAAATTTTGAATCCATCCCATTAATAATTTAAGGTTAAGGGAGATGCAAACCTTCAGACCATACAGAATGGCCAAAATAATAGCACCACCATAATTATCACTCGTCATAGGACCAGCAATAACCATAATGAGTTTACCATTACTATCCTTGATAGCTCCACCACAATCCATCAAAGAATCTCTGCTAGAACCCGTAACATTTAATTTAAAAAAATTAATAAAAGGTTTGAGGCAATAAATTATGTTGACCTTAGAAGCAATATTTAAGCCCTCCATGTTGAGGTCAAGCACATTATCAACAAAATAGTATTTTCTAAAGTTCTTCAAGGAGAGTAAATTAAAAGCACAAAGTGACAAAATATTATCTTTAACCTTCTGATGATTCATCCTAATGCCATTAAATAGAGAATTATTCCTCTCAAACCCAAAAAACCAAAGAATGAGAGAAGGAATAACATTATGGATATGCCCTTTGGAATTGATAAACTAAGCTTTAAGCGAATATTTAATAGACATATGAGTATTAAAACAATTTAATAGAAGCAAATCATCAAAATAAACTCATGTTTTGACCGCAATTGGACCAAAAATAAAGACATGATGCAAATTTTTGATATGGTAATAACATTGGCTTTTGGAGCGTAACATAAAACCTTTTTGGTTAAATTATCATCAGTGGGAATAAATCTATGAAGAATTCCCCAAATAAATACAGAGAAAGTAGTAGGAATGCTCTTATGCCAAATCAGTGAGAAAATATTATCACTAATACCACGGGCTTTAAAAGTATGCCAAGCCTTTTTTAAATTGAAGCCACCATCACTAGATAATTTGCATTAGATAATGTCCTTAGAATAAGAATTGATAGACAAGTTAAGAATTTGATAAACAATAAAATCTGGGAAAACATTAAAAAGTTTATCATAGTCCCAGCAATTATTAGTAAAGAAAGAATTAACCTTAATCGAAGAAATAAAAGATGGATTCGGGATAGAATCAATAGAATGATTGCCTAACCAATAATCTTGCCAAAAGAAAGGCTTAGCTTCACCAAGGCCCCAAGAAATATAGGGCTAAACCTCCCATTTAACCTTCAAAGTCTTTGCCACACTCTAGAGTCACCCTGCTTAAAAAACAAGTAATAGAATGTTTGCCAACACAGTACTTGGAGGACATAAAATTAGCCAAGAGGCTCATTTTAGCATGAAAATTATACCAAAGTTTAAAAGAGAAGGCCAGAGCAAAGTCATTCCTATTTTTACAACCTAAACTACCTTCGATAGGAACTCCAAAACATTTAACGCAAGTAGCCCAAGTAATTATGGAATTAATAGAAGAGCTTTTCCTATATAATTTATTAATAAGTTAATAGAAGAACTCCAAAACATATTACAAACAGCTTTAGTAGGAAGAATAGTTTGAAAACTATAAGCAGGAAGAGAACACAAAACACTTTTGATAAGAGTAATCCTACCACCAAAACTAAGAAAATTAGAATCCCAAGATAAAAGTTTATTTGGCATAGAGGTAATAAGATCATGAAAATAAAAGTTTTCCTTCTACCCTTAAAAAGAGGAAGACCCAGGTACTTAAGGGGTAATTGGCCATGACTAAAATCGATCAAGTCTTTGAGGGCCAAAATATAATTATTAGAAATATTCTTAGAGGCAATAAAATATCTCTTATTGTTTCTAAAGGATAAACCATTGATCATCTCAAATTAGTTAAAAAAAAAAAGCACAAGCTTTTGAATTATATTAGTATAAGCATTGGTAAAAATAATAAATCCATTCGCAAAACATAAATGAGAAATGGGAAAACCACTCAAAGTCCTAAAATAAAGATTATGATTATTCTCAAAAAGATGGTACGGCCTCTAGATAAAAATTTAGCAGCAATGATAAAATGGTCAGGAGATATAGGATCACCCTGCCTTCAGCCATGACATGAAGTAAAGAAACCATTAGTAGAGCCATTAACAATAATAGAGAAATAGACACCTTCAATACAGTTCTTAATAAGCTTAATAAAAATAGAATTAAAACCAGAACACTTAAAAATCAGATAAATAAAGCACCACTCAATAATATCATAGGCTTTGGCAATATCAAGCTTTAAAATCAAATTCCTCCCTCTAACTATGACATCCAAGTCATGACAGAGTGAAAGTTCATTAGGGATGTTAAGCCCTTATGAACTAGTCCCAAAACTAACCAAAAGAGTTGTGAATTGGTATTTGAAAAAATCTTTCATAATAAAAGAACACAAAACAAGATTCACCACAAAGAAAACCAAAGTGCAGAAATTAAATGCAGAAATAATAAAGGAAAGAACACATGAGATTTATAGTGGTTCGGTCAAACCTTGACCTACGCCCACTCTTCGGAGGAACCATCCAAGTATTGCACAAAACTCAGTGTCTCTCCTTTAACCCCCACAGCTAGGCGGAGAAGTCCTTAAAAAATCACATCCACCTTCCTCTGTGTGGCGGAGTAGCCGAGTCCTTTGACACCAAAAAGATCTTGTTCTTCCCAAAACTTCCCTTAAGATAAGCCTTGAATAAGGTGCAAGCTTGCCGGAGCAACCGCGTGGAATCCTCCTCCACACTCCTTGAAACCTCCTCCAAGGATCTTCTCCCTCTCTCAAACTCCACCCTCTCCTCTCTCCGTTTCAAGCTCTCTCTTCAAGTTCCCTCCAAAAAAATGAAGCTACAATGGCTTCCAAAGACACTTAATAAGTGTCTTATCAAAGCTTAAATAGAAGAGCTCAAAATGAGCTCATTAATCGCAACTTGTGGACTTTATCGTCCAGGCCAATATATATATCATCCAAGCTGATCAGTGTAAATTATGCCCAATCTACCAGGATAATTTGGGATGATTAGAAGAAATTTGTTCATATCATCCATGATGATAATATATCATCTTGGCCGATCAGTACAAATCATGGAATATCATCCTGAACATCACCCTAAATAAGATCTATCTGATGTCCAATCATCCAGTGGATCATCCCTGCCAATCCTGTATTCGTCCAAGATGATATGATTGTGTAATCAAAACTTAATTACTTTCCTTAAATACCAGATTAATTTAGGAAAAAATGTGATGGATCGGCCAGGCAGATGCCCGAAACGATGTCCAAATATAAGAAATACCTAAAAAGATCTGGCTGCTGATTCTTTCTAATTTAAGCCTATCATCCTAGCCGATACAAAATCGTCCAGGATGATGTGCTTAATGACGGCTGCCTTAATAAGGATGCCCTAATTAGGATTTTCTATTTTTAAACCAATCCTTCAGGCCGATAGAAATATCGTCTTGAACGATGTTACCAAAAATAGTAAACTCTATGAAACAGTCAGAAATTCTTCCAAGGTGTGTGTGTGCAAGGTTACTTAGCATTAGAAATTACATTGTTTACAATAGACTCAATAAAGAAAAAAAAATACAAACTAACTCGGACTTAATCTACCAAATCTTGAGCTGCACATGATCTTGTGGACCTGAAAAGTTAGTGGGCATGGCAGTTGTAGAAAATCATGAATGTTTACTATCATCAAAATTCTAATCCATGAAAACAGATTCGCAAAATCTCCCCCTTCTTGATGATGGCAAACATTACTAGTTGAATCTGCAGAAATGAAAACATTTTCTTCTAATCTCCCACTTACTAAAATTAAACTTTAAAAAATAGGAGAAATCAAATTTTTTGTTGTTTTTAATTTTAAAAAAATTCTAAAAAAAGATACAAATACAACAGAACATTCCCCCCCTTTGACATTATCAAAACGAGAAGGGGCATGAAAAAGTCTTTAAGGAAATGAGAAAGTTACCTCTTGCTATTATTCAAAACTAAGTAAGGAATGGATTGACAACGAATAATCCAGAAAAGGTAAGAAATACAAAAATTGTTAATCCAAGTCATGTTCTTTGAAAGGCTCAAAAACTTTTTAATCCAATATCTAAATCAAGGAATAAATTAGAGAAAGAAACACTAATTTTTCAAAACTCCTTTCATAAAATATATCTAATAGAAGATTAATGTACAAATTGGTGAATTAGGAATCATGATTTTCAAGCTCAAGAACCGAAAATATCAAGGGTTTTCTTAAGCTTTAAGTAAACACAGAAAAAGTAAGCATATTCTTTGTGGGCTCATTTTATGCCACTTGTAAGTTTTTTGGCATACTTAGTGCATCTTTTACTTTTTGATACACTTTATGTATCTTTCTCAATTTGGTGTCATTATACATCTTTTTATTTGGCATCATTAACTACTTTTTTTTTATTTGGCGTCATTGGTCTTTTTTTTTTTAATATGCTACCTTTCTCAAATTTTTAAAACAAAAGTAAATCCATTCTATTGACACAACGAACTACTTGATTAAGAAAATTATGAGGTAGATTCAACAACTTGTAAAAGATTCCTATGCGATAGATAAAATGTAGAGAGATGAAAAAGTTCAGTTTCAAAATCTAATTTAAAATATGATAAAGATTTTAAATGAAAAGTAGAATAACCTCTTTTATGAAATAGAGATTGAGAGTCAAAATTATGAGTTTTCTTCCTTTGACTGTTTTTAGAGAAGTAAACCACAACTTACATAAGAATTCAAGAAAAATAGGAGGTAGATTTTTTATTTTAAAATTTTTTATTTTTTTTTAAATATAGAAAACACTTCATAAAAAGAAAAAGTTAAAGCTGTGTTCGTACACGATCATCATCCCGTATGAACTAGGTTCGTCTGGATGATCAGTTATTCTATAGGTCAGTTCCCAAAAAGTGCAGAACGACGTCCAAAAGTGAAGTGTTGATTCACTTCGTCCTAGGATGAACAGTACTTCATCCCGATGAAATTTTTACAGAGGGCAACTCATCCTGGTACGATTATAAGTTTTGTCTGAATGAAATGTTTACAGAGAAGAAATCATCCTGGGATGATTTGGATTTTGTTTGGACGAAATTTTTACAAAGCCCAACTCGTCCTTGCTCGATTATAGATTTTGTTTGAACGAAATTTTTACAGAGCCTAACTCATCCTGGGACAAAAATAATTTCATCCTACATGATCAGGACTTAGAAAAATTTCCTCCAATCCCTGTTCGTTATATTGCTCTTACGAGGAGATAACTGACCTGATCGTCCCGTAAGAACTAGGTTCGTCCCGTACGATCAGTACAAATTTTGTAAAATCTCCTTAAGTGTGTGTGTGTGTATTTTTATTCACTCAATTACAATCACTCCCTCTCAATTCAAAGAATATTTTAAAGCTTTAATTTGCAATGGATTGTATGTTGAATTTGATTTGATGTCTTCATAGTTTGGAGTTCGAATTTCTTAAAATATTAGTACACACAAGAGCAAAAACAAATCATCCAAAAAAAATGTTAGGAGATAACTACACATAAAATAATAATATTTGGAATCATCAAAATTATACAAGTTGCAAGAATGTAAAACATGCAAATAGCAACTCTCTTAACAATCTCCTCCTTTTTGATGATGGCAAAACAATTATTGTTTATAGGATTGTAAATTCTAAGAATCTCCTAAACTCCCCCTAAATTGATGAATGCATGAAAATAAGGAGGCATTGATTCAAAAATTATTTTTGTTTTTGAAAAATTTTATACAAAATAAAACAACAACATAATCACAAAAAAAATAAATACAAATACGAACACAAGATACAAGACTCACAAGACACATGACACAATTCAACAAATAATTTCTCCCCCTTATTGACAACGGCAAAAGTGAGGAAGAAAAACAAAAGACTTGAAATGTAAGTAGAGATATGAAAATCATTTAATAATATAATCTTAACAGTGATTGAAATAAGTTATGCAAATAAAATTAAAACATTAAACAAATCATAGAAATTCATATAATTTAAGAAGTGATATAACATAGATAATAAAAAGAATTTATCAAAGACATGAGTCAGTACTGACACTAAGAGAAAATCATTACAATAAGGATGAATAAAAAATTGAATATTTCAAATTTTAATATCAATTATAAATGAATATAAGATCAATTTTAATTAAGAGATTAAAAGAGTTTGGAAAGAAATAACTACCACATGTGGCGCTTTGCGCATTTTTTTCATAGTTGTGGCACTTTTTTGTGTATTATTTTTACTTTGGGCTTATTTTGTGCCTCTTTTTCACATTGCGAACCTTTACGCATTTCTTTTGATTTTTTTTAATTGTACTTTTACACAATTTGCAAAAGTAATTTTATTCTTTCCAAAAATAATAATCTAAAATTTCAAATCTTTCTAAGTGTATAAATAATGATTGATAAGTGAAATATAAAATAAGAAAACATCTTAATTACAATAATAATATTAAATATAATACAGTCTAAAGAAGAGACATGAAATTGAAAATCCTAATAATTTCAAGTTATAAGCAAAACTTAAACTTAGAATATTTAGATTTTCTAATGAATTTAATTTTTCTTGTAATTCAGGTTATAGCACAATTAAGATTAAAAATCAGATGATTTACATAAAGTCTAATAAATATTTCAAAAGTAAATTTAAATCAAAACACAAGAACTTATATTGATATCATTTTAAATATTACAAGGATTCATCAAGATATCAATACAATAACTAAAATAAAGAAGAAATACATCAAACTACTAAAAGCAAACAACAACTAACACATAAATAATAACAATACAAACACAAAACATCAAGTGCAACAATCACTCAGACGGTCCCTAATCTCGAGGATGAGGAAGAGGAGCACCATAAAAGAGGTTAAAGTATATACTCATCATAAGTACATTGGTACTAATATCATTCATTTGCTCCCTCATATTACCCATGTCATGTTGATATTGAGCAGCCTGTTACTGTAAATGAGTCTCCATTTAATTAATGCGTTGATCAAAATGAGTCTCTAACTGATCAAATCTTTGAACTAAATTCTGTTTGCAGAAGCAGGTCCACCTTCTAGCTCTTCTTCTGTATCACTTATGACATGTGCTTTTCCTGATTCCTCCTTAAAGATCGCTCTAAATGATCCATCATTGTAATAGAGTGGTTCTTCATATTCTTGATCAGGATGAACCAAGTTATACTTCTTTTGTAGAACATAGGAAACTAAGTGTCCTAAAGCAATATTCCTCTTTCTTTTCTGTTCTGCATGGCCAATTTTAGAAAGCCCATAAAGATAGTCAAGGATAAGTTAGGCTTCATCTATAGGCTCATTTGTCATGATTAGAAAAGTCACCATAGAGAGAAGGGGGGTAATATTGACTCTATCACCAGCTTTTAGAATGATTGAAGTTCTAAGAACATGTTGGATGATGTGTGCATTCCGGACAAGACCAGATACCCTAGCCACATGCTCAGTTAAACCATTTCCTCTAATCACCCTATTGATTTCATACCATTTATATGTATCATTGTTGATTAAGGTATGGGCTCAACTACCCTCAATCCTTAAATTTAGAAAAGCTCCTAAATCGTGTTTAGTGATTTCAACTTTATGTTTGAAAACAAAGGAGCAAATCATATAGTGGTTAGAATTAAAGGACATATTGGCTAGAAAGTAGTGGAAGGTTTCTTTGTTATAGAGGTGGACCAGAGTAAGGATAAATTGAAACTGAGTCGAAGCAAATAAAGGCATTACCTGAGAGGTAATATCTTCTTAAATTAAAATTCGGGAAGGAATGATTTTGGTAGAAGCAAATCTAGGAAAAGAATCCTCATTTGCTTTGGACAGAAAGTTTTTGGACGAATTCCTATGTGGCTTCTTGACTAAGACCTTTTGACGCTTGCTTGAACTGGCAATTTAAAAGTGATCTAGAGTAAGAAAGGAGTTGAAAGTGATGTTTAGAGAGTGAAAATTGAGTTGAAAAGACCGCTTATATATTAAAAACGAATCGTTCGTACCAGACAAAAATAATTCGTCCTGTACAAATTTTTCGATCATCCCGTACGAAAATATTTCATACAGACGATCAAATATGACCAGAATGAAATGACTTTTCGTAATCAACATGACTTACGAAGTGTCCTTTCATACAGACTATTGACCAGTCTGATCGTACAGACGAACACGTGTTCGTCCAGGGATGATCAAAACTTATATCATTTTAATGGCAGTTGAAATCGTCCCCTACATCGAACCGACATGTGTTTGTCCAGACAAATCAAATGTTCGTACAGACAAAGCTCATATTAAAAACTACCTTATCCATTCAATTGCTTCATTCATTCATCTCGTCTCTTCAAAAATATTTCATCCCGGATGATCGTGACGATCGTATAGACGAAGTATATTAAAAACTACACTCAAACGGTTCAAAAATCCCAGTTTGTCACACTACACAAATCGTCCCGCACGAAAAAATTTCATCCCGGATGATGATGACTTTAAAAAAAATTTTGCACTAAAACAAAAAAACTACAATTCAAAAATAAAACAAAAAAAAATAAATACCAAAAACAATGAAGAAGCATAGACTCTAAAAGAAAAAAATCACACAAACAAAATCATAAACACGCCAAAAAAAATATTTAATTATCAAACATACATCAATGTTGCAAGAACAATTTTATTTAAACATTTAAATCAATCACACCAAGTCTTGTTCTTAATGCACTGAAAGTATCAAAGGCTAAAGGTTTTGTAAAAATGTCTGCAAGTTGATTTTGAGTTGTAACATGTATGAGTTTAATTTCTCCCTTGGTAACATGATTCCTAATGAAATGATGCCTTATATCAATTTGTTTGGTTCTTGAATGTTGAATAGGATTTTTAGAAATACAAATAGCACTAGTATTATCATAATAAATTAAAATAGTGCCTATAGTCAATCATAATTCAATCAACTGTTATTTCAACCCAAGTACTTGAGCCACACAACTTCCTAATGCAATGTATTCAGCTTCAGCAATAGATAGGGCTACTGAATTTTGTTTTCTACTAGACCATGAAATTAATGAATTTCTAATGAACTGACATGTTCTAGAAGTGCATTTTCTATCCACCCTACAACCTGCAAAATCAGAATCTGAATAACCAATTATTTCAAATGAAAAGCTAAACTTAGGATACCAAATTCCTAAGTTCTGAGTTCCTAACAGATATCTTAAAATCCTTTTCACTACTATCAAATATGATTCTTTTGGATCTGATTGAAATCTTAGATATAAGCAAACACTAAACATGACATCGGGCCGGCTAGCAGTCAAGTAAAGTAAAGATCCCATTATCCCTCTAAATTTCTTTTGATCAACAGATTTTTCCTTAGGGTCCTTATCCAACTAAACTGAGGAACTCATTAGTGTACTTACAGGTTTAGCATTATCCATTTCATACTTTTTGAGGATGTCCTTAACATACTTTGATTTACTTAGAAATGTTCCTTCCTCAATTTTCTTAATGCTAAAACCTAGAAAATAACTTAAATCTCCCATTAGACTCATCTTAAATTCACTACTCATTATTTTAGAAACATCATCACAAAGATTTTTATTTGAAGATCCAAAAATAATATCATCCACATAAATTTGAACAATGAGTATATCCTTTCCACATTTCTTTAAAAAGAGAGTTGTATCCACACTTCCTTTTTCAAATGATCTTTTAAGTAGCAAGGTTCTCAATCTCTCATACTAAGCCCTAGATGCCTATTTTAATCCATATAATGCCTTTTTTAACTTGAAAATATGATTTAGGTATTTAGAATTTTCAAAACCTGGAGGTTGTTCTACAAAAACATCCTCTTCAATTACCCCATTTAAGAAGACACTTTTCACATCCATTTGAAATAATTTGAAACCTCTAAAACAGGCAAAGGCTAGCAAAACTATAATTGCTTCAAGTCTAGCTACAGGGGCAAAAGTCTCCTCAAAATCAATCCCTTCAATCTGATTATACCCCTTAGCAACTAATCTAGCCTTATTTCTAATGACTACTCCTAAGTCATTCATTTTTTTTTAATACCCTCTTAGTTCCAACTACACTTTGATCTTTTGGCCTTGTAGTTAATTTCCAAACTTTATTTCTTACAAATTGATTCAACTCTTCTTGCATGGCTAAAATCGAAAATTCATCAGAAAGTGCTTGATCATTATTAATGGCTTCAACAGTTGAAATGAAGGTTGAATGATTGACTTCCTTATTTAATCCACGCCTAGTCCTTACACCCTCACTTGGTTCACCTATGATTAATTTCTTTGGGTGGTTTTTAGAAATCTCAAATCTCTAGGTAAAGGGTTTTCTATCTCCAAATTTTCTTCCACATTTTCTTCCAAATTTATTTTATCAAATTTTTGGGAGTTATCCTCAATCTCATCTTCTGTAACATTTGGCTCTTCCATATTTTCAGATTCATCAAATACAACATATCTGGTCTCCTCAATTACCAAAGTTCTTCTATTGAATACTCTATAAGATTTTACAACACTTGAGTATCCAACAAAAATTCTTTTATCTGATTTTGGATCAAATTTTTCTAAGGCAGGTTTTCCATTGTTATATATGAACACCTTGCAACCAAAAACATGCAAATAAGACAAATTAGGTGTTCTCCCTTTTAGCAACTCATAGGGTGTTTTATTTAACTTAAATCTCACATTCACCCTATTAAGAACCTAACATGCAGTTCTAACCGCCTCAGCCCAAAAATATTTAGGAAGTGAATATTCTGCCAATATTGCTCGGGCGGCTTCTATTAATATTCTATTTTTCCTTTCGACTACCCCATTCTGCTGAGGGTTCTAGGTGCAGAAAAGTTGTGATCAATTCCTTTCTTCTTACAAAATTCTTCAAATCTCTCATTCTCAAATTCTCCTTCATGATCACTTTGAATAGAAATAATTTCACACTTTAATTTCCTTTGAATCCAAGTCAAAAAAATTTTAAATTTCTCAAATGATTCACTCTTATAAAATAGAAATCTAACCCATGTGAATTTTGAGTAATCATCCATAATCTCAAATTTGTATACCTTCCCTCCTAGACTCACAATTCCAACTAGTCCAAATATATCCATATGCAAAATTTCCAATGGTTACTAGTTCTAAGATCCTTATTGGATTGAAAAGAGGACTTCATCTTCTTTCCTAATTGACATGCATCACAAAGGTGGTCCTTAGTAAAGTCTAGTTTTGGTATACCTCTCACTAAGTTCTTTTGGATAATCTTCCTAAGATTTGTCATGATAGAATGACAAAGTCTCCTATGCCATAACCATGACTCATCAGATACAGTTTTCAAACAAAAAGCAGTAGGAGAATTAATGTAATTTAAATCTAGCTTGTAAACATTGTTTATCCTTTTACCATTCAAAACATCTTTATCATTTAGGCTTAATATGCAGCTAGTAGAAAAAAATTTTACACAATAACCCTTATCACATAGCTGACATATACTTAACAAATTATGTTTTAAGCCTTCTACCAATAACACATTATCTATAAAAAAATTCTTAAAATTTCCAATCAGACATGATCCAACCACCTTCCTTGTGGTATTATCTCCAAGTGTAACCTTGTCTCCACTCATGGCTTCCAGCATTATGAATTGAGCAGTATCTCCAGCCATATGCTTTGAACATCCACTGTCCAGGTACCATATGCTCTCACGAGATCTTGTGTGAGAGCGTCCCTGCAAAATTATCAAATGTTAGACATGGGAACCCAAACAAGTTTGGGTTCTCCTTTTGGCAATTTATAATCAGATGCATGTATGATATGTCTAGGTTTATGCATCTTAGGTCTCCACACCAAATTAGTTTTCATCTTTAAAGAATAGGTATAAGATATATGTCTAAGCAATCCACAATTATTACATTTGACATTAGGAAAAGGATTCCTAAGTCTTCTACCATTTATTTATCTATTTAGGGATAGCATAAATTTAGGATACAGATTAGGATTAGTAAAATCTTCAAGTTTAGGAGGTATCCTTTTATCCTCGAGAGCTTTTATCATTAATTTGTAAATTGAATTCATATCTTCCAAAATTTGATTTAAATAATTAATTTTATATAATTTGCTCTCTGATTCATCCTTAAAGTTCTTAAAATCTTTCTCGAATTCAGCATAGGATGATTTTAAATTCTCAAAATTTTTATTCAAGTCATCAAACTCATCAAGTAATTTCATGTGGTTGTTATCAATCAAAGCATGATCTTTCCTAAGGATTTCATGTTCCTTTTTAAGCTCTTCCCATTCTAAACTAAGGCTAGCATGCATTTTCTTCATTTTCCTATATGATTCATGCATGTGTTCAGAAACTTCAAAAAGTTCATCATAAGTTAAGTCACATACCTCTTCTAGATCTGACTGATCAAGATTGTTGGACATTAAGCATAGTTTAGTGACTTCCTCTTCCTTTTCTATTTCTGACAAGTCCGAAGTTGAGTCAGCCCAAAAAGCTCGTTGGAACTTCTTCTTGCCCTTCTTCATAAATAGTTTCTCCTCTACGTTCTCCTTGCTAGGATTGGCTTTGAGTTTTGGGCATTCCGTCTTTATATGTCCAGGTTTCCTCTATTCCATTGCTGGCGTCTCTTTTACTTCCTCTTCAGAAAGCTTCTGAATTATCCATTCATCAATGCAATGTTGTCTTCATCCTCAGGTTATGAGTGTTCACTCTCAGACTCATCCACATTCAGTGTTATTTTCTTCTCCCTTCGTGGTTCACCTGCATCCATCTTTCTTTAGCTAACTCCTTGATCGTAAGCAATAAGCGAACTAAGAAGATTGTCAATAGAATAAATGTTTAAATCCTTAGACTCTCTAAATGCAGTAATTTTAGCATCATAAGAAGTAGGTAAACAATGAAGAATCTTATTAACCATTTCAGCATTCGTTAGTTCCCTACCAAGTGCATGCAAAGAGGTGACTATTTGTGTGAATCTTGTGTACATGTCAGAAATGGATTCATTAGGTTTCATGCAAAACAGTTCATAATTATGCAACAAGATATTAAGTCTAGATTGTTTAACATCACTATTCCCTCATATGTTATACAAAGTTTATCCCATATGTCCTTTCCACTTTTGCAAGTGGAAACTCGCATGTAGTCTTTCGATTTTAAAGCACAAAAGAAGCTATTCAAACATTTGGCATTTAGTTGTACTAAGTCACGTTCTTCTATTGTCCAATCTACAAAAGGTGTTTCAACTCTAATTCCATCAACTAATCTAGTTAGTTTTATATATCCTTCCTAGACTAAGGTCCATATTCGATAATCAAGTGACTGTAAGAAAGTAGACATGCGTGTTTTCCAAAAATCAAAAGGTATATTATCAAACAGTGGAGGTCTCGTAATAGAGTAACTCTCATGTGTGTTTTGGTTTCCAAATGTAGCCATTTATGCTAATCAAAAAGAAGTTTAAACTTATGATTTTGAAACAAAGCTCTGATACCACTTGTTGAAACTTGTTCACTATGAATTAGGTTGTTAAACCTAAGCTTATGTCCCAAGGCTATCCAAGAGAGGGGGGGGGGGGGGGGGGTGAATTGGTATTTTAAAAAATTATCCCACTTGAATATGTTGAACCGAAAATAAACTTAAATGAATTTTTAGAAAATTTTTTTTTTAAACCACAATTTTTAGAACAAAACAAAATGAAGAAAAAAAAAAACAGTAAAAAAAATAGAAGATACAAGATTTAGTGGTTCGGTCTAAATCAGACCTACATCCACTCCCCGGAGGCACCCTCTGAGTATTGCACTAATACCAATAGTGTCTCTCCTTTGGCACCCACAGTAAGGCGGAGAAGTCTTTACAAACACTCTTTCCACCACTACCTGGTGTGGCAGAGAACTGTCATCCTTTTATACTATCCCCAGTATTGGCAGAGAATCATCCGTCCTTTTACTCTCTCCTGGTGTGGAGAGAGAACCCTTCGGCTATTCACACTCTCCTAGTGTGGGCAGAGAACTCTTTGACTGTTCACACTCTCCTAGTGTGGGCAGAGAACCCTTCGGTTGTTCACACTCTCCTAGTGTGGGCAGAGAACCCTTCGGCTGTTCACACTCTCCTAGTGTGGGCAGAAAACCCTCCATCTATTTACACTCTCCAAGTGTCGGAAAAGAATCAGATCTCCTTAACAGATCTCCTCACAAGAAATCTAGATGGAAGAAAGAAAAGAGTGAAGTAATCCCTAATCACAAGTAGAGATTCTTACCTTTGAATACTAAGTGAAGCCTTCACGCTCTAGTGGTAGGAATCCTCCTTTGAATGCTCTCTCACACTCTTTCCTTGGTTCTTCTTTCAATAGGCACGAAGATCAATGAGCAAAAAGATTGGGTGGCAGTAAAAATTGGACTTTATAAAAAACCGTCCAAAACTGCAAAATATTCAAGTTAACATGAAATGGATCGTCCCGTACGATCGTGGATCATCCCGGACGATTTTACTTAAAGTGTCGAAAATGATCCTAATGAATATTGGTACAAATTGTGTTCGTACACGATCATCCCATACGAACTAGGTTCGTCTGGACGATCAGTTAATCTATAGGTCGGTTCCAAAAAAGTGCAGAACGACGTCCAAAAGTTAAGTGTTGATTCACTTTGTCCTGGGACGAATAGTGCTTTGTCCCGATGAAATTTTTATAGAGGGCAACTCATCCTGGTACAATTATAAGTTTCTTCTGAATGAAATGTTTACAAAGAAGAAATTGTCCTAGGACGATTTGGATTTCGTCTGAACGAAATTTTTATAGAGCCCAACTCATCCTAGCAAGATTATAGATTTCATTTGAACGAAATTTTTACAGAGCCTAACTTCCTGGGATGAAAATAATTTCATCCTGGACAATCAGGATTTAGAAAAATTTCCTCCAATTCCTGTTCGTTCTATTACTCTTACAAGGAGATAACTGACCTGATCGTCCCGTACGATTAGTACAAATTTTGTAAGATCTCCTTAAGTGTGTGTGTATTTTTATTCACTCAATTACAATCACTCCCTCTTAATTCAAAGAATATTTTATAGCATTAATTTGCAAAGGATTGTATGTTGAATTTGATTTGAAGTCTTCATAGTTTGGAGTTTGAATTTCCTGAAATGTTAGTACACACAAGAGCAAAAACAAATCTTCCAAAAAAAAAAATGTTAGGAGATAACTACACATAAAATAATAATATTTAAAATCATCAAAGCTATACAAGTTGCAAGAATGTAGAACATGCAAATAGCTACTCTCTTAACAGAGGGTGCCTCCGGGGAGTGGATGTAGGTCGTGTTTGACCGAACCACTATAAATCTTATGTCCTTTTATTTTTCGCTACTTTTTATTTTACTATTTAACTTGTGGTTAAAAAATCTTTTTCTACAAAATTTATTAAAGTACATTTTCGATATAAAATTTTAAAAGAGGGTAAATTTTTAATTACCAATTCACCCCCCCACCCCTCCCTCTTGGTTAGCCACTGGTACATAAGCTTAGATTTAATAACCTAATTAATATTAAACAAGTTTCAACAAGTGGTATCAGAGCATTGTTTCAAAATCAAAAATTTAGACTACTTTTTGATTAACGTAGATGGCTACATTTGGAAACCGAAATACACCTGAGGGTTACTCTATAACTAAACCTCCATTGTTCGATAATATTCCTTTTAATTTTTGAAAGACACGCATGTCTACATTTTTACAGTCACTTGATTATCGTATGTGGATCTTAGTCCATGAAGGGTATACAAAACCAACTAGACTAGTTGATGGAGTTAGAGTTGAAACACCTTTTGTGGACTGGATAGTAGAAGAATGTGACTTAGCACAACTAAACGCCAAATGCTTAAATAATTTCTTTTGTGCTCTTAAATTAGAAGACTACATGTAGGTTTCTACTTGCAAGAGTGAAAAGGATATATGGGATAGACTTTGTTTAACTTATGAGGGGACTAATGAGGTTACGCAATCTAGACTTAATATCTTGTTGCATGATTATGAATTCTTTTGCATGAAATAAAATGAATCCATTTCTGATATGTACACAATATTCACACAAATAGTCACCTCTTTATATGCATTGAGTAGGGAACTAACAAATGCTAAAATGGTTAATAAGATTCTTCATTGTTTGTCTGTTGCTTTTTTTTTTTTTTTTTGAGAAATGCATAGAGCAATTGCATTAAAAAAGAAATAAGCTAATAGCATCACATTCCTCCTTTAATAATAGTAAAAAAGGAGAAGGAATGTGTTCCATACAATAAGAGTCCCAAGCAAATTCACTATTAAGAGCAAAGTTAGCACACATATCTGCTAACTTATTGTATTCTCTACTAACTTGTTTGAAAATAACAAAATTAAATTCTTTAATAAAGGAGGATAATCTTAATTCAATTTCTGATTTCTGCTTTGTTTTGATAATGTTTTGAAGACTTTTCATCACATTATCATTATCTCCTTCAATGATGATTCCTTGAACTTGAGAATTCTAATCCTTGATAATTTCATGAAGAGATAATATACCTTCTAGTTCAAGACGAGCAATGTCCCAATGAGTACATTTGATTCCTTTAGCAAAGAGAAATCTTCCAATATGATCACGTCCAACAGCTCCAATTCCAGCATTATAAGTAGATAACAATGAAGCGTCCACATTAATTTTGATCCAATCGGGTGGAGGAGGATGCCAAGAGTTTTTAAACAACCGGGAAGGTTGATTAACATCCCAAAGGCCCGATTTATTTCTATTATAAATAGAAATAGATGTCATACTAAGAGCATTAGAAGCAATGTTCAAATTGGAATCCTCAATTCCTTCATGAATAAGTCTATTTCTAGACTTCCAGCAAAGAAATACTAAATTGTAAAATACATTTATGATAAATGTATTTTTTGAAGCATTTACTTCCAACCAATCCATTGTTTCAGCAAAATTGTAAAATTCTGGAATATGAAAACCCCATGAATTGAGAACTTTTTTAGTTTGAAGGATTTTATCACAACTCACCACCACATGTTTGATATCTTCAATATCCAAGCAACCTCTTGGACATAAGCATCCTTCTTTGAGCCCACGATATTCAAGGAAATGAAAAGTTGGAATAGCTTTATGGTAAATCCTCCACCAAAAAGTTTCAGATGTTGGATTTAGTTTAATCTTCTTCATCCAAGGCCAATATTTCTCTTTGATAGAATTATTAGACAAGGCTTCATCAGATAAATTAGCCAACGTTTTCCCAGATTTAAAAGAAATTAGCTCCATTTGATCACTTCCAGCCTCTTGTTCGATTTTAATATTGCATATAATCTGAAGCAAATTATTATCAAAGACATTCTTTAATCTATCAATATTCCATGTACCATTTTCAATGAACTGATCTACATAAATGTCATTAATATGTAGATTATCTAGGAAAGTTGGCCATTTACAAGAGCTTTATCTAATTTCCACACATCTCCAAAACATTAATTTTTTTACCATTACAGATATTCCATCTAATAATCTTTTTAAGAGCTTTAGCACCACTTCTTAAGATCTTACAGGTTGACGAAAGATTCTGCTTCCACTCCGGAATCCAACCAGAAATCCCATATTTAGGCTTCAAGTATTTATATAAAAGAGAGTCTTCATCATTAGCAAATTTCCATGTAATCTTTGCTCTTAAAGAATCAATTCTTTGTGTGCAGGATTTGAGACCACGTCCACCCAAATTCACTGGTTTGCACAGATTTTCCCAGCTGACATAATGTAATCCGGCTTCATTATCCTGTTTGTGCCAAATAAAATTTCTGCAAGCTTTGTTAATCTCTTCCAGTATACCATTCGGAACCAGGGAATGAGTACAATAAAAAACTGGTATAGAGAGGATTGTCATTCTAGCAAGAATCAATCTTCCAGTAAGTTATATAAACTTGGTTCCCCAATTATCAAGTTTTCCAATAGCTTTTTCTAGTAAAAAACTGAAATCAGAAGCCATTAATCTTCTAAGAGCAATTTTGACTCCTAAGTAATAGAATTCCTTCACAAGCTTGAATCCCAATCCCCGAGCAATTTTTCTTTTTCTCCTTCTACTAACAGCTTTTCCGCAAAGTATAGAAGACTTATTATAATTGATCTTTTGACCCAACCAATTACAATAGTCTAGTAAAATGCCTTTAATCCTCTTTATCATTTTAAGATTTGCTTCAGAAAAAATCAAGATATCATCTGCATAAAGTAGATGTGAAATCCTAGGAGCATTATTATGAACCTTGATTCCTATTTCCATCTCTTCTTGCATCAAAGCATCAGATAAAACCTGTGAACATAAAACAAATAGGAAAGGAGATAGGGGACAACCTTGTCGAAATCCACTATGAGCATTGATCTATTTAGTTGAATTTCCATTGATCAAAATTGAAAATCTTGGATCACGTACACATTCCAGAATAAGCTTAGAAAAGTGCAAAGGAAAGCCAAAATAGTTCAATATTTGCTCTAAAGTTTCCCAAGACATGCTATCATAAGCTTGCTCCATGTCTATTTTAAAAGAAACCAATCCTTTTGAAGATTTAGAAAACCTGAATTTGTGGAAAATTTCTTGAGCAATTAACACATTATCAGTAAGAGATCGCCTTTTAATAAAAGCTGGTTGATTTTCTGAAATAAGTTTTGGAAGAAGATTAACCATTCTATTAAGGAGAATTTTAGCCACAAGCTTATAAATTGTTTTACATAAGCTTATAGGCCTAAAATTAGAAGGTATCATAGGATTTTCCACCTTTGAAATGAGCACAATCAAAGTATCTTTCCAATTAGATTCCATAATACCTGTGTGAAAAAAATGCTTTAAAGCTTCCCAAATTTCTGTTTGAATGATTTGCCAATAATTGTTTATAAAAGAGTGTGTTATCCCATTAATACCAGGTGAAACACCTCCTTCCAAACCGTTAACAACATCAGAAACTTCCTTCAGAGTAAGCTCCGAACTAAGCAATTCTCTGTCCATATCTGATAGAGTAGCTCTCGGGCAAGGCCAGCTATTTAAAGAACAAATTCTATAATCCCATTTGGATTTGAAAAAATTGAAGAAAACCTCTTCAATTTTAATTTGATCATTCACCAAATTTCCATTTTCATCCTTAATGCTGAATATGTAATTTGCATTCTTTCTAGCATTTGCAAAAGAATGAAAAAACTTTGTATTCAAATCTCCATCTTTTAACCACTTTGCTTTTGCTCTTTGTTTCCACCAAGAGTTTAATCAGGCAAGGGTACATTGAAGTTCATTGATTTTGGCTCTAAGGATTAAAATTTTTTCTTCAGATAAGCTGCCAACTGATGATTCTTCCATTTGTAGATTAAGAATGCTTTGATAAGATCATCTTTCAAAAGATTTAGATTCTTCAGTTTTGATTTGCTCCAATAGAAGAGAGCTTTCAAAGCTCTATTATATTTAATTTGAAGTCTATCATAATGAATATTTGTAATTTACCTGTTCCATGCTTTTTGAACAATACCAGCCGAAGCATAGTGAGAAGCCCAAGTATCTTCAAATTTGATGTATCCTTTAGGCTAAGGTTGATCTTCAAATAATTTCAACATAATTGGACAGTGATCTGAAGCTATACAAGGAAGATGGTGAATAACCAATAATGAATTAGAAACCAGAGCAGAAGAATTAACAAAGCATCTATATAGTCTCTCTAGAATCCGGGCTCCACCTGATTTGTTATTACACCAAGTAAATCTTGGTCCAATAAAATTTAAATCATGATAATCATTATTAGCAAAGAACCCTTTCATTTCCTTAGAGCCTTGAGAAAATTCAAATTTTCTACCTCCTCTTTTATCACCTTTGGTTAAAAGGCAATTAAAATCACCTCCCACCATAGATGGTCTGTCAAGAATCATATACTTCACCAATTGATTCCAAAGGTCCCGCCTTTTGTAAGAAACTTTGTTAGCATAAACAGTCGAAATCCTCCAACTACCTTTATTATGGATATTTAAATCTCCAATAACACATTGATAAGAAGAGAACAAGGTATTAAAAGAAGCAAACCTTGTATTCCAAAGAATTAAGATCCCACCTGATAGACCCTCCGAAGGGTAATGAAAAAAATTCCAATCCATACCAATAAGAGTATTGATATCTTTTCTGTTCATAGAAGAAACTTTGGTTTCTAATAAACCAATAAAGCCCACATCATTTTTATTTACAAATTCTTTGAGATATAGAGAAGCATTAACTTTTCTTGCTCCTCTACAATTCCAAAAGACAATGGAATTCATTGATTAGAAAGGGGACAAGCCCCAATCTTCTTGTCTTTAGTTCCCAACTCAAATCTTCTATTTCTAGTCAATGGTTTAATTGGTCCAAGAGTCTTGAGCTCTTTTCCCAATTTCGTCTTGACTAAACTATTATCTGTTTTAACTTCTCCACCATTTAAAGCCACATTCTCAGTTTTAAGAGATGACTTCATAACATTATCATCCATGTTATTACTCATAACATTATCAATACTGATAGCTTCTTCATCAATTTTGTTAAGAATTTCAAACATATTATTATTCAAAGTAATATGTTGAGGAGGAATAAAATTCTTACTTGAAGCAGGATTACTCACATCTTGAGATAAAACCATATCTTTGATAGGCAAGAAATCCATAATTTCCCCATCTTCCAAGTTTTCGTCGATGTCTATAGCAGCAACATCCACATTTAAAGTATTGTCATCATTTTTCTGAGTTACATTGTCTCCCAAGTTTGCTTGAATATGAATAGAATCCGGAGCAGATACTGAAGCAGCAACTGGAACTGGAACAGCCTTCCAGATTTCTTTAAAAGCCTTCGGTCTATCAACGGACACATTTTTTTGATTTTCCTTAAAAGCATTATTTTGAATTCTTCTTTTCTTCCCATACTTGACTTGCATCCAAGGCCCATATCCTTGCTCTTCCGGATCAACATTTGCTATGACTTCAGAATTTACCTTTAGAACATCAGAATTTACTACCGAATTAGGTAAACCTGTTTTATTTATGACTTCAGCAGATTTACACACAGGACAATTCACCATTAGGTGTCCAATTTTGCCGCATTTGAAACAAAGCTTTGAAACTTTTTCATATTCCACTCTTTGATAAAATTTTGTAGAATCCCCTTCCACCCATACTCCCAAGGGAAGTTGTTCATCTAAATTGATACGAACACAAATTCTAGCATATTCTCTACGATTCCATTGGAACATGTTCCCATCAAGTAGAAATGGCTTCCCAACTTGAGATGCAATTCTACAAATGTTGATATCATCCCAACAGTACAAAGGTAGATTAGGAAGCCTAATCCAAGCAGGAGCAGAAAGACCTTTCAAAGAATTTGTAGAGAAAGAAGTTGTCCATTTATCAATACCCACAATATGACCTTTAACAAACCAAGGTCCTTCATATAAGATAGAGTCCATAATCTCTGCATTTTCACAAGAGCATAAAACCCAGTCTTTACCCAGCATAGTGAGTCTAAAGTTCCCAAAGCCACTCCACTGTCTTCTCAGTTCACTGTTGATAACATAGAATGGGATGTTATCACCAAAAACTTTGATAACAAGAGCATTTGTCAGTTTTCTAGAATTCTCCAATACATTCTCCATATGAAGTTTAACCGTTTTTCCATCTTCATTAAGAAATGAACCTAAGTTCAAATTATCCACTTTCACTTTAGCATTTCTTGCCCAAGCATTAGTCTTGAAATTGCCCATTTTATCAGTATTTTCAGGAGGATAAAATTTGTTTGGAATCTGACTTTCAGAATTTAAATCTCCTGAAATACAATGTCTAACCTGTTCCAGATCATTTTGAATTGCTGTATTTTTTTGTGGTTGCGGCTCATCAGCATATATCTTATCAGCATCTGGTTGATTCATATCAATCACCGTATCAACATTCCTTGAATTCGCAACTTTGGAATTCAGATCAACAGGACTGCAAGTAGTAGAATTACCAAATCTACTCACATGTAATTTGAAATTAGACGAATCCGAATTATTCGGGCTAACCAAATTGAATTTCCGATTTTTAAAAAACTTTGGACTCTTCACTTTATCTTCAATAAGAACAGCTTTGCCTTTTCCAATAACTGGAATCGTCTTTTTTGGATAAAGACAGGCACCTTCGTTAATGATCAACGACTTTTCTTTAACATTGAATTTTTCCTTCATAATAGACCGAATTTTAAAAGAAGAATTTAATTCAGAAATCATTGAATCTGGAGGATCAGTCCTCCCATCCATTGCAATAATTGGTAAAGATTCACCCATCATTCATCTTCAGATGATAGGAAGAAGATAATCAGCGCAGCAGATCGTCGCGAAAAAATAGAACAGAACAATTTGAAAATTGCTTTCTCTCTCTAAAAAACGGTAGCTTCACTCTCTAGAAAATGGCAGCTTCTCCAACTTCAACTTTGATTTATTTTGTCTACTACTTATGGTGCTAAAATTACTGCAATTACAGAATCTAATGATCTAAACATTTACTCTATTAATAATCTTCTTGATTCACTAATTGCTTACGAGCGAAGAGTTTGCCAAAAAAGATTGATGTAGGTGAACCACGAAGGGAGAAGAACATAGCACTAAACGTGGAGGATTCTGAGAGTGAACACTAACAACCTGAGGATGAAGACAACTCGCACTAATGACTAGACAATTCAAAAGTTTTCTAAAGAAGAAGAAGAAGAGGCACCAGCAATTAAATCAAGGTAAAATTAATAGGAATGTCAAGGTTTCAAATGATATTATTTGCTATAAGTGTAGGAAACCCAGACATATTAAGAAAGATTACCCAAAACTCAAAGCTACTCCTAGTAAGGAGAAGGTAGAGAAGAAACCAATTGTGAAGAAGGGCAAGAAAAAATTCCAAAGAGCTTTTTGGACGGTCTCAGCTTCGGACTCGTCAAAAATGAAAAACGAAGAAGAAGTCAATAATCTGTGCTTAATGACCAATAATCATGATCAGTCAGATCAAGAAGAGGTATGTGACTTAACTTATGATAAACTTTTTGAAGTTCTTGAACACATGCATGATGCATATAAGAAATAGAAGAAAATGCATACTAGTCTGAGCTTAGAATTTAAGGAACTATAAAAGGAACATGAAATTCTTAGAAAAGATCATGTTTTAATTGATGACAACCACATAAAACTACTTGATGAGTTTGATGACTTGAATAAAAATCATGAAAGTATAAAATCATCCTATGCAGAATTTGAAAAAGAAATTAAAAATTTTAAGGATGAATCTGAGAGCAAAATTTATAGAATCAATTATACAAATTGAATTTTGAAAGATATGAATTCATTTTACAAATTGAAGATAAAAGCTCTCGAGGATAATAGGATACCCCCTAAACTTGACGATTTCACTAATCCTATATTGTATCCTAAATTTATGCAATCTCTAAATAGACAAATGAATAGTATAAGACTTAGGAATCCTTTTCCAAAAGTCAAATGTAACAATTGTGGATTGATTGGACACATAGCTCACACATGTACTTTGAAGAAGAAAATATATTTGATGTGGAAACCTAAGATGCATAAACCTAGACATATCATATATGCATCTCTTTATAAATTGCCAAAAGGAGAACCCAAACTTATTTAGGTTCCCAGGTCTAACGTTTGATGATCTTGTAGGGTCACTCTCACACAAAACCCCGTGAGAGCATATGGTACCTAGATAAAGGATTTTCAAAGCATATGACTGAAAATACTTCACAATTCATATCGCTGGAAGCTAAGAGTGGAGGCAAGGTTACACTTGGAGATAACACCACAAGGAAAGTAGTTGGGTCAGGTATGATTAGGAACCTTAAGAATTTATACATTAAAAATATGATATTGGTAGAAGGCTTAAAGCATAATTTGTTAAGTATAAGCCAACTATGTGACAAAGGGTATTGAGTAAACTTTTTTCCTACAAGCAACATATTAAGCCTAAATAGAAATGATGTTTTGAATGGTATAAGGGTAAACAATGTATATATGCTAGATTTGAATTGCATTCAAACTCCTACTGCTTTTTTTTTTAATTATTTCTAATGAATCATGGCTTTGGCATACGAGACTTTGTCACTCTAGCATGAAAACCTTAGGAGGATTACCCAAAAGAACCTAGTGAGATGTATACCAAAACTAGACTTTACTAAGGATCACCTTTGTGATGCATGTCAATTAGGAAAACATGTGAAGTCCTCTTTTTAGTCCAATAAGGATCTTAGAAACAAGTAAACTATTAGAGATTTTGCATATGGATCTTTTTGGATCAGTTGGAACTGCAAGTCTAAGAGGGAAGGTATACAGATTTTTGATTGTGGATGATTACTCTAGATTCACATGGGTTAAATTTCTATTTCATAAAAATGAATCATTTGAGGAATTTAGAAACTTTTTGACTTGGATTCAATGAAAGCTAGGATGTGAAATTATGACTATACAAAGTGATCATGGAGGAGAATTTGAGAATGAAATATTTGAGAATTTTTATGAGGAGAAAGGAATTGATCACAACTTTTTTGCACCTAACCCCTCAGTAAAATGGGGTTGTCAAAAGAAAGAACAAAATATTAATAGAAGCCGCTCGAGCCATTTTGGTAGAATACTCACTTCCTAAATATTTTTGGGCTGAGGTAGTTAGCACTGCATGTTATGTTCTGAATAGGGTGAATGTGAGATCTAAATTAAATAAAACATCTTATGAGTTGCTAAAAGGAAGAACACCTAATTTGTCATATTTGCATGTTTTTGGTTGCAAGGTGTTTATTCATAATAATGGAAAATCTGCCTTAGAAAAACTTGATCCAAAATCAGATGAAGGAATTTTTGTAGGATACTCAAATATTGGAAAATCTTATAGAGTATTCAACAAAGAACTTTGGTAATTGAGGAGACCACACATGTTATATTTGATGAATCTAAAATTTTGGAAGAGCCAAATATTGTAGAAGATGAGATTGAGATTAACTCCCAAAAGATTGATAAAATAAATTTGGAAGAAAATTTAGAGATAGAAAACCCTTTGCCTAGATATTTGAGATTTTCTAAAACTAGTAAAAAGAATTAATAATTGGTGAACCTAGTGAGGGTGTAAGGACTAGGCGTGGATTAAACAAAGAAGTTAATCATTTATCCTTTATTTCAATAATAGAACCCATAAATATTGATCAAGCACTTTCGGATGAGTTTTAGATTTTTGCTATGCAAGAAAGTTAAATCAATTTGCAAGAAATAAAGTTTGGGAATTAACTACAAGGCCAAAGGATCAAAGTGTAGTTAGAACTAAGTGGGTATTCAAAAATAAAATGAATGACTCAAGAGTAGTCATTAGAAATAAGGCTAGATTAGTTGCTAAGGGGTATAATCAGATTGAAGGAATTGATTTTGAGGAGACTTTTGCCCCTGTAGCTAGACTTGAAGCCATTAGGGTTTTGTTAGCCTTTGCCTGTTTTAGAAGATTTAAACTGTACCAAATGGATGTAAAAAGTGCCCATTCAAATGGGTTAATTCAAGAGGATGTTTTTGTAGAACAACCTCCAGGTTTGGAAAATTTTAAATACCCAAATCATGTTTTCAAATTGAAAATGGCATTATATGGATTGAAACATGCACATAGGGCTTGGTATGAGAGATTGAGCACCTTTCTACTTGAAAGATCATTTGAAAAAGGAAGTATTGATGCAACTCTCTTTTTGAAGAAAGTTGAAAAGGATATACTCATTTTACAAATTTATGTTGATGACATCATCTTTGGATCTTCAAATAAAAATCTTTGTTATAATTTTTCTAAAATAATGAGTAGTTAATTTGAAATGAGTTTAATGGGAGATTTAAGTTACTTTCTAGGCTTTAGCATTAAGTAAATTGAGGAGGATATATTTTTTAGTCAGTCAAAGTATATTAAGGACATCCTCAAAAGTATGAAATGGACAATGCTAAACCTGTTAGTACACCTATAAGTTCCTTAGTTCAGTTGGATAAAGACCCTATGGAAAAAACTATCGAAAAAAAGAAATTTATAGGGATTATTGGATCTTTGCTTTACTTGACAGCTAGCCGGCCCGATATCATGTTTAGTGTTTATTTGTGTGATAGATTTCAATCAGATCCAAAAGAATCACATTTGAAAGAAATAAAAAGAATCTTAAGATATCTTTTAGGAACTCAAAACTTAGGAATTTGGTATCTTAAGTTTAGCTCTTTATTTAAAATAATTGGTTATTCAGTTTCTGACTTTGCAGGTTGTAGGATAGATAAAAAAATTTCTTCTGGAACATGTCAATTTATTAGAAATTCTTTAGTCTCTTGGTCCAGTAGAAAATAAAATTCAGTAGCCCTATCTATTGTTGAAGCTGAATACATTGCATTAAGAATTTGTGTGGCACGAGTACTTTGGTTGAAACAACAGTTGATTGATTTAGGATTAACTATAGGCACTATTTCAATTTATTGTAATAACACTAGTGCTATTTGCATTTCTAAAAATCCTATTCAACATTCAAGAATAAAACATATAGACATCAGGCATCATTTCATAAGGGATCATGTATCCAAAGAAGAAATTGAACTCAATCACGTTTCTACAAAAAATTAATTTGCAGACATTTTTACAAAACCATTAGCCTTTGATACTTTCATTGCATTAAGAACAATGCTTGATGTGATCGACTTGAATGCTTTATTAAAAATGTTTTCTGCAACATTGATGTGTGTTTCTAGTTAATATTTTTTTGTGAATCTTTGAGTTTGTGATTTTTCTGTATTTTGAGTTTGTGTTTTTATTTTTCCATTGTGTTTTTATTGTATTTGTGTTTTGGTTTTTCTTGAGTGCATGTTTTTGAAAAATTAAGTGACATTCATCCAATACAAAAATATTTTCATACGTGATGAAGTGTGTAGTGTGTCAACTGTCGAATTTGAACCATTTGCGTGTAGTTTTTCAGTTTTTATTTTTCACTTCATCTATACGATCATCACGATCGTCTGGATGAAACTTTCAAACGATGGGACGATTGAATGACAGTTAAACGGACAAGATCATTTTAATATTATATTTGTAAGTACGAACCTTTGGGTCATCCGGACGAATGCTTGGCGAATCGATGTGGGGGACGGTTTCAACTGCCATTAATATGATTATAAATTTTTGATCATCCAAGATGAACACCTGCTCGTCTGTACGATCATTTGGTCAAAAGTCTGTACGAAAGGTCACTTCGTAAGCTGTGTGATTATGAAAAGCCGTTTCATTTTGGACTCATTCGTTCGTCCATACAAAATTTTTTTGTACAGGACAAACTGAATTTCATACGGGATGAACGTAATTTCGTCGGTACGAAAGGTCGTATTTCATTAAATTGACAGGCAATGAGCTCAACAGCCACACTCACACATCCCTTTCAGAACCCTTTCTTCCTTTAGATCTTATCCATGGCAAGTGCAAGCAAACGACAAACGGTTCTCGCCAAAGGTCCACATAGAAATTATTCTGATAATTTTTTATCCAAAGCCAATGAAGAATCTTTTTATAGATTTGTCTATGCTAAGATCACCACGTCTAGAGTTCTTATTCAGGAACAACTGACCTTTCAGGTAATGAACTTGTTTGCTTCAACTCAATTTGGTCTCATTCTCACACTAGTTCATCTCTACAACAAAGAGACCTTTCATTAGTTCCTAGCAAACATGTCTTTCAACTCCAACAATTCTGTAATCAAGTCTTATGTTTTTAAGAAGAAAGTTGAAATCACCAAGGCTGACCTAAGAATCTTTTTGAACTTAAGGACTGAGGGAATTAGAGCCCATACCATGACCACTACTTCTGATTTTGAGTGGAGTGAAATTAATGAAGTGATTAGAAAAATTATATTTAAGGAGCATATGCCTAAAGTGTCCTCTCTTGTTCGCAATGCTTGTATCATCCAGCATGTTATTTGAACTTCCATAATTCCTACATCTGGTGATAGAGTCAACATTACATTTCTTCTTTCAACAGTAACCAACTTGATTATGACTAAACAACCTATAGATGAATCCCAACTAATCCTTGACTATCTTTATGGACTTTCTGAAATTGTTCATGTCGCCCATAAAAGAAAGAAGAACATTGCCTTAGGACATCTTATTGCCTACATTTTGGAGAAGAAGTATGAATTGGTTCATCCAGTTCAAGATTTTGTAGAATCTCTTAACTAAAATGACAGATCTTTTAGGGAAATCTTCAATAAATAAGAACCACATAGAGCACATGTTATTAGTGACTCAGAGGAGGAACATGAACCTGCACCTGCCAGTGAACAAAATTATCAGGATTTTGTTCAGAGATTTGATCCCTTGGAGTCTCATTTTGATCAAAGATTTGATGAAATTGAAACTCACTTACAGTAGCAGGATGTTCAGTATAATCAAGATATGGGGTATATGAGAGAGCAGATGAATGATATTAGTTCCAACATGCTTATGATAAGCAGTTATTTTAACTTCTTCAGTACTGTACCTCCTCCTCCTCCTCCATATCAGGGACCATAACAGTGATGTATTTTTCTTTAGTAGTTTGTGATGTATTTTTCTTTTTGTGATGTACTTTTCATTTGATGCTTTAGTATTTGAGTTTTTATGTCATATTGATATCATTCCTTAGTTTATAATATCCATTATAATGATATCAATACAAGTTATCTTGTTTTTTTTAACCTGATTTTGAAATGTGTGTTAGCCTATATGAAAATCCCTAAAATTTTCTTATCCTACAAGTGCTATAGCTTAAACTGCAACTCAAAATTGAATTCATTAGAAAATCTAACTTTTCTAAATTTAAGTTTTGCTTCTAACTTGATAAAATTAAGAATGTCAATTTCATGTCTCTTATTAGACAACATTAATATTTAATATTATTATTGTAATTGTGATATTTTCTTATTTTGTATTTCACTTATCAATAAATATTGATGCACTTAGAAAATTTTGAAATTTTTATTATTGATTTTAGGAAGATCAAGATTACTCTTGAAAAATGTACAAATGTACAAAATTCAAAAGAAATGCGTAATGGTTTGCAATTTAAAAAAGAGGCATAAAATAAGCCCACAAGTAAAAAGATGCATAAAAATGTGCCACAACTATTGAAAATGATGCGCAAAGCGCCACATGTGGTAGTTATTTCTTTCCACAATCTTTTAATCACTTAATTCAAATTGATCTTCTGTATATTTATATTTCGTATTGACATTTGAAATATATAAATTTTATATTCATTCTTTTTGCAAGATTTTCTTTATCTTAGTGTCTAAATTAATTCATATTTTTTATATATATTTTTTATTGTCAATGTTATATCTCTTCTTAAATTCTATGAATCATTTTTATTTACCTAATAATTTGATTTTATTTGTAATATTTATTTCAATCACTTTCATGGATCAATTATCAAAGGATTATCATATGACAACTTACATTTCTATTCCTTTTCTTATTCTCTTTTTGTTGTTCATAAAAAGGGGGAGAAAATATTATTTTTATCATATCTGTGAGCTTGTTTGTATCGTATCTGTGTGCTTGTTTTGTATCAAAAGGAAAAGATAAAAGATAAAATTGTTGTGAAATGCCTCCTTATTTTCATATGTTCATCAATTCAGGGGGAGTTTAGGAGATTCTTAAAATTTGAAATTTATACAAACAATAATTGTTTTACGATCATCAAAAGGAGGAGATTGTTAAGAGAGTTGCTATTTACATGTTTTACATTCTTGCAACTTTTAAAGTTTTGATGATTTCAAATTTTATTGTTTTAAGGTTTTGTTTTCTCCTAACACTTTTTAGAAGAATTATTTTTGCTCTTGTGTGGACTAACATTTCAGGATAATCAAACTCCAGACTAATGAAGACTTCAAATCAAAATTCAACTTGAGATAATTTGTATATTGAAGCTTATACTTTTCATTATATTGAGTTTGAGAGGGAGTGATTGTAATTAAGTAACTTCGCACACACACACACTTTGGGAGATCTTTAAAATTCATACTGATCGTACGGGATGAACCATGTTCGTACGGGACGATCAAGTCAGTTATCCCCTCGAAAGAGCAATGGAACGAATAGGAAGTAAGAAAAATTTTCTAAGTCCTGATCGTCCAGACAAATTTTTCTATTTGTCCCAGAATGAAATACTCTCTAGAAAATTTTTGTTTAGACAAAATCATGTTCGTGCAAGGACGAAATGCTCTATGTAAAAATTTCGACTAGACAAACTTCAATTCATCCCAAGATGAAATGCCCTCTAGAAAATTTTAGTTCATATGAAATCCTATATTCGGCCCAAGACGAAATGCTCTCTGTAAAAATTTCTTCCAGATGAACTTCAATTCGTCCAGGACGAAATGCTCTCTAGAAAATTTTTGTTCAGACGAGTTCCTATTCGGCCCAGGACGAAATGCTCTCTATAAAAATTTCATGCAGAAGAACTCTTATTCATCCCAGGATGAAAATATTTTATCATTTCCAATTTTGATAACTTCCTGCAATTTGTCGAAACCGACCCATGGTATAACTATTCGTACCGGATGAACTTAGTTTGTACGGGATGATAATTGGGTATGAAGTCAATTCTTACCAATATATATTGGGTTCGTATGCAACCGATTTAAGTAAGTTCCTCCAAGATGATCCACGATCATAGGAGACGATCCACTATGTACAGACTTGAAAATCAGCAATTCTTGAACGGTTTTTTGTCTTTCCTATATAAAGTCCAATTAGAATTACCTCTTGATCTTTTTGCCTACTTATCTTCATGCCAACTGAAGGGAGACTCAAGGAGTGAGTGTGAGAGAGTGTTTGAAGGAGGATTATTACTACTGGAGCGTGAAAGATTCACTCAGTACTCAAAGATAAGATTACATCACTCTTTTCTCTCTTCCTTCTAGATTTCTTGAAAGAAGATCTGTCAAGGAGATCCGGTTCTCTACCTACACTTGAAGAGTGTGAACAGCCGATGGGTTCTCTGCTGACACTTGGAGAGTGTGAATAGTCGAAGGGTTCTCTGCCCACACTTGGAGAGTGTGAACAGCCGAAGGGTTCTCTGGCTACATTTGGAGAGTGTGAAAGGATGAAGGGTTCTCTGCCCACACTTGGAGAGTGTGAAAGGATGAAGAGTTTGCTGCCTACACTAGGAGAGTATGAAAGGATGAACGGTTCTCTGCCAACACTGGGAAGAGTGTAAAAAGACAACGGTTCTCTATCGCACCGGGTAGTGGTGGAAGAGAGTTTTGTAAAGGCTTCTCCACCTTGGTGTGGGTGTAAAAGGAGAGTCACTAGTGGTATTAGTGCAATACTCGGAGGGTGCCTCCGAGGAGTGGATGTAGGTCGTGTTTGACCGAACCACTATAAATCTTGTGTATTTTTATTTTTTGCTGACTTTTATTTTACTTTTTAACTTGTGGTTGAAAATTCTTTTTCTACAAAATTCATTAAAGGAAATTTTTGTTATAAAATTTTAAAAGAGGATAAATTTTTAATTACCAATTCACCCCCCCCTTCTTGGTTAGCCAGTGGGTCATAAGCTTAGGTTTAACAACCTAATTCATATTGAACAAGTTTCAACAAGATTAATTTAGGAAAAAATGTGCTGGATCGGCAAGACCGATGCCCGGGATGATGTCCAAAAATAAGTAATACCTAAAACGATCTAGCGGCTTATTCTTTCTGACTTGAGCCTATCATCCTGGTTGGTACAAAATTGTCCACGACAATGTGCTTAATGATGGTTGCCTTAATAAGGATGCACTAATTAGGCTTTTTTATTTTTGAACCGATCGTCTAGAAAGATATAAATATCTTCATGGATGATGTTACCAAAAATAGTAAATTCTAGGAAACAGTTAGAAATTCTCCCAAGGTGTGTCTGTGCAAGGTTACTTAACGTCAGGAACCACATTGTTTACAATAGACTTGAGAAAGGGAAAAAATACAAACTGACTCAAAGTTAATTTACCAAATCTTGGATTGTACGTGATCTTTTGGACCTGAAAAGTTTGTAGGCAAGGCAGTAGTAGAAAATCATGAATGTTTGATGTCATCAAATTTCAAATCCATGAAAATAGATTCATAACACAGAGTTCTTTAGCCAACAAAATATTATCCGTAATAACCCTACCATTCACAAAACCCATCTAAGAGGAAGAGATAATTCTAGGTAAAAGAAGAGTGAGATGATTCATGATAATTTTAGATATGAACTTATTTTAAAAGGTACAAGACTGATAGGTCAAAAATCATTCCAATTAATAATAGTGTTGTTCTTGGGGATTTATAATTTAGATTTTAGGGTTTAAGGTTTTATGTCTAAGGTTTATGACTTTTTTTTTTTGTTAAAACCCACTATAAAGGCTTCGCTTTAATATAAAAAATTTGTTACAAGAGTCCTTAAAAATGGAGAAATTGCTCACTAAATGCTCAAAGAGCTACAATATAAATAAAAAATAAAACCTAATGAGCAATAAGCCCCTATCTAAGATACAAATATAACAAAATAGAAAATAGGAACTTCAGCATAAACAAAGCATCCAAACTTCCAAAGTTCAAGCAATCCCAAAAACCAACTTCCAAGCTTCATTTTAGGTAAAACTACACAAAAACTTAAACACTTGTACAACCTCAAACCACCAAATTAAGCTAAATCCAAATAAAAGAAAATAAACAAATGTGCATAATTTAAAAAAGAAACCCTCTAATAACAACATCCCTAAGCACCACAAACAAAAAACACCAACAGAAACCCCACTAGACCACCCAACACCATAAAAGCCCAACCAAAATAGAAACGCCTCCTGCAGGGTGACACAAACATCACCCCACCAACCCCTAATAATAAAACATCCTCACAAAATAACTAGTACAATATAAAAATAACCCCCTTCCCAACAACACCTAGTCCAAACAAAACATAACCACCACCCAAACAATAATAACCAACATAACAACACACTTACCACCAACCCAAAAAAATAACAAGTTAACACAACAAAAAGAAACAAACCCAAAAACACAACAAACAAACTACTCCAGAACTAGCAAACAAGTATCACAAGATTTAAGTATTAAACAGATTCTAAATAAAATAACTGCTAAAAAGAAGATCATAATTTAAAATAGAATCCCGCTAATACCAACATCCCTTAATACCACAAGCAGAAAACCACCAATAAAAACCCACACTAACAGGCCGACACTAAAACCACAATAAACAAATAACCCAAGAAACCACAAGCCAGCCCACAAAAAAAAAAACCAAGTAGCACAAGAAACGAGCAATAAAGGGATTTGAAATAAAATTACCACTTATAAATAACCAACTACTTCCTCAAATATGGCAAACCAGATTTATCCAATCTAATCAAACCTCTTCATAATACAGGAATATCATAATTATATAAAAAAAAAGTTAAAGAATTCAAACCAACTCCCATCTAAGCCAAAAAATCAGCACAAGCATTACCTTCTCTCCAAATGTGGGGAATAGAATAGTCAAGTTGAAAAAGCATACTTTTAGTATCCCTAAGCACATAACAATTATCTACATTACCATTATTAGAATAATTAAGAAAATGAATAACTAATAAATTTAATGCTTATGGTTTAGGGCTTAGGGTTTAGGGTTTAGGGTTTAAATATTTAGGGTTTAGGGTTTTTATTTAAGGCTTAGTGTTTAGGGTTTAAGGTTAAGGATTTTAATTGAGCTTTTAGGGTTTTAAATTAATATTTAGGGTTTAGGGTTTAGGGTTTTAGATTTAGGGTTTAGGTTTTGGGCTAGGGATTAGGGTTTATGACTTTTGTTTAGGGTTTAGGGTTTATTGTTTAGGTTTTATGGTTTAGGATTGTATTTGAGTACTTAGGGTTTTAAATTTATGTTTAGGGTTTATGGATTTTATTTAGGGTTTAGAGTTTAAGGTTTAAGGTATATTATTTGGGTTAAGATTTTATATATAGGTTTAGGGTTTAGTGTTTATGGTGAATATTTAAGGTTTAGGATTTAGTGTTTTGGGTTTTGTATTTAGGCTTAGGGTTAGGTTTAAGTGTTTAGGGTTTAGGGTTTAGAGTTTAAGGTTTAGGATTTTAGTTAAGTGTTTAAGGTTTTTTTTTTTTTTTGTGGTTAAAACCCATTATAGAGGCTTACGCGTTAATATAAAAAAATTGTTACAAAAGTCCTTAAAAAGGGACAAATTGTTCACTAAATGCTAAAAGAGCTAAAATATAAAAGCAAAATAAAACATATTCACACAACTCTCCTTGGCCTATTGGTTGAGAGCTTAGGCTTCCAACTAAGAGGTCTAGGGTTCGAGTCTATGTGTATGCGGTGTGTGTGAGTTTGCCTTAAATGGCCTAAATGTCCCAAAAAAAATAAAACATATTCAGTAATAACTCCCTAACTAAAATGCAATTATAACAAGATAACAAAAGAAAACACAACACAAATAAATACTAACATCGTTCCAAAGTCTAAGTAACCGCTAGAAACCTCCTTGCAACCACAACAACAGATAGACCGGTAAAAAAACATAAACACCTGCATATACTCAAATAACAAAATCAAAATAAATCCAATACTTTGAGCACCACATTATACTAGATGATTTGTTATAATTAATAAGCCCACCATCCTTTAAATTAGGCAAAAATTTGATTTTGAGAAATTGTTATAATCATATAGTACAAACATGATCGTACTATATGATGTTTAAAATTTTACCTAATTTAATCTTATGATTAGTTAATCAAAGCTACTTAATTTTGATATTCTGATATTATTGTATGAAATGGATCATATAGTACGATCAATAGAGTTGATTTTGGTCTTCCAATGATTTATCCTGGATGAACTGCATTTTGGTTGAAGTAATCATTCTATATGATTGGTCATTTGTACTAATAATCATACAACACTAACTGACAAAATGAACTATTCATATCGATGATCGAATAGTATAAACATGCAACTTAAACTATTTGTACAGTACTAACTTATGATTGTATAATACTAATAGGTGAAATTTTGCACATCATATTGGCTAATCCTGAGTTCATATTCTACGATCTTTATCAGATGAATTGATTTTTTTAGTGTATTTTGAACTCATCTATTTAAGCTTTCTCCAAAGACTTCGTAAGAGTTTTTGGCATGCATTGTGTCTTCATTCTTTTAGAGAAACCTAAAGAGAGAACATGTGTTTGATGGCAGTTGATCATCTTGGTCACTCTGACCAAGAAGAGGTATGCAAATTAACATACGATCAATTTCTTGCTATTTCTAAAAAAAACATTCATCTTTTAGAATGTTTAAAAAATAGCATGCTATCCTGAAAGTGGAATTTCTAAACTTACAAAAAAAGGATAAAGTTTTTATTAAATATCATTCTATACTTGATAGTAATCACATGACATTATTTAATGAATTTGATGCTTTGAACAAAAGGTATTCTTAATTGAATGATGAGCATGATACCTTGAAAAGTTAACATGTTGAGCTAGAAACTGCATATAAGGATTTAGATACTCTTGCAACTAATTTAGATAGTAAGGAGCATGCTTTGAAAACTAAAATTTTAATTATTAAAAATTCAAATAAGTTTTTAGAATCTAAATTAATTGCTTGCAAAGAAAAAAAACCACCCACAATGCTTGAGTTTCACAATCCTTCAAATTAATATGTATCATTCAAAACTAGGAAGAGACATTATAACCCAAGTATATTAGTAAACCCATTTTCTGGTGTTAGATGCTTTTTATGTGGCATGCTAGGATATTTCTCCCACACAAGCACCATTCACCGTAGAACACATTTGGTGTGGAGACCCAAATTACATTATAAAAAGCATAACACATATTCATTACATTCTTCCTTCCATAAAAAGGGACCAAAATTAGTTTGGGTTCCTAAATCTAACATTTGATGATTTTGTATGTGTGCTCTCACGCATGACCTCATGAGAGTTTGTGCTACCTAACAGTGGATGCTCACGCAATATAAATGAAGAAGCTAAATAATTTATTTCACTGGAGGCCAGGGCTAGAGGCAAGGTTACTCTTTGAGATAAAACCACTAGGAAAGTGGTGGGTATAGGTATAATCAGAAACTCAAAGAACCTTTTGATTGAAAATATTTTACTTATTGACGGCTTGAAACATAACATGCTCAATATCAATCATCTCTATGATAAAAGCTTTAGTATAATTTTTTTTATCAAATAAGTGTATTATGAGATTAAATAATAATAATGTTTTACATGAAAAAAGGATCAACAACATTTAGATTCTTGATTTAAATAATATTGAATGTGCTTCTTCATTTTACTTAAAAATTGTCATTGATGAGTCGTGATTGTGGAAAAGGAGGATATGTCATACTAGCATGAAAACATTTAGAAAAGTAACCAAAAAAGACTTAGTAAGAGAAATCCACAAGTTTGAATTCACTAAGGACCCCCTGTGTGATGAATGTCAATTAGGAAAATAAGTCAAATCCTCTTTCCATTCACTTAAGGACATTAGCACCTCTAAACCTTTAGAAGTCCATATCTATTTGTTTGGACCCATTAGCACTGCAAGCTTCAGGGAAAAGGTCTTTGGATTTGTAATAGTCGATGACTACTGAAGGTTCACATAAAAGTGAGTCATTCAATGAATTTAAATATTTCTCCACTTTGATTCAAAAAATCTAGGTTATGAGAACTTGACCATCATAGTGACCATGGTGGAGAGTTTGAAAATGAGATATTTGGAACTTTCTATGAGGATCAAGGGATTAGTCACAACTTTTAGTCTTCTAGAACCCCTCAGTGGAACATGGTAGCTGAATGGAAGAACATGACCATAGTGGAAGCTGCTAAAGCCATACTTTCTGAGTATTCACTTCCAAAATAGTTTTTGGTAGAAGCAGTGAATGCAGCTTGTCATGTGTTGAATAGGGTGAATGTTAGATCCAAACTTAATAAGATACCCTATGAGATCATTAAGTGGAGGACACCCAACATTTCTCACCTCCATGCCTTTTTTTTTTTTTTTTTTGAAAAATGCATAAAGCAATTGCATTAAAAAAAACAAGCTAATAGCATCACATTCCTCCTTTAATAATAGATAGAAAGGAGGAGGAATATGTTCCATACTAAGACAATCCCAAGCAAAATCACCATTATGAGCATAGTTAGCACACATATCCGCTAACTTAATGCTTTCCCTATAAACATGTTTGAAAATAACAAAATTAAACTCTTTAATAAAGGAAGAGAACCTTACATCAATCTCCGGTTTATGATTTTTGTTGATAAGGTTTTGAAAACTTTTCATCACATTATCATTGTCTCCTTCAATGATAATCCCTTTAACTTGAGAATTTCAATCCTTGATAATACCATGAAGAGATAAAATACCCTCTAATTCTAGGAGTGCAATTTCCCAATGAATACCTTTGATTCCTTTGGAAAATAGAAACCTTCCAAGATGGTCACGGCCAACAGCTCCAATTCCAACATTATAACAAGATAACAATGAAGATTCCACATTAATTTTGATCCAATTGGGTGGATGAGGATGCCAAGAATTTTTAAACAACCGAGATGGTTGATTAACATCCCATAGGCCCGATTTATTTCTATTGGAAATAGAAATTGAAGTCATACTAAGAGCATTAGATGGAATGCCTAAATTGCAATCCTCTATCCCCTCATGAATAAGTCTATTTCTAGACTTCCAGCAAAGAAATACCAAATTACAATAAACATTTGTGATAAATATTTTTTTCGGAGCATTTAACTCCAACCAAGAAATTGATTCAGTAACAGTGTTACAATTTGGAATATGGAAGCCCCATTGATTGAGAATTTTTTTAGTTTGAATGAGTTTATCAAAACTCACCACCACATGCTTAACATCTTCAATTTCCAAGAAACCTCTTGGACATAAGCATCCTTTATTGAGTCTTCTATACTCCAGGAAATTAAAAGTTGGAATAGCTTTATGGTATAACCTCCACCAAAAGACTTCAGTTCTTGGATTGAGATTTATCTTCTTCATCCAAGACCAATAGCTTCCTTTATTTGAATCAATTAACAAAGCTTCATAAGATAATGCCGCCAACATTTTTCCAGAATTATAAGAAATCATCTCCATTTGATCACATCCAGCCTCCTGATCAATCTTCAAGTTGCATATAATCTGAAGCAAATCCTTTCCAAAAACATTTAGCAATTTGGAAATGTTCCATCTACCATTTTCAATGAAGTGATCTACACATAACTCGTTGATTGGTAGATTATCAAGGAATGTAGGCCATTTACATAAAGCTTTATCTAGTATACATTAACCTTTTCACCATTAGAGATTTTTCATCTAATAATAGATTTAAGAGCCTTTGCACCACTTCTTAAGATTTTACAGGTAGTAGATAAATTCTGCTTCCAATCTGAATCCAACCATAATTCCCATACTTTGGAATCAAGCATTTATGCAAAAGTGAGTCTTCATCATTCACATATTTCCATGCAATTTTAGCTCTTAAAGAATCCATTCTTTGTGTACAAGATTTGAGACCCCGTCCACCTAAATGCAACGGCTTGCACAGAATTTCCCAGCTGACATAATGTAATCCAGCTTAATTCTTCTCCACGTGTCAAATAAACTCTCTACAAGCTTTATCAATCTCAACCAGGATACCGGTTGGAACCAGAGAATGAGTGCAATAAAATACTGGTATTGAAAGGATTGTTGATCTATTAAGAGTAATTCTTCTAGCAAGAGAAATAAACTTGGTTCCCCAAGTATCAAGATTCCCAAGAACTTTTTCCAAAAGAAAACTGAAATCTAATGCCACCAATCTCCTTAATGCAATTTTAACTCCTAAGTAATAGAATTCTTTCACATACTTGAATCCCATTACTCGAGCAATTTTTTTCTTTTTCCTTCTACTAACAGCTTTTCCACAGAAAATAGAGGACTTATTGTAATTGATTTTTTGACCCGACCAATTACAATAGTGTAATAAAATGCTTTTAATCCTCTTTATCATTTTAATGTTTGCTTCAAAAAATATCAAGATATCATCTGCATAAAGTAGATGTGATATCCTAGGGGCATTATGATGAATCTTATCCCTATCTCCATCTCTTCTTGCATCAAAGCATTAGATAGAAGTTGAGAACATAAAACAAAGAGAAAAGGAGATAGGGGACAACCTTGTCGAAATCCACTATGAGCATTGATCCAATTAGAAGATTTGCCATTGATCAAAATAGAAAACCTTGGATCACGTACACATTCTAGAATAAGCTTTGAAAAGTGTAAAGGAAAGACAAAATAACTCAAAATTTGCTCCAAAGTTTCCCAAGACGTGCTATAGGCTTGCTCCATGTCTATTTTAAAGGAAACTAATCCTTTTAAAGATTTTGAAAACCTGAATTTATGGAAGACTTCTTGAGCAATTAATACATTATCTGTTAGAGACCAGCCTTTAATAAAAGCAGATTGATTCTCAAAAACCAGTTTTGGAAGAAGATTAACAAATCTATTAAGAAGAATTTAAGCCACAAGCTTATAAATTGTTTTACATAAGCTTATAGGCCGAAAATTAGAAGGTGTCATAGGCAACTCCACCTTTAAAATGAGTACAATCAATGTATCTTTTCAACCGAATTCCATAATACCCGTATGAAAAAACTTTTTCAAAGCATCCCAAACATTTAATTTAATGATGTTCCAATAGGATTTAATAAATGAATGTGTAATACCATCAACACCAGTTGAGACTCCTCCCTCCAAATGGCTAACAACATCAAAAACTTCCTTCAGGTTAAGTTTGGAATTTAGCATTGCTCTATCCGAATCTGATAAAGTAACTCTCGGGCATGGCCAGTTATTCAAAGAACAAGTTCTGTAATTCCACTTGGATTGGAAAAATTTGAAGAAAATCTCTTCAATTTGATCTTGCTCCTTCACTAAATCTCCATTCTCATCTTTAATGTTGAAGATATAATTTGCATTCCTTCTAGCATTTACAAATGAATGAAAGAACCTTGTATTCAAGTCTGCATCTTTTAACCAATTTACTTTTACTCTTTGTCTCCACCAAGACTTTAATCGGGCTAAGGTACACTGAAGTTCATTGATTTTTTATCTTAGAAGATCCAGTATATCTTTGATAAGAATGCCTTTCACAAGATTGAGGTCTTTCAATTTTGATTTACTCCAGTAGAAGAGAGCTTTTAAAGCCCTTTTAAATTTGATATCAAGCCTATATTAATGATGATTTGCAATATTTCTGTTCCAGGCTTTTTGAACAATAACCGCCGAAGCATAGTGAGAATCCCAAGTATCTTCAAACTATATGTAGCCATTTGGTTTTGGTTGATCTTCCCATAGTTTCATCATAATGGGACAATGATCTAAAGCTATACGAGGGAGTGATGAACCACCAATAAAGAATTAGACTCAAGAGCATATGAATTAACAAAGCATCTGTCTAGTCTTTCTAGAATCCAAGCTCCACCTGATTTGTTATTACACCAAGTATATCTTGGCCCAATAAAATTCAAATCATGATAATCAAGGTTAGCAAAAAAAATTCATTTCCTTTGAGCCTTGTGAGAATTCAAATTTTCTACCTCCTTTCGTATCACCTTTGGATAAAAGGTAATTAAAATCACCTCCCACCACAGAAGGTCTGTCAAGAAGCATATACTTCTCCAATTGATTCCAAAGGTCCCGCCTTTTATAGGAATCTTTGTTAGCATAAACAGTAGAAATCCTCCAAATCCCTTTATTATGGATTTCTACGTCACCAATAACACATTGATAAGAAGATAACTAGGTGTTTAAAGAAGCAAACCTTATATTCCAAAGAATTAAAATCCCTCCTGAAAGACCCTCCGAAGGGTAATGAAAAAAATTCAAATCGATACTAATAAGAGCATTGATATATTTTATTCTCATAGAAGAAACTTTGGTTTTTAACAAACCAATAAAGCCCACATCATATTGTTTGACAAACTCTTTATGATATAAAGAAGCATTAACTATCCTTGCTCCTCCACAATTCCAAAATATAATGGAATTCATTGATTAGAAGGGGGACTAGCCCCATTCTTCTTATCTTTGTTTCCCAACTCCAATCTTGTGTTTCTAGTCATCGGTTTAATTGGTCCAAGAGTTTTGAGCTCTTTTCCCAATTTCCTTTTGACCGAGTTATTATCCATTTTAGCTATTTCAACAGTTAAAGCCATATGCTTCGGTTTATGAGATGACATAATAACATTATCATCTATGTTATTACTCATTACATTTTTAACATTGTTAGCATCCTCATCAACAATGTTATGAATATCAAAAATATTTTTATTCAAAATAATATGTTGAGAAGAAGTCAAATTCTTACTTGATGTAGTCCCATTTACGTCCTGAGATAAATCTGTAACATTCATTGGCAAATTATCCATAATCTCCCCATCTTCCAGGCTTCTATCAATTTTTATAGCAACATCCGCATTCTCAAAAGCAACCACATCTTTATCTTTGTCATTTTTCTTCAGATTATCAACCAAAGGCATGTCTTTTCAACAGGAACAAAAATTCCCATAATAGTATTTTGTTTTGGAATCTGACTTAGAACAGCACCTGGAATAGCTCTCCAGACTTCTTTAAAAGCACTCAGTCGAGAAGCTAGAACGGGTTTTTGATTCACCTTAGTTGCATTATTCTGAAATCTTTTTTTTGTTCCCATATCTGACCTGCATCCAAGGACCATAACCTTGCTCTTCGGGATCAACATTTGCTACTTCATCAGCATTTGCTTTTAGGACATCGAAGCCACTTTTAGAGGCAAGCATAAATGATTTATCTTTATACTATGCAGGCTTATAAGCAAGACACATTACCATTAAGAGTCCAATTTTGCCACATTTGAAACAAAGTTTTGAAACTTTTTCATATTCCACTTTTTGATAAAATTTTTTTGATTCACCTTCCACCCATACTCCTAAAGGAAGTTTTTCGTCTAAATTAATACGAACACAAATCCTAGCAAATTCTCTTCTATTCCATTGGAACATGTTTCCATCATGTAGAAACGGCTTCCCAACTAGAGATGCAATTCTGCAAATGTTGATATCATCCCAGCAATATAAAGGTAGATTAGGAAGTCTAATCCAGACTGGAGCCGAAAGACCCTTCAAGGAATTTGTAGAAAAAGAAGGTGACCATTTGTCAATACCCACAATGTGACCTTTAACAAACCAAGGCCCTTCACATAAAATTGATTCCATAATCTCAATATTCTCACAAGAACACAGAACCCAATCTTGACCATAGTGAGTCTAAAGCTACCAAAGCAACTCCGTTGTCTTCTTAATTCACTATTGATCACATAAAATGGAATGTTATCACCAAAAACATTGATGATAAGAGCATTACCTAATTTTCTGGAATTCTGCAATACATTCTCCATGTGCAGTTTTACAGTTTTCCCATCTTCATTTAAAAATGAACCTAAGTTCAAATTATCCACTTTAACATTAGCACTTCTTGTGCAAGCATTTGTTTTAATGTTGCATGTCTTATCAGTTTTCTTAGGAGGAGAAATGTTTCTGGGAATATGAATTTCAGTGTTTAAATCTCCTGGAATACAATGGCTAACCTGCTCCAAGTCATTTTGAATTGCTATTCTCTTAACTAGTTACGGCTCATCAACATACACCTTATCAGCAACTCGTTGATTTATTTCAACCATAACAACACCATATTTTGAAGTTGCACATTTAGATTTCAGATCAACAGGACTGCATGGGGTGGAATTACAAAATCTACACACATGTAATTTGAAATCTGAAGAATTAGAAGTATTCGGGCTGATCAAATTGAGTTTCATATTCTTAAAACTCTTCAAGCTCTTCACTCCATCTTCAATAAGAACAGCTTTGCCTTTCCAATTACTCGAATTATCTTTTTAGTAATAAGATAGGCTCCTTCATTAATGATCAGTGGATTTTCTTTAACAGTCAATTGTTTATTTCTACTTGATAAGAATTCAAACAAAGAATTTCTATCTGAAGATTTTGAATCTGGAGGATCAGTCCTCCCAGCCGTCGCAGTATAAGGTGGTTCGTCACCCATCATTCATATTCCGATGATTGGAGATGGTTCACCGGCGAGAAAGATCGGCAAGAAAAAATAGGAATGAAGGAATTTGAAATTCACTTTCTCTCTCACCTCTATGTCTTTGGTTGTAAGGATTTCATTCTAAATAATGGGAAATCACTATTAATTAGGTTTGACCCAAAATCTAATGAATGTGTTTTCCTAGGCTATTCAAGTGTAGGGAAATCTTATAAAGTGTTTAATAAGAATACATTGGCGGTGGATGAGATAACTCATGTTGTGTTTTATGAATCTAATTATGAGAAGTCTAAAGTTGAGAAAGAAGATGAAGTAGATGAGATTACCTAATTATTAGAAACTATAAATTAGGAGGAAAGGGTAGAACATTAAAATAGTTTGCTAGATATTTGACATATTCTTTGAGTCATGTTAAAGAACTGATATTAGGAGACCCTTTTGATGGTGTTTGAACTAGGCATGGACTAATTAAAGAAGTTAATCACTTTGTATTCATCTTAATGACTGGACCCACCAACATCAATGAAGCCCTTTCTAATGAATTTTAGATCCTAGGTATGCAAAAGGAATTGAACCAATTTGATAGAAATAATGTCTAGGAGCTAGTAGAAAGGCCTAAGGACTAAAGTATGGTAGGAACTAAATGGGTCTTTAAGAATAAAATGAATGATTCTTGTGTGGTGATTAGGAATTAAAAGTTTGTTAGGGATGTTAAGCCCTATAGAATTGGCCCAAGGCTAACAAGAAGAGAGGTGAATTAGATAACTTTAAAACCAAAGAGAAAACTCAAACCAAAATCACCATAGAGAAATCAACGATGCGGAAATTAAAATGCGGAAGCAATAATAAGAAAAGAACACACCAGATTTATAGTGGTTCAGTCAAACCTTGACCTACGTCTGCTCCTTGGAGGCACCCTCCAAGTATTGCACTAAACTAAGTGTCTCTCCTTTAGCCCCCACAGCTAGGCGGAGAAGCCCTTACAAAATAACTTCCACCTTCCCCGGTGCGGCGGAGTCGTCGGGTCCTTTGACACCAAAATGAACTTCTTCTTTAGTGAACTTCCCTCGAGACAAGCCTTGAATCCGACGGTATTAAGATGCAAGCTTGTCGGAGCAACCGTGTGGAATCCCCTCCACACTCCCTTGAATCCCCCCTCACAGGATCTTCTCCCTCTCAGACTTCACCCGTTCCTCACTCCCTTTCAAGCTCTCTCTTCAAGTCTCCCCCACAAGAACGAAGCTACAATGGCTGCCAAAGACACTTAACAAGTGCCTTGAAAAGGCTTAAATAGAAGTGCTCAAAATGAGCTCATTAATGCAAGTTGTCCACATAATCGTCCAGTACGATAGGTATATCATCCTGGCCAATCAGTATAAATTCATCTCATCAGCCCGGGATGATTTGGGACGATCAGAAGAAAATTGGTTACATCATCCTGGCCGATATCACGATCGTCCAGGCCGATTAGTTTAAAATCGATTTCAATCGTCCAGATCATCGCCCCGCATTCGAGCTCTCCGATATAGATCGTCCAGGACATCTCCCAGATGATGTGATCATATCAATTAACTATTAATGCTTTCCAAAGATACCAGATCAATTTATGCATAATTGAGTTAGATCGTCCTGGACGATATAAAGATCAGCCTGGCCGATTTCCTAAAACAAAGAATTCCTAAACTGATTATGGTGGTTGATTCGTACTGAATTGAGACTATCGTCCTGGCTGATACAGGTATCGTCCAGGACGATCAGCAAATGATGGCTGCCTTCATGATGATGCCCTAATTAGGGTTTTTGATTTTGGACATATCATTCAGAACGATATACATATCGTCCCGGCCGATATTACCAAAAATAGAAATCTTATAGGGAACAGCAGGAAATCTTATAAGTTACAAATCAACAGATCCCACACCAAATATAACAGACTCAAGAAAGGAAAATGATTACCAACTTACTTAGACCTAGTCTACCCAATCTTGAGCTGATTCCAAATTGCAGTCCGATCGCGTGAACCTGAAATGTCAGTACATAAGGCAGTCGTAGAGAAATAGAATGTTTGTTATCATCAAAATCATAAGCCATAGATCCGCAACAATCTCCCCCTTTTTGATGATGGCAAACATTTCAATTTGAATTTGCAAAAAGGAACATTTTCTCCAAATCTCCCCCTTACTAGAATAACACTTTAAAAAATAGGGGAGATAAAAATATTTTTGTTGTTTTAAATTTTTTGAAAAGAAGAAAAAAAAGGATACAAATTCAACAGTACGTTCTCCCCCTTTGACATTATCAAAAAGAGAGATGGCACAAAGCGAACAAAAGACAAAAAAATGTTCCCTGATCTTGTGAAAAAAATATATTCTTAAAATAAGAAAGTTATCTCTTGGTTTTAATGAAAAGCTTAGTAGAATTGAATTGACAACGCATAATCCAGAAAAGGTTAGAAATTCAGAATTTGATAATCCAAACTCAAGCTCTTTAAAAAGTCTCAAAAAAATTTTAATTTAATATCTAAATCATGAAATAAATTAGAGAAAGAAACAGTCATTTTTTTAAAAACTCCTTCCAAAAAATATATCTAATAGAAGATCAATGCACGAATTATTGAATAAGGAATCATGATTTTCAAATTCAAGTATCAAAAGTATCAAGGGTTTTCTTAAGCTTTTAAGAAGTACAAGAATGGTAAGCATTAAATTTTTGTGTGCTCATTTTATGCCTCTTGACAATTGGTTGGCGCACTGCGCATCTTTTGATACACTTTGTGTATTCTATTTTTTCAATTTGGCGTCTTTGCGCATCTTTTATTTTTGGCATCATTGGCCAATTTTTGAATATGCTCCCTTTCTTAAATCTTAAAAATAAAGGAAAACTCATCTTAGTGACAAAGCAAATTTTTTTATTAAGAAAATTATGAGTTAGATTCAATAACTTGCAAAAGATTTCTATGCAATAAAGAAAATGTAGGGAGATAAAAAATTTGTTTCAAAAATCTATTTAAAAGATGAAAAAGATTTTAAATCAAAAGTAGAATAACCTCTTTTAGGAAACAGAGATTGAGAGTCAAAAATATGAGTTTCCTTCCTTTGACTATTTTTAGAGAAGTCAATCGCAGCTTACCAAAGATTTCAAGAAAAAATAGGAAGTAGATTTTTCATTTTTAGAAAAGTGAATGTGTGTTAATTAGAGAAAAAATTTCACGAAAACAAAAATTTCAAAGAATAAATAAAACAAAAATAAAAAATAAAAATAAAAAACATAAAAATGAAAACACAACACAAAAACACGAAAGGCTTTTAACCATTATCTCTCTCCAGGTCTGATGCTTCAGAAACCAGATCTGCCCATGAGATTTTTTGCCTTTCATTATTTCCCCAGTTTAAATTTTGCTTCGCCTTGCCCTTTTCTTTTGTAGGAAGAATTTTTAAATTAGGGCACTGATTTTTCATATGTCCAGGCTTCCTGCATCAAAAGCAAATAACGTTAGAAGAAATATGGACATCCTTACCACTTTTACCTTTTTTCCACTTTTGCTTATGCTTTGGTGAGCTTTGTGATTTGCTTGTCAAGTTATTGCATTCGTCACCAACTAAGCTATCTCTTTCTATATCTTCAGTTTTTAGAACAATAGTTCACCTGCATCCAAAAGTCTTTGACCCAAACCTTGCTCGTAGGCAATGAGTGAGCCAATCAGATTATCAATAGAATAATCATTCAAATCTTTTGATTCACAAATAGCAACTACTTTGGCATTAAACTTTTCAAGTTAACAATGAAGAATTTTATTGACTTTTTTAAAATTTGAAAACTCTTTTCATAAGGCACGCAATGATGTTACAATTTGATTGAACCTAGTGTACATGTCTAAGATCATTTCATAAGGTTTCATGGAAAATAATTCAAAATCATGCATTAACAAATTCAACTTGGATTGCTTGATTTCATTCGTGCCTTCGTATATGGTATGTAGTTTATCCCAAACTTCCTTATCAGTAGTGCAAGTGCATATTAACATGAAATCATTAGAATTTAAAGCACAGAAAAAGCAGTTTAAAGATTTTGCATTCAATTGAGCATTTACTTGTTCTTCCTTATTCCATTGATTAAAAGGAATATCAGTTTTAACTCCATTAACAATACGTGACAGTGATGAATAACCAGTTAAAATCATATGCCACATGCAAAATCAATCAATTGCATGAAAATAGACATGCGAGTTTTCCAAAAATCAAATGACATATTCTCAAATAAAGGAGGTCTGGTGATTGAATAACTTTCCGCAACATTATGATTAGCCATGGATCGAAATTCAAAAGCTTTTAAAAACTTAATTTTTGAAAACGGATCTGATACCACTTGAAAGTTTTTAGGGATGTTAAGCCCTATAGAATTGGCCCAAGGCTAACAAGAAGAGAGGTAAATTGGATAACTTTAAAACCAATGAGAAAACTCAAACCAAAATTACCATAGAGAAATCAACGATGCAAAAATTAAAATGTGAAAGCAATAATAAGAAAAGAACACACCGAATTTATAGTGGTTCGGTCAAACCTTGTTGACCTACGTCCACTCCTTGGAGGCACCCTCCAAGTATTGCACTAAACTAAGTGTCTCTCCTTTAGCCCCCACAGCTAGGCGGAGAAGCCCTTACAAAATCACTTCCACCTTCCCCTGTGCGGCGGAGTCGCCGGGTCCTTTGACACCAAAGTGAACTTCTTCTTTAGGGAACTTCCCTCGAGACAAACCTTGAATCCGACGGTATGAAGATGCAAGCCTGCCGGAGCAACCGTGTGGAATCCCCTCCACACTCCCTTGAGTCCCCCTCACATGATCTTCTCCCTCTCAGACTTAACCCATTCCTCACTCCCTTTTAAGCTCTCTCTTCAAGTCTCCCCCACAAGAACGAAGCTACAATGGCTGCCAAAGAAACTTAACAAGTGCTTTGACAAAGCTTAAATAGAAGTGCTCAAAATGAGCTCATTAATGCAAGTTACTGACATTATCGTCCAGGACGATAGGTATATCATTCTGGACGATCAGTATAAATTCAGCTCATCAACCCGGGACGATTTGGGACGATCAAAAGAAAATTGGTTACATCATCCTCGCCGATATCACGATCGTCCAGGCTAATTAGTTTAAAACTGATTTCAATCATCTTAATCATCGCCCTGAATTTGAGTTGTCCGATGTAGATCATCCAAGACAACGTCCCGATCGATCAGTTGATCGTCCCGAACGATGTGATCATATCAATCAACCATTAATGCTTTCCAAAGATACTAGATCAATTTAAGCATAATTGAGTTAGATCAGCCTGGACGATATTAAGATCGTCCTGGCCGATTTCCTAAAATAAAGAATTCCTGAACTGATTATGGCGGTTGATTTTTTCTGAATTGAGACTATCGTCCTGGCTGATACAGGTATCTTCCAGGCTGATCAGCAAATGATGGCTATCTTAATAAGGATGCCCTAATTAGGGTTTCTAATTTTGGACATATCATCCAGGTTAGCAAAAATAAAAATCTTATATGGAACAATAGGAAATCTTCAAAGTTACAAATCAACAGATCCCACACCAAATACAACAAACTCAAGAAAGGAAAATGATTACAAACTGACTCGGACCTAGTCTACCCAATCTTGAGCTAATTCCAAATTGCAGTCCGATCGTGTGAACCTGAAATGTCAGTACAGTAGGCAGTCGTAGAGAAATAGAATGTTTACTATCATCAAAATCATAAGCCATAGATCCGTAATAGGAATTAGGCAAGATTGGTGTCTAAGAAATATAATCAAATATAAGGTATTGATTTTGAGGAGATTTTTGCCCTTGTAGCTAGATTAGAAGCAATTAGAGTGGTACTAGCCTTTGCATGTTATAAGTGATTTAAGTTTTTCCAAATTGATGCCAAAAGTGCCTTTTTAAATTAGGTAATAAAAGAATATGTGTTTTTAGAGCAACCCCAAGGCTTTGAGAATTCCTAATTTCTAAATAATATTTTCAATTTAAAAATGCTTTGTATGGTTTAAAATAGGTACACAAGGCATAGTATACGAGGCTAAACATCCCTACTTGAAAGGAAATTTGTTAAGGGCAACATAGACACCACCATTTTTCTAAGTAGAGTAGGAGATTAATTACACATTGTTCAAATTCTTATTGATGATATGCTCTTTTTCATTTTGATAAAAATTTATATGATGTTTTTTCTAAAATAATGAGTAAGAAATTTGAGATGAGTATGATGGAAGATTCATCCTATTTTTTGGGGTTTATCATAAGGCAAATGAATGATGGAAATTTTCTCAATCAATCAAAATACATTAAGGATATATTGAAGAAATACAAAATGAATAAAGCTAAGACAACAAACACTCCCATAAGCTCCAGTGTTCAATTAGATAAAAACTCAAATGGAAAATCTGTTGATTAAAAGAAATATAGAGGAATAATTAGATCACTCATTTACTTTATAGCTAGCAAACATGATATAATATTTAGTGTATGCCTTTGTGCTAGGTTTAATGCTAATCCCAAGGAGTCCCACTTGATTGCAGTAAAGAGAATCCTTGGATATCTCTTAGAAACACAAAGCTTAGGAATCTTGTAGTTAAGGCATATCACTTCTTTGACGTTATTATAAATTCTGATTCAAATTTTGCTGAGTGTAGGATGGATAGAAAGAACACCTGTAGAACATGTCAATTCATAGGATAATCCTTAGTCTTTTGGTCTAGCAGAAAATAAAACTAAGTTGCACTTTCCCCTGCTAAAGCTAAATGCATTGACATAGCAAGTTGTGTGGCTCATGTCCTTTGGTTAAAGCATCAAATTCTAGATTTAGGATTACAATGTAGGCACAATGTCAATTCTGTGCAATAATACTAGTGTCATTTGTATTTATAAAAATCATATCCAACATTCTATAACCAAACACATTGGCATAAGGCATCACTTTGTTAGATTCCATGTTATAAAAGGAGACATTGAGTTACACCAAGTAGCAATTGAAAACTAATTGGCTCGCATCTTTACTAAACCACTGGCCTTTGAAACCTTCAGCCTCTTAAGGACAAGATTAGGTGTCATAGACATAAATATATAAACTTGATGTTTACTAAACTCTGAATTTTTAATTTTCTAATCTTTTTTATTTATATTTTCTTGTTAATTTTTGTTTATATGATGCAGTTTATTTTTTATTCATCCCTTCTATCTTTATTTTATTTATTTTTCACTGTTGGAATAACATTTTTGTTTTATTATGGTTTCAAAAATTTGTAAACAATGTTTGACATCCTTAAATAATTTAAAGGAAGAAATACCATTGATTGTTTCTCTTCCTTTAACTCCTTTAGTGGAGTAATTTTATTTTCAAAGAAAAAATCTATTTCAAATTAATAGTTGGACTTTGAAACAATGATCTTTTCTATCTTCCTACTATAATCTATCTCTTTTTTTTTTTTAAATTGCAATAGCAAATTAAGAAGAAAAGCATCTAGATACAAGCTAAAGCAAAGGCTCACATTCCATCTTCACCAAAGAACTAAGAGAAAAAGGTATGTTAGCAAAAGAAAAACTACTATAATCTATCTCATATAAATAATGTTCAAAGTTATTAAATCACTTTCAAGCTTTCTTGATTAAGTTGTTTCATTTATCAATTGAATATAATTCTGCTTTGTGTTCTACTCCTCCTTAGATTAGAGAATGAGTTTTTCTTCTCTATTATCTAGAAGATATTCTCATAACTAAGAGTCTTTAAGGGTTTCAAAAGAGAGCTAGCTCACAAAAATGATAATAGGCATAAAATGAGCCCAAAAGAAAATAGAGAAGATGCACAATGATCACAAGAAAATTGAAAGATACACAATGTGTATCAAAAATCAAAAGATGCAAGAAGTATGCCAAACAATTATTAAGAGGTACAAAATGAGCCCATAAGAAATTAAGCTTCTTTCTCTTTCAAACCATTAAATCTTAGAAGAATTCAAGTTTCACTTGACATTTTTAAAGGCCTGATTTTTGAAACTCTTGATTGTGACTAATCACATTGTTGTATTATTCTATAAGATAGTTTGCTTGAATAAAGTTTTTAATATATCACTTTTCTTATTTGATTTCTTTTATGAGTATGATTTTTGTTTCTAAAAAAATTTAACCCTGTAAGGAATTCGAGCTAAGGCTAACAAGATTGGTTATTCTACTATTATTCGGATTTTGGTAATGTTAATTCATTTCTCACTAATTTTTAATTTAATCACATGAGAAATTTATCATTTTCTAGTATTGATCAAAAAACAAAAAAAAAACTTTTTTTCTACTATTTTTATCATTTGTTAGTTGTGTTTTACTTATTATGTTTTATTTTCTTTATTTTTTTATATTTCAAACAACTTCTTATCAACTCCTTCCATCATTGAAATTTTCATTTTTTGTTCATGTCATCCTAAATGATTTCCTAGCATCCTGAACTATATCATCAATTCATCATTCATCATTTATCTGACGGTTGATCTGACTCTATTATTTGAGATCATCCTGGATGATCCACATCATCCTTGATGATATGATTGAATTCTTTTTCAACTATTGGTGATCATCCTGGATGATCCACCTGATCGTCCTGGATGATCCATGTGGTAAAATAGTTAAATATTTTAAATTTTATCGGTTCGATCCATTTTTGCCAATTATCCTTTATGATCTACTAATTCATCCAGGATGATCCTTAACATCAAAGATCATAATGGCTGACTCCTTGAGATGATCACATGTGGCTAATCATCCTAAATGATGTTCGATCATGTTGGATAATATGACCACCTTTTTTTTTAATCATCCTAGATATTATTATTGCTTATAATCATCCTGGACTATTCCACGATTATTCTGGATGATCTAGCCGACTCATTATAAACAACTAATTTGAATCATTTTCTTAAATCTAAAACCTTCAAATACTTCTCTCTTTCAGTCAAAATCTTCTTTATGGCTAGTGGAAAGCATTCTAGGATGCTTACTAGAAGCTCCTCTAGGGAAACTGTAGACTCCTGATTCACTGAGGCAAAAAATCAGGCTACTTATCTCAGGTACCAAACTCTGGGGATTACATCCACCAAGATTTTAATCCCCGCACACTCATATGTTCTTGAAATAAAATATACCCATTAGTATCCTACCCCAAAAAACTACTAGCCTACCTTCTACTCCAATACCTCCTTCCACATCCTTCACATTGTTGCAAGTCTAAGTTTATGAATTAGACTTTTTATGATAGCAAACATTCATAATTATATGGGACAGCCTTGCCTACTAACTTTTCATGTCCACAAGATCGAGTGCAACTCAAGCCAGCTCAAGATTGGGTAGATTTAGTTTGAGTCAGTTTGTAATTTTTCCTTCTTGAGTCCATTGTAAAAGTGGTTCTTGATGCTAAGTAACCTTGCACACACACACTTGAGGGTTTTTTCTATTGTTTTCTATTTTGAGTACATCATCCTGGATGATGCTCATATTGGCCAGGATGATCCGAATAAAAATAAAAACCCCAATCAAGGCATCCTGGTTAAGGAAATCATCATTAAGCACATCGTCTTGGATGATCCTTGTATCGGCCAAGACGGTAAGCTCAAATCAGAAAGAATCAGCCGCTACATCTATTTAGGTAAAAATTATTTTAGGACATCAACCAGGATGATCCATTACATCATCCTAGACGATTTAACACAATTAAGCCTAGATTAATCTGGTAATTAAGGAAAGCAATTAAGGCTTGATTGATATGATCACATCGTCCTGGACGGTCGCAGGATCATCCGAAACAATCAGCTCAAAAATCCTTCGTTGCTCCTGGACGGTCAACATTAGTTAGCTCTTATTCAGAGTGGTGTTCTTGATGATTTTCCTTAGATTTGAACTAATCATCCAAGACGATTGTGAGATCGGCCCAGACGATCAAGCTAATTTTGGATCATCCAGACCTCCTTTCCAAGTGATTATTTAGCCAATAATCTATGATTTGAACAAATCATAGAGGACGATATTTTATCGTCTTGGACGATGTGAACAAAATTTCTTCTTATCATCCCATGTCATCCAGGTTAATTGCTCTTAATTTGTACTGATCGTACAAGATGATAGAAAAATCATCCTGGATGAAAATGTCGGTTCTTCAAATTCTATTTAAAGGACCCAAATTTTCTCATGCTTAAGACCTTAAGTGCTGCTGTCTTGACCTTAGAGAGACTAGGGAGAGGGGGAGAGAGAGAGAGAGAGAGAAAGAGAGAAACTTGTGAGGGGGAGTTTGTGAGAGGGTTCACAAAGGTTGCTCCAAGAAAGGTTCCAAGTAGTCTTCTCTGTTCTTCATCCTTCATCCTTGGGAGGTTCCTGGGAGGTCTACTTCAGCAAACGGTTCGGGTTCTTTGCCGCATCAGGAGGAAGTAAAAGAAGTTGGTTCTCTGTCACACTGGGGTTAGTGAAAAAGAGTATGTTATAAAGGCTTCTCTGTCTAGATGTGAGAGCTAAAGGAGAGACACTTAGTTAGTGTAATACTCATAGGGTGCCTCTGAGGAGTGGACGTAGGTCAAGGTTTAATCGAACCATTATAAATCCGATGTGATCTTTCTTTATTTTATTTCTGCGTTTATTTTTCCGCCCGTTTATTTCTTTGTGGTGATATTGGTTCAATTTTTATTTGTGCTTTTCTAAAGAAAATTTTTAAAATACCAATTCACCCCCCCCCCCCTTTTGGTTAGCCTCAGGCTAGTTCTTAATGGGTTAACATCCCTAATGAACTTTCACACATCACTTCCCTCTATCTAATGCATGAGGAGGCTGAGGGAGCAGAGGAAGAGGCTATTCCTAAACCTATTCCTATTCTCTAGTATTCATAGCTGGACAGTTGGTGGAAAGGTTTGACTAGTAGAAGGCAAGATTTGACTCCAACATTATTGCACAGGAGCAGCATCATGTAATGGATGTTAATCATTTTAATGCATATGTAGCCCAACAATAGTAATAGGATGACCAAGGTATTTCTTGGTTTAGGGATCTGTTTACTTCCATTCATAGTTTCTTTTAGCCACCACCACCACATTCTTCATATGATCAGAGTCCTTCATACTAGTAGATTACTTGGCATTTTTGTGTGATATTTTTTACTTATTTTTACACTTTGTTCTACTTAGTGGTTGTTTTTCTATTTATGCTTTTTTGCGATGTCAAAAGGGGGAGTAATGTTAGTGTTGTATCATTTGTATCATTTGCTTGCTTTAGTATAATTTGCTTTGCTTCACTTACATTGTTCTCCTTTGTTTTATGTTTCATTTGTTAATAAATTAAAAAGAAAAAATATGTGATTTGAATTATTCCTACAATAGTGTTTTTCATTATCAAAAAGGAGGAGAATGTTGTAGAACTGGATGCATGTACTATGATTTTGATGATAAAAAACATTGTTGTTCCATGACTACTGCCATTCATGCATATCTATTTTATGTGCTAAGATTACTAACCTTTCAGGTCCATAAGTTGGCTTGGAATGACAAACAGCTCAAGATCAGGTCGACTAGCATAAAGTCAGTCTATAATTTATGTTTCAATGTATTTTTTATCTTTTATTGAGTCAAATGTATTATGGTGGATCTTGAAGCCATGTAACCTTGCACACACACACACTCAGGTGGAGAAATTGAGTTAGTTAGATTTTTTTTCATTTTTAATCATATCGTACAGGAAGATTTTATATCATCCTAGATGATTAGTCAAAAATATAATCCCTAATTAGGGCATCTAGGTCATGTAAACTTGCTTAAGAAAATCATCTAGGATGATACTCCCAACATCCTAGATGATATACTCAAATCTGAAATACTCAGCCGCCAAACTCATTTAGGCAAGATTTTTTTTTTAGAATTTTATTCTAATCTTATAGGATGATCCCATATTATATTTGAAGATTTATTACAATTATGTATAAATTAATCATGAGATTAAGAAAAGTAATTAAAATTAGATTGATCAATCATATCATCTTGGACGATCGCAAGATCATCCTAGATGATCAATAAGAAAAACTTTAGTCTCCTCTTGAATCACCTAGACATCCTGAACTATCTACTGGATGATAATCATTGATTTTAAACTAATCATATAGAATGATCCAAGCATCATCTTGTATGGTCAATTATATTTCTTCATCGTCCAACATGTATCTCCTAGACGTTTCGAAATATCTTGGACAAAATGTCTTATTTAGAACTAATCATATAGGTTGATGTCCACATCTTCCTGAACAATCATAATAAAAAATGTGTTATAATCCTATAGCAAACCCAGACCATCCTTCTTTTGGGCTAAATTATACTAATCGTACAAAAAAAATATGTCGATTTCCCTTGACAATCTTTGACAAAAGGTTAAAAATTAGGGCAGTTTTTAAGGCCTTCTTTATAAGATCACTTGTTTGTTAATGAGAGTATATTTTGGTGGTGTTCTGAACTAAGAGAGCTTAGAGAAGGAGAGGGAGAGCTTGGGAGAGAGAGAGAGAGAACCTTTTGAGGGGGATTTTATGTGGTGTTCATAATGGTTGCTCCAAGAAAGGATTCGAGTTGCCATCTCCAATCAAAATCCATGGCTCCTTGGTGGCTCTAGGGAGGTCTTTATCAGCATTATATCAAGCCTCTCATCCTTCTTCAGGAGGAAGAAAAAGGAGTTGGGGTTCTAATCCTGTTTCACAAGGAAAAAAATGAGTCAAGGTTCTCTACCTCATGGGGGGTCAGTGAAAATAGTTTCGAAGGGTCTTCACCTTGCTCTAGGAAAAAAAGGAGATCGAGACACTATAGATAAGTACAATACCTAGAGGAGAGGCTCTGTGAAATGGACGTAGGTCAAGTTAACAAAACCACTATAAAATCTAGTGTGTTCTTTATATATTTATTACTACATATTATTTTTTACATTTTTATTTGGTTGATTATATGATTAAAATCTCTGATTTGTTTTGCTAATCACTTCCGCACACGAGTTGATCTTACTTATTTTAAAAAATTAAAAAATATCTTTCTATTTGCTTAAGAATTTTTTAAACTACCATTTCACCTCACCCCCCCCCCCCCCCCCCCCCCCCCTCTTGGTTAGCCTCGGGCTAGTTTATAAGTGCTTAATAACCCTAATGAACTTTCAACCTAAACCCTAAACTATAAACCCTAAACCCTAAACCCTAGACCTTAAACATTTAACCCTAAACCCTATTGCAACTTAGGCTTCTGAGTTTATCATTTTGATAATAAAAAATACTATTGATTACCTTTTTTACTTCTCCTAGTATTTATGGTGCATATTTATTTGTGTGCCGACTAATATTTCAGATGCACCATGCACCATTCCTTAAAGATCTAGGGCACAAGATTGGGTAGAATAGGTTATGTTAAATGAGTCTATAATTTTCATTTATTTATTTTTTTAATTTCTTAAGTCAAGTCCTATAATGATGTATGTTAGCTTGGTGACCGTGCACACGCATACAACGGGAGCAAAAATTATTTTAAATATTTTAATTTTTCAATACATAATACTATATGATATGGATCATACTATGTGATATGATGTTACAGAAATTAAATAAAATATTTTTTCTAGGAAAAATATTTTTGAAATATAATTAATCTTATAGAATGAGTACCTTAAAAATATTTTTTGGTGATTATATAATACTAATAGGTCAAATTTCGCACATCATATTGGACGAAATCGTAAACCAGAAACTTTAAACCATAAACCCTAAATCCTAACTCAAAGCCTTAACCTGAAACCCAAAACCCTAAACTCTAAATCTACACCCTAAACCCTAAATCCTAACCCTAAACAATAACCTTAAACCTTAAACCCTAAACAAAAATCCTAAACCCTAAATATTAATCTAAAATGCTAAACCCTCAGCTAAAATCCTAATCCATAAACCATAAACCCTAAATCCTAAACCCTTAATATTAATCTAAAATCCTAAACCCTCAACTAAAATCCTAAACCTTAAACCCTAAACCCTAAACATAAACTCTAAACCTTATACCCTAAACCATAAACCCTAAACCCTAAACCCTAAACCCTAAACCCTAAACACTAAAACCTAAACCCTTACCCTAAACCTAAGATATAAACCCTAAATCATTTTATAATTCGTTGTTCCGAGTTTATGATTTTAATAATAATAAATATTATTGATTATCTTTTTATTTATCATAGTATTTGTAGTGCATATTTATTTATGTTTTGAATAATATTTTAAGTACACCATGCACTGTTCTTTAAAGATTTCAGGCTTATGATTGGGTAAAATAGGTTATGCTAAATGGTTTGTAGCTTTTATTTATTATTATTTTTTTAATTTCTTTAGTCAAATTCTGCAATAATGTTTGTTAGCTTGGTGACCCTGTATCCACACATAAGGGGGGAAAAATGATTTTAAATATTCTAATTTTTTTGTACTTCATAATATACAATATGGATCATACAGTACAATCTGGTGTTACAAAAATTAATTAAAATGTTTTTTTAAGAATATTTTTTAAATATAACTAATGGTATATAAAGAGAACCACATTTTATTGGATGATTTATTTTAATTAGAAAGCCCATCGTCCATTAAATTAGACAAAAATTTTAATTTGGAATGTTCTTCTAATTGTATTGTACAAACATGATTATATTGTACGATGTTTAAAACGTTGCCTAATTTTATCCTTGATTAGTCAATCAAATCTACTTAATTTTGAAATTTTGATCATATTGTATGAATTGGTTCGTACATTACAATCAATAGAGATTATTTTGGTCATTACATTATCATCGTAGATGAACTACATTTTGATTTAACTATTCATACTACACAATTGGTCATTCGTATTGATAATCATGCAGCACTAATAAGAAAATGAACTATTTGTATTGATGATCATAAAATCTGAACAAGCAAATTGAATTGTTCCTACAATACTAACTAGTGATCATATATTACTAACAGGTTAAATTCTGCACAATGTACAGGACAAAACCCTAAAACATAAACCATAAACCCTAATAATAAACCATAACACAAAACCCTAAACACTAAACCCTAAACCATAAACCCTAAACTAACTCCCTAACCCCAAAACTCTAAATCTAAACCCTAAACCCTAAATTCTAACCCTAACCTTTAACCTTAAACCTTAAACCCTAAACAAAAATCCTGACCCTTAATCATTAATCTAAAACTCTAATCCCTACACTGAAATCCTAAACCTTAAACCCTAAACCCTAATCCCTAAACCCAAAATCATAAACCCTAATATTAATTAAAAATACTAAACCCTCATCTAAAATCCTAAGCCCTAAACCCTAAACATAAACCCTAAACCATAAACCCTAAATCGTAAACCCTAAATCTTAAACCCTAAACCCTAAACACTAAACCCTAAACACTAACCCTAAACCTAAACCCTTCCCTGAAACCTAACTTCTAAATTTACACCCTAAAATCTAAAACTTAAACATAAACACTAAACCCTAAAACATAAATTAATCCCTGAACCTTGAATCCAATCCCTAACCTTTATCCTTAAACCTTAAACCCTAAACAAAAATCATAAACCCTAAATATTATTTCAAAACCCTAAAACCTCAACTAAAATCTAAAGCTTTACTCTTAAACCCCAAACCTTAAAAGCTAAACATAAACTCTAAACCCTAAACCCTAAAACCTAACCCAAAACCAAAATTATATACCCTAAACTAAAAAACTGAAACCCTAACCCAAAATGGAAACCCAAAATCATAAACCCTAAAGCTTAACCTAAAACCTAAACCCTTAACCTTGAATCCTAAACCAAAAACCCTAAACCCTAAACTCTAAATCCTAAACCCAAAACATAAACCCTAAACCCTAAACTATAAACCTTGTCGCAACTCGGGCTTCCAATTTATTATTATGATGATAACAAATAACACTAATTACCTTTTTTATTTCACCTAATATTTGTAGTGCATTTTTATTCGTGTGTTGACTAATATTTCAGATACAGCATGAACTTTTCTTTGAAGATTCGAGGCTCAAAATTGTGTAAAATAAGTTATGTTAAATGAGTCTATAATTTTTATGTATTCATTTGTTTAATTTCTTTAGTCAAGTTTTGTAATGATATATGTTAGCTTGATGATCATGCACACACAAACAAGTGGAGCTAAAATGATTTTAAATATTTTAATTTTTCTATACCTCACACTATACAATATGGTTTGTATTGTTTGATCTAGTGTTATAAAAATTAATTAAATATTTTTTGTGGAAAAAATATTTTTGTAATATAACAAATTATATAATATGAACACCACACCGTATTGGATGATCTGTCATAATTAGAAAGTCTGTCATCTATAAAATTAAGCAAAAACTTGAATTTGAAAAATTATTATAATCATAATATACGTACATAATCATACTGTATGATGTTCAAAACTTTCCATAATTTAATCATGTGCTCAGTCAATCAAATCTACTTAATTTTGATATTCTAATCATATTGAAAAAAATAGTTTATATCGAATAATCAACAGAGATGATTTTGATTATCCCATGATTTATCCTGAATGAGCTGTATTTTGGTTGAGATAATCATTCTGTATAATTGGTTATTCGTACTGATAATTGTACAACACTAACATGCAAAATAATTTGTTCGTACTGATGATCATATAGTATGAACAAGCAAATTGAATAGTTTGTACAGTAATAACTCGTGATCATATAGTACTAAGAGGTCAAATTCTACGCATCACACTGGACAATCCTGAAATCATACAATATAATATTTGTTGGATGAATTAATGTTTTAGGGTTTTTTGAAACCATCTATTTAATCTTTCTCTAAAGTCTTTGTAAGAGTGTTTGGCATTCCTTATATCTTCATTCTTCTAGATAAAACATTAAGAGAAAACTTAAAAGAGGGAGAGTAATGGGTGGAGTTTAATAGAGAGAACATCCTTGGAGAGGGTTTCAAGGGAGTGTGAAGGGGATTTCACATGGTTGCTTTGGAAAGCTTGCACCTTAGTACCATCGAATTCAAGGTTCATCTTTAGGAAAGTTTTGAGAAGAAGAAGATATCTTTGGTGATAAAGGATCCAGCTCCTCAACCGCATCAGGGAAGGTGGAAATGATTTTATAAAGGCTTCTCTGTCTAATTGTGGGTGCTAAAGGAGAATCACAAAAGGTTTAGTTCAATACTTGTAGGGTGCTTCTAGGGAGTGGATGAAGGTCAAGGTTGACCAAACCACTATAAATATGTTGTGTTCTTTCCTTTATTTTTTCCACACTTTATTTACATATTTATTTTTGTTGTGTTTAACAGTGTGGATGAAATGGTTGTTTTATCTTTTTATTGTGAATGTAATTTGCATCCACATCAAGTTATAAAATTTTTTCTATGAATATAGTAGAATAGAACCAATCAATGCTAAACTGAATGCAAATCACTTAAATTATATTTTTTGTGCTTTAAATTTAGAAGATTGAATGAGAATCTCTACATGTACTACTGGCAAAGAAATTTTTCATAGATTATGCCCTATATATGATGGTTCTAGTGAAGTCAAAATATGTATGTTGAATATTCTAATGCATGATTATGAACTTTTTTGCATGAAACCTTATGAGATGATCTTAGAAATGTATACTAGGTCTAGTCAGATTGTGATGTCATTGCATGCTTTGGTTTGTTTATTGTTTTATTTTTGTGTTTTGTGTGTTTATTTAAGTGTTTTGTGTGTTTGATTTTTATTATATTTTAAGCATAACTTCATGTTTTTGTTTATTAATTATGTTATTATTTTCTTTTACATGTATTTTAATTTTATTTTTTATTTTATCTTTTCTTTTTAAGAATTTGAAAGGAGAAGAATGTATTATGATTGGATATAATTAGATTTTATTTTGCTAAAGTTTTTTAGTATTTAGCTTTAAAATTTTATGTTTTAAAAACCATGGTTTCCCCTATTATTTAATGTAATTCTTTTAGTGAGAGGGAATTTAGGAGAAAATATTTTTAGTTTGTAAATTCAACCAAAATTATTTTTCTTCATCAAAAAGGGGGAGATTTTTATAACTCAGGCTTCTGAGTTCATGATTTTAATTATGAAAAATAACATTGATTACCTTCTTATTTCTCCTAATATTTGTAGTGCATATTTATTTATGTGTTGAGTAAAATTTCAGGTACACCATGCACTATTCTTTGAAGATTCAGGGATCTAGATTGGGTAGAATAGGTTATGTTAAATGAGTTTATAATTTTCATTTATTATTTATTTTTTATTTCTTGAGTTAAGTCTTATAATGATATATGTTAGCTTGGTGGTTGTGTACACATAAACAAGGGGAGCGAAAAATGATTTTAAATATTTGAATTTTTCTATATATCATACTGTACGATCTTGTGTTATAAAATTAAATAAAATATTTTATTTATTCTAGAAAAAAATATTTTTGAAATATAACTAATTGTACAGTACGAGCACCACATCATAATAAACAATTTATTATATTTATAAAGCCCGTCATCTATTAAATTAGGGAAAATTTTGAATATGAAAATTTTTTCTAATCGTACTATACAAACATGATTGTATTGTACGATGTTTAATACTTTACCTAATTTAATCCTGTAATAGTCAATCAAACTTGCTTAATTTTTATATTTTGATCGTATGTATGAACTGGATCAAATTGTATGATTAACAAAGAAAATTTTTGTCATCCTATGATTTATCCTGGATGAACTATATTTTGGTTGAACTAATCATACTGTATAATTGGTTATTAGTATTGGTAATCATACAACATTAACAAGGAATTGAATTATTTTTATTGATGATAGTACATTATGAATAGGCAAATTGAGCTGTTCATATAGTACTAACTGGTGATCGTATAGTACTAATTGATCAAATTCTTTACATCAAACTAGATGATCTCGAGGTCATACTATACGACCTTTGTCAGATGATTGTATTGTACGATGTTTAATACTTTACCTAATTTGATCCTGTAATAGTCAATCAAACTTGCTTAATTTTTATATTTTGATCGTATGTATGAACTGGATCAAATCGTATGATTAACAAAGAAAATTTTTGTCATCCTATGATTTATCCTGGATGAACTATATTTTGGTTGAACTAATCATACTGTATAATTGGTTATTAGTATTGGTAATCATACAATATTAACAAGGAATTGAATTATTTTTATTGATGATAGTACATTATGAATAGGCAAATTGAGCTGTTCGTATAGTACTAACTGGTGATCGTATAGTACTAATTGATCAAATTCTTTACATCAAACTAGATGATCTTGAGGTCATACTATACGACCTTTGTCAGATGAATTTATTTGTTAGGGTTTTTTTTAAACCCACTATTTAAAATTTCTCCAAAGACTTTATAAGAGTCTTTATCATGCATTGTGTCTTTGTTCTTCTAAAGAAAACATGAAAAGAGAACTTGAAAGGGAGAGAGAAAAGGGTTGAGTTTAAGAGGGAGAAGATCCTTGAATGGGATTTCAAGGGAGTATAGAGGGGTTTTCACATAATTGCTCCAGTAAGTTTCCACCTTAATACCATCGAATTAAAGGTTTATCTTAAGGGAAGTTTTTGGAAGAAGAATATCTCGTTGGGGTCAAATGACCCAACTCCTCCGCCCCACCAAGGAAGGTGGAAGTTATTTTGTAATGGCTTCTCTACCTTTAGTGGGGGCTAAAGGAGAATCATTAAAGTTTTAACGCAATACTTGGAGGGTTCCTTCGATGAGTAGAAGTAGGTCAATGTTCACTGAAAAATCTGGTGTATTCTTTCATTTATTATTTTTATACTTTATTTTTGCATTTATTTTTTATTTCTTTGCAATTAACTAGGTTGGTGAAGTTATTAATTTATCTTTTTATTATAAATGTAATTTTCTTCCGTATAAAGTTATAAAAAGCTTTTTCTTTTTGTTAAAGATATTTTGAACCCCCTTTATTTGAAAATATTTCTTTTAATTTTTTGGAAAATTTGTATGTCTACTTTCTTGCAATCAATTAATTATAGAATCTGGCATATGATTGAAACTAGCTATTTTGTATCATCAGGTATTATAGATGGACTCATAACTAATATTTCTTTTACTGCATGGAGTAGAATAGAACAAATCAATGCTCAACTAAATGCTAAATATTTTAATTATTTTTTCAGTGTTTTAAATTCTAAAGATTATATGAGAATCTCTACATGTACTAATAGCAAAGAAATTTGAGATAGAATATGCACTACATATGAAGGTTTTAGTAAAGTAAAGAAAATTAAATTGAATATTATGTTGCATCATTAAGAACTTTTAGAATGAAACCTTATGAGACGATCTTAGACATATATATTAGGTTTACTCTGACTGTGATGTCATTTTATGCTTTAATTAGACAACTGTAAAACTTTGAAAAGGTTAAAGAACTACTACGTTCTCTACTTGTAAAATTTGATTCCAAAGTTCTGGCTTTACGTGAATTAAAAGATTTGAATTCTTATTCTATAGATAATTTAATTGGCTCACTCATTGCCTATGAATAAAGTGTTACTTCAATACTTTTGGATGTAGGTGATGAGAAGACTATAGTGGTAAAAGCTTAAGAAATGAATGAATATAGCTTAGTAGATGATGATAGTATGAAGATAACATTGGTAACAAACAGATTCAAAAGTCTATTGAACACAAGAAAAAGAATTAATAAAAGTGGAATAAAAGTAAAAATAGGTAAAAATGTTAAGTTTTCTTCTGATGTTATTTACTTTGGGTATAGGATGAAAGTTTGTTAGGGTTGTTAAGCCCTTATGAACTAGCCTAAGGCAAACTAAGAGGGGTGAATTGGTAGTTTTAAAAACCTTAAACAAAGAGCACAAATTTTTTTAGATATTTTAAAACATTAAATCATATGATCACCCACAAGAAAGTAAAGTGTGGAAATTAAAATGTGGAAATGTAATAAGAAAGTGCACACCATATTTTATAGTGGTTATATCAACCTGACCTACATTTACTCCCTAGAGCCTATCCTCCAGGAATTCCACTAAAACTCAGTGACTCCCCTTTTACTCCCACAGCTACGTAGATAAGCATGTATGAACTCCTCTCCACCGACCCCGATGAGGCAGAAAACCCGACCTCCTTTTATTTCCTTCTAAAAAAGGCAGAGAACCTTGATTTATTATTGAAGAAGACCTCCCCAAAGCCTCCAAGGAACCAGGGAAGATAACTGGAGAAGATGACTCAGATCTTTACTTGGAGTAACCTTTGTGAAGCCCTCATAAACTCCCCCTCACAAGATCCTCTCTCTCTCTCTCTCTCTCTCTCAAGCTCTCCCTCTCCTTCTCTTAGCTCTCTCAAGTTAGGACAACAATAAAAGATCTCTGCTTGACTAATCAAAAGATCAATAAAAGAATACCTTAAAAATTGACCTAAATTGCAAGAAGCTATCAAATATCATCTAGGATGATCGATAAATCATCATATACGATCATTGTATTTTATCCCTTTTAGCCAGGATGATCTGGGAGGGCTAGATGATTGGAACACTTATTTATTCAGATCATCCTGGATGATGTGGACATCACCCTGTATAATTAGTTCAAAAACCTATATATAATCTAATACTTCATTCTATTCATCTAGAATCATATATGTTAGATGATGAAGAAATATAATATGTTATTCAGGACGATCCTTGAATAATCTTATATGATTTGTTCAAAATCAGGTGAAAGTTTGTTAGGGATGTTAGGCCCTTAAGAACTAGCCTGAGGCTAACCAAGAGGGGGGGGGGGAATTGGTATTTAAAACATTCTTTAAGCAAAAGAACAAAAATAACAAACCAAAGTCACCACAGAAAAATAAGTGCGGAAAATTAAAATGCGGAAGCAGTAAAAAGAACACAAGGGTTTATCGTGGTTCGGTCAACTTGACCTACGTCCACTCCTTGGAGGCGCCCTCAGAGTATTGCACTACCAAAGTGACTCTTCTTTAGCCCCTACAGTTAGGCGGAGAAGCCATTACTAAAACCTCCTTCCCCCCCCCCCCCCGGTAAGGCAGAGAACCCCACTCCTTTTGCTTCCTCCTGAAGCAGGTAGAGAACCTCAATCAATCGCTAAAGCTTACATCTCCCAACCCTTACAAGGACAAGAGACTCTAGTAGAAGAAAAAGTGGAACAACGCTTGGAGAAACCCTTGTGAACTTCCTCACAAGCTCCCCCTCAAAAGATCCTCTATCTCTCTCTCCCTCTCTCTCTCTCTCTCCTTTAGGTTTTCTCAGGTCAAGACAGCAGTCAAGGATGTTCAAAAATGTTGAACAATAGCTCTTAAATAAAAGAGCTTTAAAGGAGCTCAATAAATGCAAGTTGCTGACTTTATCATCAAGGACGATAATCATATTGTCCTGTACGATCAGTTCAAATCACAGATGATCGGCCAAAACATCGCTTTGAAAATAAACTGGATGATTGAAAATTGGCTTGATCGTCCCGGAAGATCAGTTCAAATCTGAGGAAAATCGTCCAGAGCATTGCCCGAAATTTGTGTTGGCCAATATTTATCATCCAGGAGCAACTAAGGGTTTTTGAATAGATCGTCCAGGATGATGTGATCTTATCAATCATCCTTAATTGCTTCCTTGATTGTTGGATCAATTTAGGCATAATTATGTCATATCGTCCAGGCTGATCCAAGATCGTCCTGGCCAATTTTCAAAAATACAGAATACTTAAATTGATCATGACGACTATTTCTTTCTGCTTTGAGCATATCATCGTGGCCGATATCATGATCAACTAGGCTGATAGACTAATGATGACTGCCTTAATTAAGAAACCTGATTATTAGGGTTTTTGTTTTAAGCCATATCATCCAGGATAATATAAATATCGTCCGGGACAATATGAGTAAAAATAGAAATTCTAAATCACTTAAGTGTATGTGTATAGGGTTACTTAGCATTAGACACTTCACAAGATTATAATTGACACAAGAAAGGGAAAAAGAAAAAATACAGACTGACTCAGACCTAGTCTACCCAATCTTGAGCTAGCTCCGTTTGTAGTCTGATCTCTTGGCCCTGAAATGTTCGTAGAAAAAGGCAGTCGTATTGTTTGCTATCATCAAAACCATAATTCATGAATCCAAATCTGCAACAATCTCCCCCTTTTTAATGATAGCAAATATTCTGATGATTATTTCAAAAAAAAAAAGCAATGTAATAACAAAAATCGAAAGTGCAATCATACAAACATACTACTCCCCCTTTTGACATCTCAAAAAGGAGGAGAAAACTAAGAAACCAAGTAAATAACACTCCCCCCCACCCCACCCTTTTTTTTTTTATAAACCACGGCATGAACATGATGTAGTATTCCATGTGATTGATTTTAAAAATTTGTGTGTTAATGAGTTAACGACATCAAAAATCTAAAAAATGGTAGAATATCCGATCAAGGTTACCCTTAGCTCGGACTTTATTTTAGGGTAGAATCGTATTTTGAAATTAATGACCTAACTCAAAAGTTCAATTGGATATGAGAAAAAGGATCCATTCATCACTTGGTTTTATAAAAAAATATCTTATAGAATAATGTACCAAAGTAAATTTGTCACAATCGCAAAATAATTGAAATCAAGCCTTTGATCCATGAAATCTTCTAAGTTTTAAAAGATTTGAAAAGAGAGGAAAACTTGCTTTTGGGCACATTTTATGCCTCTTGTCAATTGAATGGCGCTTTGTGCATCTTTTGATTTTTGATACACTTTGTGTATATTTATTTCAATTTGCCGTCATTGTGCATCTTTTGTTGGCATCATTGGCCAATTTTATTTTATTTTTGCAAGCTCCATTCTCTTTCAAAAACTCTTAGAAATAACCTTAGTTGTGATTATATCTTCTAGATATTAGAGAAGAGGATTCTCTCTCTAACATAGAGAAGAACAATCTACAAATAGAATCAATGATAAAGGTAACGAGGAATCTTGATGTGACATAAAGACTTTGATCATTATAAATATAAGATAGATTTGCTATAGCAAGGTTAGAAAAGATCTTAATTTCATATTCCATTCGTTAATTTGAAATAGATTTTTGATTAGAAAAGAAAATCATGCCACTAAAATAGGTTAGAGAAAGAGACACAATCAACCGTATATTTTTACCATTTAATATATTTAAGAGACATAAAACACTGACTACAAATTTTCAAAGCAAGGACAAGGCATACGATATCAATTCAGCGATGATTTTGGAAACCAAATGAAAATACAATAAAACAAATGAAAACTAAAAAGAAAATAAAGAGCAAAAAGGAAAAGCAAATAAAGTAAACAAAAAAAAGAATAAAAATAAAAAAAAGAAAGTAAAAGATCAAGTTCATGCATTTATGTCAATCACACCCAATCTGGTCCTTAAAGAGCTGAAAGTGTCGAAGGCCAGTGGTTTAGTAAAGATGTCAGCCAGTTGATTTTCAGTTGTCATATGGTGTAATTCAATGTCTCCCTTAGTCACATGATATCAAACATTCCTTATTTGGTTTATGATTTTGATGATAGCAAACATTCCTTATTTCTCTACGATTGCCTTATGTGCTAACATTTTAGGTCCACACGATCAGACTGCAATCTGGAACCAGCTCAAGATTGGGTAGACTAGGTCTGTGTCAGTTTGTAATCTTTTTCCTTTCTTGAGTCTGTTGTATTTGGTGTGGCATCTGATGATTTGTAACTTAGAAGATTTTCTGTTGTGCCCTAAAAGATTTTTATTTTTGGTAACATCGTCCGGGATGATATTTATATCGTCCTAGACGATCTGACAAAAGTAGAAACCCTAATTAGGCATCCCCTTTAAAGCAGCCGTCTTTATGCAAAACACATCGTCCTAGATGATTTTGTATCGACAAGGATGATCGGCTCAATTCAGCAACAATCTGCCGCCATATCTAGTTAGAAAATACTTATTTTTGGACATCATCCTGGTATATCGTCCTGGACTATAAAATATCTTCCTGGACGATCCAGAGCAATTTTTCTAAAATTTCTCAGGCAGTTTTGGAAAGCATTTAATGGGGATTTTGTCCAGACCGATCGTAAGATCGTCCGTGACGATTAGACATCGTCCAGCTTCATTTCAGGGCAATATTCAAGATGATTTTCCTCATATTTGAACTAATCGGCCAGGACGATATGCCTATCGTCCTGGATGATAATGGCGACAACTTGCATTAATGAGCTCATTTTGAGAGCTTCTATTTAAGCTATGGCATGGCACTTTGTAAGTGTCTTTGGCAGCCATTGGAGCTTTGTTCTTGTGGGGGAGACTTGAAGAGAGAGCTTGAAAGGGAGAGAGGAAAGGGTGGAGTTTGAGAGGGAGGAACTCAAGGGAGTGTGGTGGGGGATCCACACGGTTGCTCCGGCGAACTCGCACCTTAGTACCATCGGATTCAAGGCTTGTCTCGAGGTAAGTTCACTAAAGAAGAAGATCTCTTTGGTGTCAAAGGACCCGGTGATTCCGCCGCACCGGGGAAGGTGGAAGTGATTTTGTCAGGGCTTCTCCGCCTAGCTGTGGGGGCTAAAGGAGAGACACTTGTGTTAGTGCAATACTTGGAGGGTGCCTCCAAGGAGTGGACGTAGGTCAAGGTTTGATCGAACTACTATAAATCCGGTGTGTTCTTTTCTTATTATCGCTTCTGCATTTTTTTTTTCTTCCATACTTTGTTTGTTGTGTTTTTGGTTGGAACTTTATCTTTGGTTTTAAGGTTTTCCAATTCACCTCTCTCTTGATTAGCTTGGGACTAAGTTCAAGAGGGCCTAACATCCCTAACGAACTTTCAAATAGTATCAGAGCCGTTTTTAAAAAATAAGTTTTTAAAAGCTTTTGAATTTTGATCCATAGCTAATCGTAATGTTACGGAAGGATATTCAATCACCAGACCTCCTTTATTTGAAAATATGTCATTTGATTTTTGGAAAACTTGCATGTCTATTTTCTTGCAATCGATTGATTTTCACATGTGGCATATGATTTTAACTGATTATTCATCACTGTCATGAATTGTTAATGGAGTTAAAATTGATATTCCTTTTAGTCAATGGAACAGGGAAGAACAACTCAATGCTCAATTGAATGCGAAGTCTTTAAATTGCTTTTTCTGTGCTTTAAATTCTGATGATTTTATGTTAGTATCCACGTGCACTACCGGTAAGGAAGTTTGGGATAAATTGCACACCATATATGAAGGCACTAGTGAAATCAAGCAATCCAAGTTGAATTTGTTAATGCATGATTTTGAATTATTTTCCATGAAACTTTTTGAAACGATCTTAGACATGTATACTATATTTATTCAAATTGTAAACTCATTACATTCTTTAGGAAAAGATTTTTCAAATTTTGAAAAAGTTAACAAAATTATTCGATGTCTACTGGATAAATTTGATTCTAAAGTTGTTACAATTTGTGAATCTAAAGATTTGAATGTATATTCTATTGATAATTTGATTGGCTCACTCATTGCCTACGAGCAAGGTTTGGGTCAAAGACTTTTGGATGCAGGTGAAACAATCGTTCTAAAAGCTGAAGATACGGGAAGAGGAAGCTTAGTTGGTGACGATAGCAATGACTTGTCAAGTAAATCACAAAGCTCACCAAAGCATAAGCAAAAGTGGAAGAAAGGTAAAAATAGTAAGGATGTTAATATTTCCTCTGACATTATTTATTTTCGATGTAGGAAACCTGGACACATGAAGAATGAGTGCCCTAATTTAAGAATTCTTCCTACAAAAGAAAAGGGCAAGGCAAAGCTAAATTTAAATTGGGGAAATAATGAAAGGCAAAAAATCTCATGGGCAGATCTGGTCTCTGAAGCATCGGACCAGGAGAGAGATAATGGTTAAGAGCCTTTCGTGTTTTTGTGTTTTTTTTCTTTTTTTTTTATTTATTTATTTTTGTTTTTTTTTTTCTGTTTGTTCTTTGAAAAAAAAATTTCGTGAAAGTTTTTCTCTGATCAACACACACATTCACTTTTTTAAAAATGAAAAATCTACTTCCTACTTTTTTTTAAATCTTTGGTAAGTTGTGTTTGACTTCTCTAACACAGTCAAAGGAAGAAAACTTGTGTTTTGTTTCTCTTTCTCTCTTCTTAAAGAGGTTATTTTACTTATGATTCAAAATCTTCATCATATTTTAAATTAGATTTTAAAACTATTTTTTTATCTCCCTACATTTTTTCTATCGCATAGAAATCTTTTGCAAGATTGTTGAATCCACCTTAAAATTTTCTTAATCAAGTTGTTCGTGTTGTCAATAATTTGGGTTTACTTTTATTTTGAAAATATAAGAAAGAAAGCATATTTTTTGAAAAATAAAAAAAAAGTGGCTAATGATGTCAAACCAAAAGATGCGCAATGACGCCAAATTGAAAAAATATATATATACAAATTGTATTAAAATCAAGAGATGCTCAAAGAGCCATTCAAGTGATAAAGGGCATAAAATGAGCCCAAAAAAAATATGCTTATTTTTTTCTTATACTACTAAAAACTTAAGAAAATCCTTGATATGTTCGAAACTTGTGCTTGAAAATTTTGGTTCCTGATTCAGAAATTCGTGCATTGATCTTCTATTATATATGTTTTATGGAAGGAGTTTTGAAAAATTAATGTTTCTTTTTCCCGTTTATTCCTTGATTTGGATATTGGATTAAAAAGTTTTTGAGCCTTTAAAAGAACGAGTTTGGATTATCAAATTATGAATTTCTAACCTTTTCTGGGCTATGCGTTGTCAATCCAATTCTACTAAGTTTTTGATTAAAACCAAGAGGTAACTTTCTCATTTTAAGAATATTTGTTTTTTCACTAGATCAGGAAATATTTTTTGTTTTGTTTTTTGTTTATGCCTCTTCTCTTTTTGATAATGTCAAAGGGGGAGAACGTACTGTTGAATTTGTCTTATTTTCAAAAAATTAAAAACAACAAAAAATATTTTCATCTCCCCTAGTTTTTAAGGTTTTATTCTAGTGAGGGGGAGATTAGGAGAGTGTGTTTACTTTTTTGAAAATTCAAATTGAAATGATTTTCCATCATCAAAAAGGGGGAGATTGTTGCGGATCTATGGTTTATGATTTTGATGATAGCAAACATTCCTTATTTCTCTATGATTGCCTTATGTGCTAACATTTCAAGTCCACACGATCAGACTGTAATCTGAAACCAACTCAAGATTGGGTACTAGGTCTATGTCTGTTTGTAATCTTTTTCCTTTCTTGAGTCTGTGGTATTTGGTGTGGCATCTGATGATTTGTAACTTAGAAGATTTTCTGTTGTGCCCTAAAAGATTTCTATTTTTGGTAACATCGTCTGGGACGATATTTATATTGTCCTGGATGATCTGACAAAAGTAGAAACCCTAATTAGGGCATCCTCTTTAAAGCAGCCGTCTTTATGCAAAACACATCGTCTTGGATGATTTTGTATCGGCCAGGATGATCGGCTCAATTCAGCAACAATCTGCCGCCATATCTAGTTAGGAAATACTTATTTTTGGACATCGTCCTGGTATATCATCCTGGACTATAAAATATTATCCTGGATGATCCACAGCAATTTTTCCAAAATTTCTCAAGCAGTTTTGGAAAGCATTTAATGGGGATTTCGTCCAGGCCGATCTCAAGATCGTCCAGGACGATTAGACATCGTCCAGCTTCATCTCAGGGCGATATTCAGGATGATTTTCCTCATATTTGAACTAATCGGCCAAGACGATATGCCTATCGTCCTGGACGATAATGGTGGCAACTTGCATTAATGAGCTCATTTTGAGAGCTTCTATTTAAGCTATGGCATGGCACTTTGTAAGTGTCTTTGGCAGCCATTGGAGCTTTGTTCTTGTGGGGGAGACTTGAAGAGAGAGCTTGAAAGGGAGAGAGGAAAGGGTGGAGTTTGAGAGGGAGAAGATCTTGTAAGGGGGAGGAACTCAAGGGAGTGTGGTGGGGGATCCACAAGGTTGCTCCGGCGAACTCGCACCTTAGTACCATTGGATTCAAGGCTTGTCTCGAGGTAAGTTCACCAAAGAAGAAGATCTCTTTGGTGTCAAAGGACCCGGCGACTCCGCCGCACCGGGGAAGGTGGAAGTGATTTTGTAAGGGCTTCTTCGCCTAGCTGTGGGCGCTAAAGGAGAGACACTTGTGTTAGTGCAATACTTAGAGGGTGCCTCCAAGGAGTGGACGTAGGTCAAGGTTTGATCAAATCACGTTAAATCTGGTGTGTTCTTTTCTTATTATCGCTTTCGCATTTATTTTTCTTCCGCACTTTATTTGTGGTGTTTTTGGTTGGAACTTCATCTTTGGTTTTAAGGTTTTCCAATTCACCTCTCTCTTGATTAGCTTGGGACTAAGTTCAAGAGAGCCTAACATCCCTAACGAACTTTCAGAATGTTGGATAGGATTCTTAGAAATGTATATGGCACTAGTGTTATCACAAAAGATTGAGATGGTGCCTACAGGTAGTCCTAAATCCAATACCTATTGCTTCAACCAAAGGACGTGGGCCACACAACTTTCAAGAGCAATGTACTCAGCTTCAGCAGTGGAAAGTGCAATAGAGTTTTTCTTTCTACTAGACCAAGAGACCAATGATTATCTTATGAATTGACAAGTTCCAGAAGTGCTTTTTTTATCCACCTTACATCCTACAAAATCAGAGTCAGAAAATCTAATAATCTCAAAAGAAGTGCTATGCCTAGGGTACCAAATTCCTAAAGCCTTGGGTCCCCAAAAGGTATCTAAAAATTCTCTTAACTGAGTCAGGTGGGATTTCTTAGGGTCAGCTTAAAATCTAGCACAAAGACAAACACTAAACATTATATCAGGTTGGCTCGCATTCAAGTAAAGTAAAGATCCAATCATGCCTCTATATTTCTTTTGATCAACAGACTTACCACTTGGGTCTTTATCCAATGGAACACTAGAAGTCATGGGAGTATTAATTGGCTTGGCTTTATCCATCTCATACTTCTTCAAAATATCTTTATGTATTTTGTTTGATTTAGAAAGGTTCCATCGTCCAATTATTTTATGTTAAATCCCAAAAAGTAGGACAACTCTCCCATTAAACTCATCTCAAACTCTCTACTCATTATTTTAGAGAATTCATCATAAAGTTTCTTATCAGAAGATCCAAAAAGTATGTCATCCACATAAGTCTGCACAATGAGCAAGTCATTTCCAACTTTCCTAAGAAAAAGGGTGGTGTCTACGTTTCACTTAACAAACTCCCTTTCTAGTAAGAATGTGCTAAGCCTCTCATACCATGCTCTTGGTTCCTGTTTTAAATCATACAAAGCCTTTTTTAATTTAAAAACATGATTTGAAAATTAGGAACTCTCAAAACCTGGGGGTTATTCTACAAACACATCCTCTTTTATTTCCCCATTTAAAAAGGTACTCTTAACATCCATTTGCAAAAACTTAAATCCTTTAAAACAGGCAATGGCTAATAGCACTCTAATGGCTTCCAATCTAGCTATAGGGGCAAAAGTCTCCTCAAAGTCTATCCCTTCTATTTGGTTATACCCCTTAGCCACTAATCTTACTTTATTCCTAACCACCACGCCAGAATCATTTACCTTATTCTTAAAGACCCACTTTGTTCCAACTATACTTTGTCCCTTAGGTCTTTCTACAAGCTCCCAAACATCATTCCTAACAAATTGGTTCAATTCCTCATGCATGGCTAAAATCCAAAACTCATCAGTAAGGGCTTGGTTTATGTTGGTGGGTTCAGTCATTGAGATAAAGTAAGAGTGGTTCACCTCCTTCCTAAGTCCATATCTAGTCCTAACTCCATTAGAAGGGTCTCCTAAGATCAAATCTTTGGGGTGACTTGTAGAGTATCTCCAATCTCTAGGCAAGGTGTGTGAAGGTCCAACCCTTTTCTCTAGATCTAAATTTTGTACTCCTTGGTTGACATCTCCTACTCCTTCAGTGTTTAGGTGACCTACTCCCTTCTCCAAATTTTCTACTCCAGTGGTAATCTCTCCAACATCATCATCCTCCTCAACTCCAGGCTTTTTAGGATCAGACTCATCAAATACTACATGGTAGTGTCTTCCACCATCAAAGTTCTCTTATTAAACACTCTAAAAGACTTCCCAACACTTGAATATCCTAAGAACACTCCATCAGATTTTGGATCAAATTTTTCCAAGTGAGACTTCCCATTATTATGAATGAAAACCTTACAACCAAAGACATGAAGGTGGGAAAGATTGGATGTCCTGCCCTTAAGGATCTCATAGAGTGTCTTATCTAATTTGGCTCTAAGATTCACCCTATTTAACACATAACAAGCTGTGTTAACTGCTTCAACCCAACAGTATTTTGGAAGTGAATACTCAGCAAGCATGGCTCTAGCGGCTTCCACTAAGGTCTGATTCTTCCTTTCAGCTACCCGTTCTACTGAGAGGTCATAGGAGCTGAGAAGATGTGGATAATCCCCTTATCCTCACAAAAATTTCCAAACCTTTCATTTTCAAACTATAAATGGTCAAGATCTCACAACCTAGCTTTTTCTGAATCCAAGTGAAAAAGTTTTTAAACTCCTTAAAAGACTCATTTTTGTGTGAAAGAAATCTAGTCCAAGTAACCTTGAGTAGTCATCAACAATTACAAAATCATAGACTTTCCCTCCCAAGCTGGCAGTGCTAGTGGGTCCAAACAAATCCATGTGAAGGACTTCTAAAGGTCTAGAGGTGCTAATGTCCTTAATGGGGAGAAAAGTGAAGATGACTTATTTTCCTAATTGACAGGCATCACAAAGGTGGTCTTTTGAAAATTTTAGTTTGGGGACACCTCTAATTAGGTCCTTTTGGGTCACTTTCCTAAGGGTTTTCATATTAGCATTACATAATCTCCTGTGCCACAATCATGAATCATCAACCACAGTTGTTAAGCAAAATGATGCAGCGCTTTCAATGTTATTTAAATCAAGCATGTACACGTTGTTGATCCTCTTTCCCTACAAAATAGTGTTGTTATTTAAACTTATAATGCATGAATTTGTAAAGAATTGTATGATGAAGCCCTTGTCGCAAAGCTGACTGATGCTGAGCAAGTTGTGTTTTAATCCCTCTACAAGAAAAACAATTTCAATCATAAGATTATTGGAAATACCAATTATACCTGCACCTATCACCTTCCTGGTGGTGTTGTCTCCAAGAGTAGCCTTGCCTCCTGTCTTGGTTTCCAATAAAACGAATTGACTGGAATCGCCAGTCATATGTCGAGAGTATCCGCTGTCCAGGTACCACATACTCTCACGAGCCCTTCTGTGAGAGCTCACCTACAAAATTATCAAATGTCAGATATAGGAACCCAAACAGGTTTGGGTCCCTTCTTATGAAAAGTAGAATGCAATGTATTTGTGGTATGCTATGAATCATGCAATTTGGGTCTCCAAACCCAATGTGTACTAGGTGAACAGTGCAAGTGTGTGAAATGTGTCCTAGCATGCCACATGAAAAACATCTAACTCCAGAAAAAGGATTTCTTAAATGATTAGGATTATCCTAGGTTTTAGCTTTTGATCAAATCTGGGTGTCATCCAATTTTTCTTAAATGTGTTCAACTCATTTTTAATCCTCAAGTTAGTGCATTCTAAAGAATTATTATCAATCCTCAATTTTTGCTCTATCTCTTTAGTTTTCTTAAAATCAGATTCAAGTGAGGTGTGTGAAGCTTTTAATGTCTCATGCTCATCAATTAATAAAGAATGCTTTTTATTTAAATCATCAAATTCATCAAGTAGAGCCATGTGATTTGAATCAATCGTAGAATAATCTTTGAGAATAATTTCATGCTCCTTTTGTAAATTAAAAAACTCTAATTTCAAACTAGCATGTGCTTTCTTGAGTTTTCTATATGATGCATGAATTTTTTCAGAAACTTCAAGCAGTTGATCGTAGGATAGTTCACATACCTCTTCTTGATCAAGATGATCGTCTACCATTAAGCATAAGTTAGTTATTTCATCTTCAGGTTTAGTCTCTAATGAATCAGATGCAGAATCTGCCCAAAATTCTTTTTAAAGTCTCTTTTTGTTCTTCCTAAACTTGGGTTTCTCCTCACCCTTTTCTTTGCTTGAGTGAGCCTTGAGTGTAGGGCAACCAGCTTTTACATGTCCAGGTTTCCTGCATTCAAAACAAACCATGTCATTAGAACTCATAAAATTTTTGTTTTCTTTACCTTTACTCCACTTTTGATGATACTTTTGCTTCTTTCTTAGAAAGCTTTAAAATTGCCTTGTGATTAAGGCAAAGTCATCGCTTTCAGACCCAGAAGAGTCAAAGTCCGTATTGTTGGCCTTCAATGCCATTGTTTTCTCCTTTCTTTTCTCACATGCATCAAGATTTCTTAGATTCACCCCTTGCTCGTAAGCAATGAGTGAGATAAGTAAGTTATCAATCAAATAAGTGTTCAAATCCTTAGATTCAGTGATTGTAGATATTTTAGCATCAAAAGAGGAAGGCAAGCAACTTAAAATTTTGTTCACTTTTTCATAGTTTGAAAGTTCTCTTCCTAAGGCATGCAAAGAAGTTACAATTTGAGTAAACCTTGTATACATATTAGAAATTGATTCAGAATGTTTCATACGAAAACGTTCATAGTCATGTAAGTGAATATTCAAACGAGATTGTTTCACTTCATTGATTCCTTCATAAGTAATGCACAACCTATCCCAAATCTCTTTTCTAATAGAACAAGTAGAAACACGCATGTAATCCTCAGACTTTAAAGCACATAAAAAATAATTCAAACACTTGACATTATGTTGAGGTAAATCTCTTTCATAAAAAGTCCATTCAGTAAAAGGCACTTCAATTTTAATTCCATTAAGTTCACGAGAAGGTGGAGAATATCCTTCTTTAATAAGCATCCACATGTGATAACCAGTTGATTATGAAAAAGTAGACATGCGAGTTTTCCAAAAATTAAAAGGAAGGTTGTCAAACAAAGGAGGTCATGTAATAGAACATCCTTCAGTTGTATTATAATTCCCAAAGTTAGACATGGATCAAAATTTAAAAAGTTTTCAAACTCAATTTTTATGAATCCCGCTTTGAAACCACTTGAAAGTTTATTAGGGATATTAGGCCCTTAATAACTAGCCCAAGGGCTAACCAAGAGGGGGGGGGTGTGAATTGGCATTTAAAAAATTCTTTAAGCAAAAAAATAAATATCACAAACCAAAGTCACCACAGAAAAATAAGTGCAAAAAATTAAAGTGCAGAAGCAGTAAAAAGAACAAAAAGGTTTATAGTGGTTCGGTCAACTTGACCTACATCAACTCCCCGGAGGCACCCTCCGAGTATTGCACTACCAAAGTGACTCTCCTTTAGCCCCCACACCTAGGTGGAGAAGCCCTTACAAAAACCTCCTTTTTGCCACCCCGGTAAGGCAGAGAACCCCACTCATTTTGCTTCCTTCTGAAGCAGGCAGAAAACCTTGATTAATCGCTGAAGCTTACCTCTCCCAAACCTTCCAAGGACAAGAGACTCTAGTGGAATAAGAAGTGGAATAATACTTGGAGCAACCCTTATGAACTTTCTCACAAGCTCCCCCTCACAAGATCCTCTCTCTCTCTCTCTCCCTCTCTCTCTCACTCTCCTTTAGGTTTTCTCAAGTTAAGACAATAGCCAAGGATGTTCAAAAATGTTGAACAATAGCTCTTAAATAGATGAGCTTCAAAGGAGCTCAATACATACAAGTTGCCTACTTTATTGTCCAGGATGATAATCATATCGTCCTGTATGATCAGTTCAAATCACAGATGATTGGCCAGAATATCGCTCTGAAAATGAACTGGACGATTGAAAATTGGCTTGATCGTATAGGCCGATCTCATGTCCATCCCGGACGATGAGTTTAAATATGAGGAAAATCGTCCAGAGCATCGCCCAAAATTTGAGCTGCCCGATTCTGATCGGCCACTACATCGCCCGAAATTTGTGATGGCCGATATTTATCATCCATGAGCAACTAAGGGTTTTTGAATAGATTATCCAGGCTGATCTTGAGATCATCCAGGATGATGTGATTGTATCAATCATCCTTAATTGTTTCCTTGATTATTGAATCAAGTTAGTCTTAATTGTGCCATATTGTCCAAGCCGATCCAAGATCGTCCTGGCCGATTTTCAAAAATACATAATACTTAAATTGATTATGGCGGCTATTTCTTTCTGCTTTAAATATATCATCCTGGCCAATCTCACGATCGTCTAGGCCGATAGACTAATGACGGCTGCCTTAATTAAGAAACCTGATTAGGGTTTCTGTTTTAAGCCATATCATCCGGGACAATGTGAGTGAAAATAGAAATTCTAAATCACTCTAATGTGTGTGTAGGGTTACTTAGCATCAGACACTTCATAAGATTACAATTGACTTAAGAAAGGGAAAAAGAAAAAATACATACTAACTCAGACCTAGTCTACCCAATCTTGAGTTGGCTCCGTTTGTCATCTGATCTCTTGGCCTTAAAATATTAGTAGAAAAAGGCAGTCATATTATTTGCTATCATCAAAACCATAATTCATGAAACCAAATCTGCAACACCAGGGACATTCATCTTGCACATCATTATGTTCATCTATGTGATCCAAGAGAAGACAAAGGTTTTTATAACTAATCACCCAGGATGATTCTACGATCATCCATGATGATCCTATAATCTTCTAGGACAATCCTGTGATCATCCAGGATCATCCTACGATAGATGATCCTACGATCATCCAGGACAATCCTGCAATTTTCTAGGATGATCCTTCAATCGAACCTTAATTATTTTCCTTTATGACCTGATTGATTTAGAAATGATTGTTATGAATAGTCAAGGATAATATGGGATAGTCATGTATAATTTCTTAAAATAAAATCATACTTAAAAGAGTTGGCGACTGATTCTTTCTAATTTGAGTCTATCTTCCAGGACAATGTTAATATCATCTAAGATGATTTGCTTAATTTTACTTCCTTAACCAAGATGCTCTAATTAGAGTTTTTATTTTTAACCAATCATGCGGGATGATTTTGGATCATATCAAATGATATGATTAAAAATAAAAAATTCTAAAATAGATAGAATTTCTCCTCCTGAGTGTGTGAGTGTAAGGTTACTTAGCATCAGGATCCACTTAATTACATTTGACTCAAGAAAAGATAAAAATTATTGAAGTACACTTATAGACTGACTTAGTCCTCATCTACCTAACCTTGAGCTAGTTTGAATTGCATTTAACCTTGTGGATCTAAAACGTTAGTAGGTAGGGCAACCAAAATATATATGCAATAATAACTGTAATAAAAAATTAGAAATATCAGAAATGTTTGCTATCATCCAAATTATAATCCTTGTTCGCAATAATATCCCCTTTTTTATGATGGAAAATATTTCATAAGAAATTCAACGCAAGTATATTAATGAAGCATAAAGTAAAGGAGAACAGTATTAACCAAGCAATCTAAATTTTACTAAAAATAAGATGGTGGTACAAATACTGAACAACATAGTATAACAAAATAATACTAACACACTAACGCTAATACTACTACCCCGTTTTACATTGCAAAATAAGGACAAAGAAGACAAAATAAATAACTCAGAAATTAATAGTTGTACACAAAAAAAACACACAAGAAAATCAAAATAGATTATAAGTGAGATGGACCCTGATCTAGCGAAGGAGGACTGTGGATGGAAGTAAACTGCTCCCCAATCCAGACCATATCCTGGGCATGCTGCTGCTACTGGTGTGCCACATACACATCAAATCTAGCAACATCCATCGTATGCTGCTGCTCCTGTGTAGCAACATAAGAGTTAACCTAGCCTCCCACTAGTCAAACTGCTCCACCAACTGATCTAGCTGTGATTGTTGGCAGATTGGAGCAAGTGTAGGAACAAGTGTAGGAGCAGCTTCCACCTCAGCCTCCTCATGCCCCAGGTGGAGATGAGAACTGTAAAGAATATGAAAGGAGTTGTTGGTGTAGCAGGCAGGCTAAAATTGTGGTGGGGCAGGATATTGAAGATTATATTTAGTTTCCAAGATAAAAGCAATGAGGTTTTCTAAAGCAAGCTTAGGTTTTCTTTTATGTCCTGGATCCATAATACTTGTCAGGTGCTCGATGTTGCAAAAGAGAAGGTTAGTTGCATTGAACTCCCTACTGGCCATAATGTAAAAGGTGATGATTGAGAGTAGGGGAGTGATGTAGATATAGTTACCAGCCTTTAGGATTATCAAGGTGTGAAGGACATGTTAGATTATCCTAACATCTTTGATTAAGGAGCTTGAGGCTCCAACATGTTAGAAGATATTTTTGTATCTTTGTAGGTGGATGATAGGAGCCCAACCAAAATCAGGATCTGAAGATAATGTATGAAACTTCTCTCCAATAGTAGAAAGTTGGAGGAGTTCGTGGCAATCTAGGTATGTAATCTCTACTAGATGTATGTTAATATAGAATATAGGACAATATTAGTAGCATATATCCAAAGGCCGTCGAAAAACTCGTGAAGGAGTTCAGAATTAAGCGGGCATGCTAGTGTCAAAATAAATTGAGAGAGGTATGAGTGAAAAGATTTAGTGCCATATAGGTGAGTGTTCAAGGATTGACAATCCTCTACAGAGTGATCCTAACAGATTTATAATGAAGATAGGTGGCTTGGTCAACTTCCTCAGTGAAGCGAGGGTTGACAAATGCCCTCGAGGAATTGTCAATCTCCATCCTAGACTACTTTCTGCATGCCATTGATAAGAATTTTATAGTATAATTGAGAGCAAAGAGGAAATTGAGGTTGCGAGGGTGAGAAAACTCTTTGAAATCTTTTATTAATAAAGAATAGGCCACATCATTTAGGAAAATTACATGATCATTCATGACGATCAGGTTAATTTATGATATTTGGGATGATTGGTAAAAAAGGCTATCCTATTATCCAAGATGATTAGACTAAGGTGATCCTCTTGATGAGTCATGCTAGATGATCGTTGATGAAATGGATTATCCTGATTGATTAGGTGGATCGTCAAGGATGATTAAAAAATAATGGATCATACAGGCCAAATTTAAAATGCATAAGTATTTTTGCCATGTGGATCATCCAAGATGAATAGGTTCATCGTCAAGGATGATAATAAATAATTAAAGAAGAATTTGATTTGATCATCTAAGACGATTGGGATTGTCAAGGATAATCTCAAGTAACTGAGTCAGATCAATCATTAGATGGAAGATAAAAGGTGATGTGATGATATTGTCTAGATGATAGGAATATCGTTCAGGACGATGTGATCAAAAAAATTAAAATTTTGATAATGGAGGGGCACGATCAGAAGGTGCCCCAAAACATAAAATATAGTAAAAAAATATAAAATAATGAAAAAGATGATAAAAATGACATAAAGAACAAAAAACATTTTTTAATCAAAGCGAGAATATGATAAATTTTCTATGTGAATGAATTAAATATTTGTAAGAAATAAGTTAACATCGCTAAAATGATAGAAAAACCAATCCTGTTATCCCTAGCTCGAATTCCCTACAGGATAAAAATCTTTTAAAAATAAAAATCTAACTCTAAAAGAAAATCAGCCATGAAAAGTGATCTATTCAACACTTTGTTCTAGAAAACATATCTAATTGAGTCATGTACCAAAGTAATTAGCCAAAATCAAGGTTTCAAAAATCAAGAGGTTAAAGATATCAAATGACATATGAATTCTTCTAAGATTTAAAGGTTTGAAAGAGAAGGAAGTTTGATTTTGTGGGCTTCTTTTGTGCCTGTTATCAATTATTTGTAACTTTTGAGTTTTGATACACTTTGTGTATCTTTCAACTTTTCACCTTTTTTTTCTTTTTGGGCTCATTTTATGCCTCTTGTCATTTTTGCGATCTAGCACCCATTCAAAACTTTTAAAGACTCTCAGTTATGAGAATATGTTTTAAATAAATGAGAAGAAAAACTCACTCTCTAAAATAAGGAAGAAGAGACCACAAAATAGAATCATATTCAAATGATAAATGTAACAACATGATTAAGAAAAGTTGTAAAGTGATTTAATAATTTTGAACATTATTCATATGAGATAGATTACTATAGTAAGATAAAAAATATTTTTATTTCAAAGGATTATTTTTAATATGAAAAAGTTTTTTGCTTTGAAAGAAAACTTACACCTCTAAAGGAGTTAAAGGAAGGGAAATGATCAATAGTGTTTCTTCATTTAACTGATTTAGGGATGTCAACCATTAATTATTAATTTTCAAAAATAAACATAAGACAAAATATCAGTTCAGTAGTGACCAAAAGAAAAACTAAAAAAAATCAAACAAAATATAAAACTAAAAAACAAAAAATACTAGCAAATAAACAAAATCAACCAATCAAAATAAACATAAAGCAAAGATTAGAAACAAAAGATAATCAGAAAAAAAAATTAGAAAACATAAATTTTAGATTGGGTTTAGAAATCATCAAATTCAAGCATTTATGTCAATCACACCCAATCTAATCCTTAAGATGTTGAATGTGTCAAAGGTCAGTGGTTTAGTAAAGATGTCAGCTAGTTAGTTTTCAGTTGTTACATGGTGTAACTCAATGTCACCTTTGATAACTTGGTCCCTAATAAAGTGATGCTTTATATCAATATGATTATTCCTTAAATATTGGATAGGATTTTAGAGATGCATATGGCACTGGTGTTATCACATAGAGTTAAAATTGTGCCTACAGGTAATCCAAATTTTTTTTATTTTAACCAAAGGATTTGGGCCACATAACTTCCTAAGAATATGTACTCAGCTTTAGCAGTGGAAAGTGCAATAGAGTTTTGTTTCCTACTAGGCTAGGAGACTAAGGATTATCTTATGAGTTGACAAGTTCTAGAAGTGTTTTTTCTATCCACCCTACACCCTGCAGAATTAGAATCAGAATATCCAAAAATTTCAAAATAAGTGCTGTGATTAGGATACCAGATTATTATGTTTTGGGTCCCTAAGAGATATCTAAGGATTCTCTTAACTACAGTTATGTAATATTTTTTAGGATCAACTTAAAATCTAGCACAAAGATAAACAATAAATATTATATCAGGTTGGCTAGCAGTATAGTAAAGCAATGATACAATCATTCCTCTATACTTCTTTTGGTCAAAAAATTTTCCATTTGAGTCCTTATCTTATTGAAAATTAGAGTTCTTGGGAGTGTTTATTGGTTTGGCTTTATCCATTTTATATTTCTTCAAGATATCCTTAATGTACTTTGATTTATTAAGAAAGGTTCCATTATCTAATTATGATAAACCCCAAAAAGTAGGACAATTCTCCCATCATACTCATCTCAAATTTATTACTCATTATTTTAGAAAAATCATCACATAACTTTTTATTAAAAGATCTAAAAATTATATCATCATCATATATATGAATAATGAATAACCCATCTCATTCTTTTCTCAAAAAAAGGGTGATGTCTATGCTCCCCTTAAAAAACTCCCTCTCTAGTAGGAATGTGCAAAGCCTCTCATACCATACTTTGGGTGCCTATTTTAATCTATATAAGGGCTTTTTTAATTTATAAACATGATTTGAAAATTGGAAACTCTCAAAATCTAGGGGTTGCTTTACAAACACATCCTCTTTTATTACCCCATTAAAAATGACACTCTTGGCATCCATTTGGAAAAGCTTAAATCCCTTATAACAGGCAAAGGCTAGTAGCACTCTAATGACTTCCAATCTAGGCACAGGGGCAAAGGTCTCCTCAAAATAAATCCCTTTTTTTTTTGTACCCCTTAGTCACAAATCTTGTCCTATTCTTAACCATAATACCATAATCATTCATTATATTCTTAAAGGCCCATTTGGTTCCTACTACATATTGATTCTTAGGTCTTTCTACTAACTCCAAAACATCATTACTCACAAATTAGTTAAGTTCTTATTGCATAGCTAAGATCCAGAATATATCAAAAAGGGCTTGATTGATGTTGGTGGGTTCAATCATTGAGATAAAGACTTAGGGGTTTACTTCTTTTCTACGTCCATGCCTAGTTCTAACACCTTCAGAAGGGTCTCCTAAGATCAATTCTTTAGGATGACTCGAAGAATATCTCTAATCTTTAGGAAAAGTGTTTTGAGGTTCTACCCTTTCCTCCATATTTGAAGTTTCTACTCTTTGGGTAATCTCACATTCTCCATCCGTGTTTTGAGGCTCTACCCTTTTCTCCAAATTTGTAGTTTCTACTCTTAGGGTAATCTCTTCAACTTCATCTTCTTCCTAAACTCTATACTTCTTAGGATCAAATTCATCAAGCACTAAATAAGTAGTCTCCTTCACCATTAATGTCCTCTTATTAAACACTCTAAAGGATTTCTACACACTTGAATATCCTATGAACATGACTAAGGACGGCACAGAGAGAAGAGAGAGAAGCTCCACAAAATTAGGAGGATTTTGAAGGAGAATTTGAAGATTTTGGGTGCTAAAGTTGGAGATGGAAGAAGGTGGCCGATCATCTATGGATGACCGGAACACCAAATCCTTTATTTCTACCGCGAGTCCAATTATGTTGGATTCAAAAGGTAGATTCTCCTTCAAACGCATCTACCCTCACAATCTTCGGGTTTTTGAATCTCCTCTTGTTATCAAAGAGGGAGGTTTGAGTTCTAAACAAAAGCCTTTGCCGAAGTCAGTTAAAGGGAAAGAGGTAATTTCAGTTTTTGAAAAAATACCAAAACCACCTACATCAGCTATTACCTCTGGAGCAAATGACAAGAAGGCTTCTTCTTCAAGGAGCAGTTTCAGTGATTTATTGAAGAACGATAAGAGCATTAATATAATTATTTCATCAAAATTAGATAATTCTAATGTGTGGATAAAAAAACCACACATTAAAATTAATTTTAAGCAGATTCATAATGAGATTGAAGATGCTAATGTTGTTAAACTTAACGTGGAGAAGGAAATTTCCAAAATTCAAATTTTGAGTAAATCGTTAGTGGTGAAAATTCTTGGTAAGAATTTACCTTTTTCACAATGTGCTATTGAATTGAGGAAGCAATGGATGAAATATGGAGGGTTTCATATAACCTTGCTTGGTCTAGATTGGTTACTTTGTTCCTTTTAAACTCATGAGGCCATGGAAGAAGTTCTTAATGGAGGTCCTTGGTTTGTAGGAGGCTTCATTGTTGGGTTAGATAAGTGGTCTCCTAACTTCTCTCCCAATTCCTTGGATGGAGTTTCTTCTCCGTTATGGGTTCGTCTTCCTCACCTACCTCTTCATTGTTGGGATGAATCTAATATCACAAGGAATTATTTCTAAAATTGGGATTCCTCTATTGTTGGATGGTAATATGTTTAGATGGGGAAGAAGAGAATTTGCTAGAGCATGCATTCCGGTGAATTTGAATTCCAAACTCCCTCTTGGTGTTTGGGTTGAAGGTTTGCATGGTAGATTTTTTTTAAAATTTTGAATATGAAAATCTTTCTTCAATTTGTTTCAAGTGTGGAAGAATAGGACATTTGGATTCTATTTGTCCTAATTTTAAAGATGTCTCTTCAAGCTCAATCCATATGGAAAATCCTTATAGACTTTGGATGCTTGTAAATTTTAAAAAGAAAATTTATTTGAAAAAGCATTCCAAGGCTTTTTCTGAAAATGGAATTTCAAAATAATTGGAAGATTGGAATGCTAAAGATCAAAGTTTGGTGTCTGAGCCTTTGATAGAAGCAGGAAATGATGATCCTCTAAAAGATGAAGAAAATAATTTGGTAGCTGATCCATTGACCGATCCTCTAAAAGATGCAGATTTTGTTGATCAGGTGGCAACTAGGAAGGCTGATCCATTGAAGAATACAAATTTTAATTGTCATAATGTAGGAAATGTTGAAATCAAGGAAGGAGATGAAGTTGTTGTTAATAGTAATTCAAATTTGATTATTGAGTCAGATGTTGCTCATAATTCAAATTTTGAATTCAGTCAATCACAAACTTTATTTGCTGAAATTAACACAGATTTTGTTGAATCTGTTTTGTTGAATAATCTAGGAGATATTGCAGCTGTTCCAGGGATTCAACAAAATAATGCTGATTTTTTGGAAATTCAAAATTCAACTTTTGAATTACCACAAATCCTGGAGGTAGAGGAGGATAATTTGGTAACTAACTTGTTATCCTAACAGATAGATGAACTTATCTCAGCAATTGACTCAACAGACTGAATGAATAAGTCAAGTAAATTTGAGGAGATGATCCTGGTCTTCACTCCAACAAAAGCAGCAATTTCTTTTGAAAAAGATGGTTATTTGAAAACCATTACTCCTACTTTAACTATTAATTTGAAATTCAAAAAAATTATTTTATTGAAAGATAAAAAGGGTTCTAATATGGAGCTTGATTCTTTCGGGCATAAACATAAATTGTTTAAAGAACTACAATCTCTTAGACCAGTCAAAGAGCAAAATAGAAGAGGGATGTCTGATCTCAGAAAGAAGAACTACTTGAGAGGTTCTTCCCAATCATCTCAGTAATATGTTAGCCGAAAATTACATTGCAAACTTCAAAGTGGAAAGATACCAGAGGTTGGAGCTTATGACCAAAGATTTTACCAAATCTCTTGCTTTGGACTACATCATTAGAAGTTGGAAAAGATATCTGAAATACCTATTGATGTTATTCTTAAGTATTTTGCGATTGTCCTGAATTTTTTGTAATTGTCTTTTATTTCTCTTTTGTAGATTCCTTTTACTTTTGCCTTTCTATTTGTTTTTTAAACTTATTAGATTTGATTATGGGATCATTACTAGATCCTATTTTTTAACCAGATGGGAACTCTGGAATACTAACCAACCCTTGGGTTGTTTAAAATTTTGGTATCCCCTACATCTTAACGATTTTAAAATAGGTAATAGTGTGTTTCATTTCAAAAATAATAAGTTTAATTTAAATAAATATGATTTCAATAAGGATCCTTTTTCTATTGATCAAGGATCTATTAGTTTTTACTTCCTAGTTTGTATTAGGTTGTTTACTCTTTCATTTAAATGAAACTTTTGCATTTCTTCAAAAAAAAGAATATCCTACGAACACTCCATCAAATTTTGGGTCAATTTTTTTTAAGAGTGATTTCCCATTATTAAGAATGAAAACCTTACATCAAAAGGTATGGAGGTGAGAAAGGTTGGGTCTCCAAATCTTAATGATCTCATAGGGTATCTTATTCATGTTAGATCTAACATTCACCCTATTCAACACATAACAAGCTGTGTTTACTACTTCAACTCAAAGGTATTTTAGAAGTGAATACACAGTAAGCATAGCTCTAGTGGCTTTGACTAAGGTCCTATTCTTCCTTTCGCTACCCCATTCTATTGAGGGGTCCTAGGAGCTGAGAAGTTGTGACTAATCACTTGATCCTCATAAAAAATTCTAAATCTCACATTTTCAAACTCTCTACCATGGTCACTATGAAAGATCAAGATCTCATAACCTAGTTTTTTCTAAATCCAAGTAGAGAAGGATTTAAATTCATTACAAGAATCACTTTTATGTGACAAAAATTTAATTTAAGTGAACCTCAAGTAGTCATCAATAATCACAAATCCATAGACTTTTCCCCCTAAACTGGTAGTACTAATGGGTCCAAATAAATCCATGTGAATGACTTCTAAAGGTCTAGGGATAATAATGTCCTTAATGGAATGGAAAGAGGATTGAAATTGTTTTCCTAGTTGATAAGCATCACATAGGTGGTCATTAGTGAATTTAAGCTTGGGCCACCTCTAACTAGGTCCTTTGGGTTACTATCCTAAGGGTTTTCATGTTGGCATGACATAATCTTCTATGCTAGATAGAATTTTTTAAATAAAATGAAGTAGAATATTTAATGTTATTTAAATCAAACACATAAATGTTGTTGATCATTTTTCCCTTTAAAATAGTATTTTTATTCAAGTTAATGATGCATGTGTTTGGTTCTTATATTATGATAAATCCCTTGTTGCAAAGCTAATTGATGCTGAGCAAATTGTGGTTTAAGCTATCAAAAAGAAAAACATTTACAATCAAAAGGTTCTTGAAATTTTCGATTATACCTACGCCCACCACCTTCTTGGTGGTGTTATCTCCAAGAGTGACCTTGCCTTGAGCCCTAGCCTCCAGTGAGATGAATTTATTGGTTTCTCCGATCATTTGTCATGAGTATCAACTGTCCGGGTATCATATGCTCTCATGAGGTCTTTGGTATGAGTATACCTACAAAATCATAAAACATCAGATTTTGGAACCTAAACAAATTTGGGCCCCTTCTTATGGAAAAAAGAATGCAATGCATGTGTGTTATGCTGTGAATCATACAATTTAAGTTTCCACACCAAATTTGCACTATGGTAAATAGTACAAGTGTGGGAGATGTGTTCTAGCATGCCACATGAAAAATATCTAACACCAGGAAAAGGGTTTACTAATCTACTTTAGTTATAGTTCCTCTTCCTAGGTTTTAAAATTTTTAGCTTTGGATCTGGATTGAAAAATTGTTCAGGTGTGGGTGGAATTCTATTTTCCTCAAGTCCTTTTAATTTAGGTTTAAAAAAAGTTAGTACTTGCTAAAACAGCATTATTAACTTTCAAATATTGCTCCCTACTCTCAGATTCATCAAAATATGTTTTAAAATCATTTTCAAGTTCAGTGTGGGATGCTTTAAATAATTTATTATGTTTATTGAAGTCATCAAACTCATCTAATAGTTTCATGTGATTGCTATCATGTGTAGAGTGATCTTTAAGCAAAACTTCATACTCTTTTTGCAAGTTTAAAAAGTATAGTTTTAGTTAGCATGCAATTTTTTAAATTTCCTATATGATGAATGAATTTTCCTGAAACTTCAAGTAATTGATCATAGGTTAGTTCATATACCTCTTCTTAGTCAGACTGACCAAGATGATTGTCCGCCATAAAACATAAGCTTAGTATCTCCTCCTCAGCTTCAGTCTTAAAGGAGTCAGATGCAGAATCTGTCTAGAAATCCTTTTAAATCTGCTTCTTGTCCTTCCTGAACTTGGGTTTCTCCTCACCCTTCTCCTTATTTGGATGAGCCTTAAGTGTGGGAAAATTAGCTCTTATATGTCCGGATTTAAATTTTTTTGTTAAATTTTATTGAATGCTCCTAATCGTATTATACGATCTATTAAACTAGAAATTTAGTCAAGTATTTAATTATATAAAAAAATAAATTGAGTTACTAATTGTACTGTACGATAGATGTGGCACAAAAATTATTGTCATAAAATTATTTTGGTCGGTATGATCATTATTGCATATTGTATATCCGTTCGTATTGAACAGTTTAGTAAATGATTGTCAGAAGAATCCTCAGGATGAATGAATAGATGAAGATTATACTAGATGATTTAATCTCTTCACATTATTTTACATAAGATTATTTGGATTATATGTATCGATGTCCATACATAGACTTTAAATAAAGGAAAAAAACTCATTTCATACCACACTTACGTTTACTTAAATCCATCTTCTCTCTTTTTATAATCCCTTAGTATTCCCGATGGATGCCAAGTGATAAGATTAAAATTTTTAAATCTGAATTGCATTTATTATGATATTTTGTGCTTGTAATTTGTTTTTATTTTGTGCAAGAAAATTCTAAAAAGAATAAGAAAAATTGAGCAAGCGCCATAGTGCCAAAAAACTCATCCTAGCATCGCAAACCCACCAAACCAGCAATGCAGTGGAGAGATCATAGAAATGGATTGGACAGTTCCACAATGAAATGCTATCCAGTTAAGGCCAAAAGGGAGCATGACAATGCCAAATCACCCAGCTCTACGTGGGAGATGGTTGAACTGGTGAACCAACATATTGGTTCAGTAGTGCCATAATGCCAATAAGCTAGTGTTATGCCTCTAGTTTAGTTATTTATAAAATTAATAAATAGTAGCCTTGAACTTTTTGTTGAGGGGAAAGTCATTGTATGTAAGTGTGAGAATTATCTTCAGAGGGAGTAGCTTATGTGATTGTGCTTGGAGCATTGTACTTGTGTGGATTAAGTGAAGAAGTGGAAAATGGGTTGTAACTTAATTCTAAGTCATTTCTGAATCTTGTTTTACATTATTTATTTTGTGTTGTAAATTTGTAACTTGTGATATTCCAATGAAATAAAATATCTATTATGTGTTAATATCGCCTCCATGTGTAGCTAAAACTTTTCTCTGAATCTATGATTATTTGAATGACATACAATGCTTAGAGTAGGTTTAATCTTTAAAGCATCAATGCTTCTTTTAATATCTTTGTGCTTCAATTAATTTATGTATAGACTTAATATAAATTAAAATTTTAGTGTGATTTAGAGCCCCAATGGATGGAATAAATGAATAATTAGATATTTAAAAATGTAGTTCAGCCATTATATATATATATATATATATATATATATATATGATTAAGATTATGGGGTATTAAGAAGATAAAAGAACTATAGTTAGGAAGGATCCTAACTTATGCTCCAACGAGCTTGATATAGACAAGGAGTACGTATGCTTTTATCTATAATAATAATAATTAGTAAACCCCTCTAAAGCAATCATGTTCTTTTAAAAAGCATAGGTTAAGAATTTTTAAAAATAGTGAATTTTCTCTCTACATTTTAAGCTTTTTAATTTTAATATGCACCACCCATATTAATCATTAGGCAAGATAAACTTAAAATTTTAGTAGGCAGTACTGATGAATTTAGGAATTTCTAGTTTGTTCTATATGGGATTGACACTCTTCTCATTATCATAGTAGTTGACACATGTGCACTTATGTTAAACAAGCCTTACACCGTAGTAAAAATAAATCACTTAAGTACATCAGTAGTGAGTGTATGTTGAATCATAAAGCCCTGCAAAATTTGCAAAGCTAAAACATAAACTAGCCTTTCAAGTTTTTGGCATCATTGTTGTGGATCACAACTATTAAAATTATTATTATATTGTGTATGTTATATTGATGATCCAATTGCTAATTTAATATAGTTTTCTTTTCAATTTTTTTACCTACTTTGTTTTGCTTTGCTTGTTGCTTAGCTTTTGTTGTTTAGTGTTTTATGCATTTTATATTGCATTGGTTACTATTGCATACATAGTACTAAACAACTAGTAGAACTTCTATTTGACATTGAAATAGAAAAAACACTTTAAGAAAAATATTTTAAAAAAGAAGTAAAAATGGTTCAATAAATTCTTGAAAATGATCAACCTAGACCGCTTAGAGAATACACTAATCCTATTGTTGAAGGTATTCATCAAAGTATAAACATACCTATCATTCAAGTCAATAATTTTGAATTAAAAATTGTTATAATCCAGATGGTACAAAACTCTCAATTTAGGGGAACACCTCTTAAAGGCCCTAATTTGCATATAACTAGTTTTTTTTTTAATTTGTGCAACCTATAAATATAATATTGTTAGTGATGATGCTATTAGATTTAGGTTGTTTAAATTTTTTCTTACGATAAAGCTAAAATGTGGTTAAATTTATTGCTCCCAAGCTCAATAATAACTTTGAATGAATAGCTAAATATTTTTACCATCTAAAATTGTAAAGCTTTGAAATAACATCACATCTTTTACCCAGTTAAATGATGAGACTATTTACAAACCATGGGATTGATTTAAAAAACTTCTAAAGAAATGTCCTCATTATGACCTTCCTAATTGATTAATCATTCAAACTTTTCATAATGGTCATATTTGTTCCATTAGATTAATTATTGATGTCGCTGCTGGTAGTTTTTTGATGTCTAAGTCCTTTGAAGAGGTAAATGTTTTGATCGAGGAGATGTCTACCATCTAAAAGAATCAATCCTAGAAAAGAAGCTAGCATGTATGAATCAGACTAAATTAATTTTAACTATTCAAGTAGCTGCCATTTATAGAAAATAAGGTAACCTTGGAATTACTTCACCTTAGAAATTACTTGTGATATTAAAAGAGAATAATTGTGGAGCCTCTAGTAATCCTAATATTTTTGATGTAAAATCCATTAATGTGATCAATAACATAACCACTAACTCCTACTCAAATACCTATAATCATGGCTGAAGAAATCATCTCAATTTTGGTTGGAACAATAATAAAAATAATATTGCTAAGTGGAACTCTAACCAACCAAATCAATTAGGGAACTAGAATCCCCATCCACAAAATTTTGCAAACCAAAGGCATAGTTATCTCCATGTGTTTAACTCAAACAACAAACTTATGAATTAGAAGCCTTTTTCTAGAATCATTAATTTAGAAAATGGGTACATAATTACAAAATTAAGCTATTGTTGTTAGGAATATTGAAACTCAATTAGGATAGTTAGTTGGATTTTTAATAAATAGACCCCAAGAAATTGCACCCAATACTACAGAAATTGAGGTAATGAACAATGTAAATCTAATCAATTAAGGAGCGGGAAAGTGCTAGAAAAAGTGACTAGAAATGAGGATCAATCTGAGGAGTTAATTATAGAAAAATTAATAAAGATCCCCAAATCTACAGAACAACCTTAACCTGATAATGAAGTAGAATAACTTGTTTGAGAAGTTGAGAGACCACCCCCATCAATTCCCCAAAGATTATTAAAACAAAATTTGGATAGAAATTTTTTTAGTTTTTTTTGAAAATATATAAGTTAACTATTAAAATTTCATTTTTAGAAGCTTTAGAACATATGCCTATCTTTGTTAAATTTATAAAAAATATCTTGAGTAAGAAAAAATACTATGTGATTTTGAGACTGTAGTATTGACTGGGGAATGTAATGCATTACTTCAGAAGAAACTTTCTCAAAAGTGTAAAGACCTTAGTTGTTTTACCATTCTTATGGCTGGCTTTGTCGGTTTTAGATATTGGTAATCTAAGAGAAAAGAGATTCTGGATAGCCCATTATTCTGGGTGTACCATTCATCCAAATAGTAATAAGATGCATTGTGATCTGATGATGATGTTTAGCCTAGGTGGAAGAGTGAAATAGCATAGTTTGTTTTCAAATATGAAACATATTAGATACTAAAAGTTGAATATCAGAGACCCAATGGATTATTGTAGCCTTTATCCATTTCAAAATGGAATTGGGAAGAAATCATTATAGATTCCTAAGGCTTTCCTGTGTCTAGGTAAGATTATTATGTTGTATGGTTGATTGTAGATTGATTGGCTAAGTTTGCTTATTTTTTATTTATGAGACAAGATGATTATGTTGACAAGTTGGCTCAATTATATATGAATGAAATTATTAGAGTGCATGAGATACCTAAAGCTATTTCCTTTGATGGTGATAGTATATTTACTTTCAAGCTGAGGAATATTCATGAAGGTTTGGGATTGAAGTTGAATTTTAGTGCAACCTTTTGTTAAGAGTAAATTTTGTAGTATTTTATTATCTTAACTATTATAAAAAATATTATTTTTATTTATTACTATACAATAAAATCTTAAGAAAAAGGAGAAAAATAAAAAAGAGTTGAACCATCAACGCAGTGATCCAACCACTAGCTCCGTAGAGTTTATAACGCCCAAATGCCAAATTTGGAAATCGCAGCACCAGAGTCATAGGAAAATGACAATTAATTCAACACCCCTAGTGAGCAAAGCTTAGTACTACAGTGCTTCCTAACACTACAGTGTGCAGTACTAGAAATCAGTGCCACAACCCTTAAGTCTTACGAATCATAGTTCTAAAGCTCCAAACTTCATCATTTCATTGTGCTAGATTATACATTCAAGCGCATAAGGGTTCAACTTCTAAAGCACCATGATAGAGCAATTGATGAAAGATGGAGCTAAGCCAAATCAACCAAGCAACGTGCCTATTCAGCCATTAAATGCATAAAATTAGCCCAATAACATAGCAAATCAAGCCAGTAGTGTTGAGACAATATTTCACTCTATAACACCACCATGCTAGTTGATTTTATATTTTTGCAATGCATCAGTCCATTTATATACAAGTATAAATAGTTTCTTAGTTCATTTTAGTATAAAATCCTGTCATAATTTTTATCTAGTTCTATCTAGAATGAAGTGCCCCCCATAGAGGAAAATCTAAGGGTAGTCAGGGGAGTGAAGTGAAAGTCCATATAGGTTGTTAAATCTCTAAAAACCAACTTGAGGCTAACTAAGAGGGGGATGAATTGGTAATTTAAAACTTTTTTAAAATCCTTTGAGAATTTTCAAACATTAAAATTATTCAATTTCAACAACGAATGAAGAAGCGAATAAATTCACAATAATAAAATAAATTAGAGTTTTCAACCATATAGTAAATCATAAAAAAGTGCAAAAATTAAAATACAGAAAAGTAAAAAGAATGAGTACACTAGATTTCATAGTGGTTCAATCAAATCTGACCTACGTTCACTCCTTGGAGGCCTCCATTCCAGGTATTACACTAAACCTTTTAGTGTCTCTCCTTTAGCCCATATAGCTAGGTGGAGAAGCCCTTATAAAATCTCTTTCACGAATGTCGTGCGATAGAGTATGTTAAATCTTTATCACCCTCCTAGTAAATTCAAAGAATCAAAAATCCTTTTTTCCCTCCTATAGATGGCAGAGAACCAAGAATCATTTTACTCCCTCAAAAAGTTGTCAGAGAACCATGATCTAGTGCTAAAGAATGTCTCTCTGGAGCCACCCAGAAATCAAAGCAAACTCTTGAAGAAGATGGAAGGAACTTTCCTTAGAGTAATCTTGTGAAGATCTCACAACTCCCCCTCACAAGAACTCTCCCTCTCTTCTTTCCCAAAGCTCTCCTCAACTCTCTCTCTAAGCTCCCTCTCAAGAAAACTCAATAGCAAAAAGATGTCTTATAAGATAATGTAGTAGTTTAAATAGAAAGCCTACAAAGAAGCCCTAATTTTAAATTTCTTGTCAAGGATTGCCTCGTACGACCATAAGATTGTCCTGTACATCCTAACTCTTATTACATAACTGAGATCCATAATTCATCAAATAGTGTTTGATCTACATTTGTGGGTTCTATAATAGTGATGAATGTAGAATAACTAACCTCCTTCTTATATCTATGCCTAGTTCTAACTCTTGTAGATGGATCTCCAAAGATAAACTCCCTGAGATGACTATATTACTATATCCATTCTCTCGGCAATGGTTACTGAGATTCTTTTCTATCTCCTAGGTTAAAAGATTCCACTTATTGAATAACTTCTACCTCCTCTTCTTTATATAATCTAGGATTACTAGATTTATCAGATTCAACAAATACCACATGGGTTGACTCGTCTATAACTAAAGTCCACTTATTAAAGATCCTATTGGCTTTACCTACATATGAATAATCTAAGAAAACTCCTTCATCATATTTGGGATAAAATCTTTATAGAGGAAAATTTTCATTTATAAAAATGAAGCACTTACATCCAAAGACAAGAAGGTGTGAAAGATTGGGTATCCTACCCTTAAGTAGCTCATGGGGTGTTTAATTCAGTTTTGATCTAATATTTAACCTATTCAAAATAAAACTAGCAAACCCTTAGAAGTCTTTCGCATGGTTTTTTTTGGACTTGTTAGCACTATAAGTCTAGGATGGAAAGTCTTTGGGTATGTAATTGTTAATGATTATTCAAGATGCACTTTGATTAGATTCTTATCACATAAGAGTGAATCATTTAATGAGTTATAAGTTTTTCTACTTAGATTCAAATGAAGCTAGATTATGAAATTCTCATAATTCATAGTGATCATGGTAGAGAATTTCAAAACAAAATTGAAGTTTTCTATAAAGAGCAAGGAATATATTACAACTTTTCAGCTCCAAGGACCCCTCAACAGAATGGGGTTATTGACAAAAAGAACAAAACTTTAGTAGAAGTCACCCGAGCCATGTTGGCTAAATATTCACTTTCAAAATATTTTTAGGCTGAAGTGGTTAATATAGCTTGTTATGTTCTAAATATGGTGAACATTAGATCTAAGTTGAATAGGACATCCTATAAGCTTCTTAAGGGTAGAAAACCCGAACTCTCACATCTACATGTCTTTGGATGTAAGGTGTTCATTCATAATAATGGTAAAGCTCTTTTAGAAAATTTTGATCCCAAATCTGATGAGAGAATTTTTCTAGGATATTCGAGTGTTGAGAAATCTTATAGAGCTTTTAACAAAAAGATATTTGTAGTAGATGAGACCACACATGTAGTTTTTGATTAATCTAATATTTTTAGAGAATCTTGGTTGGAAGAAGAACATGTTTATGTTGATCAATATCTAGGTTTTAAAAATTCACAATTTCCTAATCATGTGTTTAAATTGAAAAATGCATTATATGGATTAAAGCAGGCACCTATGGTATGGTATGAAAGGTTAAGAACATTCTTACTATAAAGATCATTTGTAAAGAGAGTGTGAACACAACTCTCTTCTTAAAAATAGTAGTAAATGATATCCTCATTATTCAAATATATGTTAATGATATTTTGTTTGGATCCACTAATAAAAATCTTTGTGATGATTTTACAAAAATAATGAGTAATGAATTTGAAATGAGTTTGATGGGAGACTTCAGTTACTTTCTAGGTTTTATCATAAAATAGAAAGAGGATGGCACATTTCTTAGTCAATCAAAATATATTATGGATATCCTTAAATTATATGAAATGGATAAAGCTAAACTAATAAGTACACTAATGAGTTCATCATTTCAATTAGATAAGGATTCTAAAGACAAATTTGTTTATAAAAAAAATTAGAGGGATAATTGGGTCATTACTTTATTTAACTGCTAGTAGGCCTAATATCATGTTTAGTGTTTATCATTGTACTAGATTTCAAGCTAATCAAGAAGAATCTTATTTAACTTATATTAAAATAATTTGATATATTTTTTGGGAACTCAAAACTTAGGAACTTGATATATTAGGTACACCACTTCTTTGAAATAATTTGATATTCTAATTCAGATTTTATACGAAGTAGAGATGATCAAAAAAGTGCTTTTAAAACTTGTCAACTCATTGGAAACTATTTAGTTTATTTGTTTAGCCGAAAATAGAACTTAGTAACCCTTTCTATTGTAGAAGTAGAATATATAGCCTTAAGAAGTTGTATGGAATAGGTTTTATGGTTAAAATAATAACTTATGAATTTAGGCTTTTTAATTGGTACTATTCCAATTTTTTGTGATAATATAAGTGTCATTTACATTTCAAAGAATCTAATTCAACAATTCAGGACTAAGTATATAGGCATAAGGCATCACTTCATTAGAGATAGTATTACTGAAGGAAAAATTGAGCTACATCATGTAGCAAATGAAAACCAACTTACAAATATTTTCACAAAATCATTGGTTTTTGAAACTTTTAGCACCTTAAAAACCAGATTGGGTGTTATTGATATTCATGCTTGATAATTATAATTTTGCAAATTGCGTTTGTGGTGTATTCTTTTGTATTTATGATTGTGTTTTTGTTCTTTATTTAGGGTTTATTTTGTTTGATATTTTTTATTGTGTAGTTGATTTTTCATTTTTATTATTTTGGTTTTTTTGTGTTTTATGGATCTTCTTTGAATTGTTTTGGAAAAGAATCTTGATTATCATGTGAAAATCTAAAATTTCCTTTTCCATTCGTATTGTACGAACCACAATTGTATTGTACGAATTCTCCAAATTGTACATGATTTCTTTTCTGAGTTGGACAAACAAAAATTTAATTTTTCTTTGGGTAATCGTATAGTATGAATGCTTCATCATATGTATGAACCGTTAATTATTTGTATGTATGAACATGGTGGCCATTCTAAGGATAGTTATTTTTTTTTATCATTGTCTGTATAAACACCTGCTCATTTGTATGATCCAATTGTCGATTTGCATGCAGACAAATTCAATAGGCAAGTATGATAATATTAACTGATCGTACCAGATGAACACTCATTTGTCTGTATGATCAAGTTGGTCAAAGGTCATATGAAATGACTCTTCGAAAAAGCAACTTTACAAAAAAGTCATTTTGATGTAATAACTATTCATAATAGTGTGTATTCATCCGTACAAACTCAAGATCGTATTGTACAAACTTCAAAATTGTACGTAGGAATGCAATTTTGTACTGAACAAAATAATCCAATTTCTATTAATTGGGAGCTGTTATTTGAATTTATTCCATCTATTCTACATTAAGTCCCTTTTAATCCTTATGTTCAATCCTTCTCAAATGGAAAATAGAAGTAAATGATCATGTCCTTCCAAGGGAAGTTCATCTTGTTCTGAATGAGATGATAATTTTCTTTCAAGAGAAAATGACCAAGCCTACACTCAGTTTGTTCAAGCTAAGATTACTCCTTCTCGTCTTCTTATTCAAGAAGATATTAACTTTTTTTATTATGCCCCTCTTTAACTCAACTCAGTTTTCATTCATTCTTTCTTTGATCTACTCTTTTAATTATGAGACATTTTATTATTTTCTTGACAATTTTAGAATGAGAGAAAACAACACCATTATGTCCTCGTATATATTTCACCAACATGTTGAAATCACCAAAGAGGATTTAGGCACCTTTTTGTATCTTAGAACTGAAGGAACTAGGGCTCATTCTATGACTTCTAGAAGCAGTTTTGATTGGACTACTATTAATCAGACTCTTAAAGGAACACCTTCAATCCAATAGTTACCCCTTGTTTAGTCTTTGAATCAAAATGCCAGGATCATCCAGCATATTTTAAGAACCTCTATTATTCCTAAAGCTGGTGATCAAATAAATGTCACTATTTTTCTTAGTATAGTCACATATTATATCTTATCAAACACTCCATTGATGAAACCAAGTTGATTATGGACTACATGCATAACCTTACTGAGATTAAACTTCCTACCATGAGAAGGAATAATACTGTGGATTTAGGACACTTGATTGTCTACATTCTTGAAAAGAAATATAATCTTATTCATTATGATCCCCAAGATAATCTTCCTATCTATTTTACTGATGCTTCATGTTGTATTCTTTATGGATCAAGGGGATGAGGGAGATGTATTTAATAAAGGAGGATATGCTATAGAACCTACACTTTCACCTACTCCCAGACCTAAGCATCATTTTTATTAAGAAATGATCGAGAGATTTGATCGAATTGAGTCTCATTTTGATCAATGATTTGATCATATTGAGACTCACTTGAAAATATGAGTTGGATGAGAGACAAGTTAATTCATATAATACTCAAGTGGCTACCATCAATAGCATCTTTACCAAATATAGTCTTCCAGAGCCTCCTCTAGATCAAGATCCCTCAAAAAAAAAAGTGCGAGAACATCTAAGCTAGAGAGAGAATGTCCAAAGGATTGAAGATTTTTGGCAGCCACTAGTGAGGATGGAAGAGGGTGGCCGGTCATCCTAGGATGACCGAAACACCTTTTCCTTATTATCTACTACGCGACCAACTACGTTGGATTCAAAAGATAGATTTTCATTCAATCGTAGCATCCCCCGCAATTCGTGCTTTTTGAACTCGCCTCTAGTTATCAAAGAGGGAGGTTTGGTTTCTAAGAAAATGGCTTTACCGGATTCAGACAAAGGGAAAGAAGTTATTTCACATTTGAAAAGTAAGTCAACTCCTCTTAAGTCGGTCTTTATCCCTCAAGTAAATGATTTGGAGGCTTCATCATCAGGTTGTAAAAATAATAACCTGTTGAAGAATGACAAGGGTATTGATAATAACATTATTAGTAATGTTAACACTACAATTCCAGGATCTTCTTCTGAATTGGATAATTCTAATGTGTGGATTAAAAAACCACATATTAAAATTAAGCTAAATGAAGTTCTTGATGATAATGAAGATACAAATGTTGTTAAACTTGATTTGGAGAATGAAAAAGCCAATATTCAAGTTTTGAGGAATTCTTTAGTGGTGAAAATCTTATGTAAGAACATGCCTTTTTCAAAATGTTCTATTGAATTAAGGAGGTAATGGATTAAATTTGGAGGGCTTCATATAACCTCGCTTGGATTAGATTGGATTCTATGTTATTTTCAGTCACATGAAGCAATGGAGGAAGTTCTTAATGGAAGTCCTTGGTTCTTTGGGGGATTCATCATTGGTGTTGACAGATGGTCACCTAACTTCAATCCTATTTCCATGGATGGGATTTCTTCTCCCATTTGGGTTCGTCTTCCTCATTTGCCTCTATTTTGTTGGGATGAAACCAATATTACTATAATTGTTTCTAGAATCAGAACACCTCTTTTATTGGATGGTAATATGTTTAGATGGGGAAGAAGGGAATTCGCGAGAGCTTGAATTCAAATTAAAATGAATTCTAAGCTTCCTTGTGGTATCTGGATTGATGGTCTTAATGGTAGATTTTATCAAAAATTTGAATAAGAAAATCTATCATCTCTTTGTTTCAAATGTGAAAGAATTGGACATAAAGATTTTGTTTGTCCAAATACTCATAATCAAATTATAATTGATGAAGATGTTCCTAAAAGTTCATCTTATATTGATGAGAATTCTTATGGGCCTTGGATGCATGTGAAGTTCAAAAAAAAAGGCAAAAGAATTATCCAAATAAATCAGTTTCCAAGGATTTTCTGGGCTAAAGGAATTCGGGTAGAAGTCAGATAGCAGATCATTCCTCTGATCTTAGTTTTTCAAATAAAAATAATATATTATCATCTGATAAAAATGATAATATGGCAACTGATTTAATCGAAGCTATTGATAAAAATGATGAACAGAGTTTAATTAAGGATGTTGATTTTTCTATTGAACAAATCCAGGAAGTTAATCTGAAAGATAATTCTTCATTAATCAACTGCTGAATTGATTCAGAATGCTCATCTATTGATCAAGCTATCATAGTTGCTGAGTCCGTTCAAAATTCAATTTTTGAATTCAAAAATGCTAGAGTTATGGATGAAGTTAAGGAAGCAGTTTGTGATAGTTCAAGGTCAGTTCCTATCCGTTGGCAGCTCCTATTTCAGAAATTGAATTCAAAAATTTACAAATTCAGGAGGTAGAAGAGGATGCAGGTTTTGTTGAAACTAATTTGGTCGTTAAACTGAATCATTCAACCATTTCAGCTTTTCATTTTAATGGCAAGGTAGAATTAGGTGGAGAAGATGATGAGGTTTTAACAGAATTTGTTACACCTACTTTATAGGTGAATTTGAATTTCAAAAAGATAATAATAGTGAAAGGGACAATTGGAACTATTAAGATTGATCATTCTTCTGGTTCTAAACATAAACTTTTTAAAGAAATTCAATCCTTGGGATCGGTGGAAGGCTTTCCTAGAAGAAGAATGGCTAATCTTAGTTCAAAGAAGTTGGTGAGGGGGTCTTCCCCTTTAGCTCATTAATGCTTTATTACTCTTTCATGGGAGACTACAGCATGATGATTTATGGAAGATACTTGCTGATGGAATTCATAATCAAAGAGTATCTTAGACTAGTAACTTTGGTTTATAGACTCAAGTTTTGGTATTGGAATCAGAGAATTCTTCCAAGAATTCTCACATATGATCCTCAGATGTTAGTAGACTCTTGTATTTATTTACTTTATCCTTTTTTTAGGTTCCTTTGCTTTCTTCTAGTTTTATATTTGTTTTCTAAAATTACTCTAGTTGTTTATGGGATCGATACTAGGTCTTATTTTTTAACCGGTTGGGAATTATGGGATACTAATCAACCTTTTAGGTTGTTTTATTTATTTGGTATCCCCTCCACCCCAAGGGTTTTTAAATGGGAAATAGTAGGGTCTCATTTCAATTATGATAATTTTAGTTTAACATATATGCTTTCAATAAGGTTTCTTTCCATGTTGGATCAAGGAACCCTTAGTTTTTTTTATTTCTGTTCGAGATTGTAATAGGTTATTCTTCTTTTTTCTTTAAATGCAAATTTGCATTCTCTCAAAAAAATAAAAAAAAAAATAAAAAGATCAAGGTCCCTCAGGTTATTAATTTGATTATTGTATTTATTTTTTAAATGTTTTAGTTTGATTGTATTTTTTTTTTTAATGTTAAAGTTAGATGTTTTATTTTGAAATTATTGTATTTTCTATATGTTCTATTTTCTTTATATTTGAGTTTGGTATGTACTATATTTTAAAATAAAATTAAAAAAAATGGATTTTATTAGTCATAAATTTTTCTTCCATCTCTAATTGTTTATGAGTTATTATTGACTAATCCAAAATGTAGATTTAAAGGATAAAATTTTTTAAATTATTTGCATTATAATATTATTAGCTTAATTTTTTTACTCAAACTTTAAATCAAATTATAATTGGATTTGTATAAGGAGACCATCTTCATTTTTGAATAGATGTTTATCTTATAGTTATAATTGTTGCAAAAAGGTGACTTACTTCCCTTTTATTTTCTTATTCAAAATATTAATTTTATTATTATCTATTGGATTTTGTTTTGTACTTTAATCTTCTTTACACGATAAAAATTTTCTTTTATTTAGAGGATAATCACACAAGCTATGATATGTTGATTTAAGCTGTGGAAAAAACAAAATGTCAAAAGATGCACAAAGAGTGCCAAAATTGAAAAGAGGTACTAAAAGAGCCCAACTTGAAAAGATGTGCAATGTTCGCCAAATAAAGTTCAAAATTAAAAGATATATAATTAAGTCAACATCTCAATTCTAGTTGATCAACAACAACAACAACAACATCAAGCCTTTATCCCACTACGTGGGGTCGGCTACATGAATCATTTTCTCTATTGTGTCCTATTAAAAGTCAAATTCTCAAAAGTGGGCCCACATTATATTTGGGTCTTTTCTCTATATCTCTAATTCTTAGAAAAATCCAAGCATTAAATAATAATTTCAACTATTGAATTTGAAAATTTATTTATGTTTGTCAATTATTTTTATGATAATTATTCTATTTGATATTTCTACTTTCTAGAATGAATATTGAACATGGTCAACTTTTCTTTTCCTAATTATTCTTTGATTTAAAATGAGTTTGAAAATGTTTATAGGAATTCAATGTTATGTAATGTTTTTTTTAATTCTTTTCCTTATCAACATTTAGATTTTTCCATAAGAACTTTCATATTCAAGTGATTTTCTTTCTTTTTCCCCTGCTTTTGCTGATGCAAAAGATCAAGGTTGTTTATGTTTTGGTTTGAAGTTCTTTGTATTGTTTATGTTTGGTTTGTTATTAAAAGGGGGAGGTTGTTTATGTTTTTTTGAAGTTTTGTTGATCTCGTATCTTAAAGTTTTTTTTTTATTTTTTTTATTTTAGTGTCTGCTTGCCTTGTATATTGTTTTATTATTTTTATAAAAAAAAAAAATAGAAGGCAGGATGAAATTCTTTTTCCCCATGATTCTTTTATATTTTATTCATTGAGGGAGGGGGAGCTTAAGAGAGAAGAACTTTTATTTGTAATTCAAACAATAAATATTTTTGACATCATAAAAAAGGAGGAGATTATTACAATTCATATATCAAGATTGAGATTATGACTTTTTATGATAGAAAAATATTATTGTTCGGATAATTTTATTTTTTCTCCTAGTATATATGGGATATTTCAATTTATTTTTGGGTGTACTAATATTTTAGGGAAATTATTTACTACTTCAATTTACTTGAAGACATCAAGACAGTATAAAATAGGATTTCATACAATTTATTCTGTATGTCTCTACTTTTTATTTCTTGAGTCTAAGAAAGAGTAATTGTAATCATACTTTATAAATTTTTTTTTAATGTCTGACCATATTGTATGATATTTAATCATACTATATGTTTTGATAATTTTTTTCCTCCAAAATGCAGTTAATCAAATTATGGCCTAAATGTTTTAAATTGTTCGTATTGTATGATGTTAGTTCATGTAAACGATTGACATAGTACAAAATTCCTTTTTTACCAAATTGTTCCAAAAAAACTCATTCATATCAAACTATTTGTAATGTACGTTTTTAGCTGATACAGACAACCGATAGAGTATGAAATTCCTTTCGTATCAGATCATACCATATGAATACATTCATTTTTAAATTGTTCTTATAATGCGATGTTAGATCGTACATATGACTAACAGTGTGTAAAGTTAGGTTCAAATAAGAATGTACCATATAAATACATTTATTTTTAATTATTCATATAGTACGATCTAAATTTATACAGACAACTAATAGTGTAAGAAATTAAGTTCATCTCAGTTCATACCAAACAAAGCCCTAATCTTTTGAACTAATTGTATTATATGATCTATGATTGTACAGTACAACTGTAAGTCAATTTACTTAAATTTTTTAGTTTTTTGATGATTTTTTATGTGGTTTCTATATAAAGAGTCCAAAAAACTATCATATTATCCTTTGCTTCAAATTTCTCTTGAGAGTAACATTTTGGGAGTGTGTTTAGGAGAGATTTTGTGATTGAAGAGTGAGAGATCAAGTGAAGGGGGTATGTGAGGGATTCAAAAGGTTGCCCAAAGTAAAGATCTCTTTGTCTTCTTCAAGTTTTTACTCAACTTCTTTGGAGGCTCTTGAGAGAAGATCTTCAAGATTGGATCAAGGTTCTTTTCCTTTACCAAGCTGGTGAAAAAGGATGCGACAGCTCTCTACCTTCAATAGGAAGGTGAAAAAGGATGTGACAGTTCTCTACCTTGACTAGGAGAGTGAAAATGGACGTGTAGGTACTCTATCTTCACTAAGAGGGTGAAAAAGGATGTGTAGGTACTCTACCTTCACTAGAAGGATAAAAAAAGATGAGAAGGTACGCTGCCATCACTTAGAGAGTGTAAACGATGATGGTTCTCTACCGCATCCGGTAGGTGGAAGAGAGTTTGTAAGGGCTTCTACACTTTTTTGTGAGGGCAAAAAAAGAGTCACTTGTATTTAGTGCAGTACCTGGAGAAGGAGTATCCATTGAGTGGATGTAGGTCTAGTTTATATCGAACCATTATTAAATTTATTGTTCTTATATTACCTTTAATTTTTCTTGAATTTTTATTTTACTGCACTTATAATTTTGTGGTTAAAAATTATCTATGGTAAATATTTTTATAAACTAACTGCAAGTTTCAGGATTAGTGATTTAACTTTCAAGAATATCTAAAAAAGGTTTTCAAATATCTAATAATTTTTTAAAATAATCAATTCACCCCCCTCTTGATTAGCCTTGGGATAGTTTTATATAAGGTCTAACAACCTACACAAACTTTCATTAGCTTCCTATATGATTCATGACTTTTTTAAAAATATTAAATAGCTCATCATAAGATAGTTAATATACCTCATCTTTATTAAAATGATCAAGATTATCATTTACCATAAGGCACAAATTTGTTTCCTCCTCCTTTGCTTTATGTTATGATTATTTTTAAGTGAGGACTGCCCAAAAATTTTTTGCATCCTCTTCTTGCCCCTTTGAAATTGGATCTTTCTTTACCATTCTCCTTGGTAGGTGAGTCTTTATGTTGGGACAGTTAGACCTCCTGTGTCATGGTTTGTTGCATTCAAAATTGATACTATCAGAGGAAACTTTAGTATTTTTACCTGATTTACCTTTGTTCCAATATATAATGTCTTTACTTTCGCTTCAAAAACCTTTTGAATTGGTGGGTCATTAATGGTATATTATCATCTTCTTCAGTTGTAAAGTTGTTATTATTAAAATCTTTAGCCTTCAATGCCACAATCTTCTCCTTCCTCTTGTCACTTGCATTAAAAAGTATTTGGCTCACATTTTGCTCATAAGCAATGAAAGAGCCAAGTAGATCACAAATAGATTAAACATTTAAATATTTAGATTTAGAAATAGTGATGACTTCTACATTAATGCTATCAGGAAAACAATGAGGAATTTTATTAACCTTCCTAAATATGTGAAGATGTCACTATTTTTATGAACATAGTATTTTCTTTATGAACCTAGTATACATGTCAAAAATTAATTCACCAGATTTCATATAAAAAAGTTCATATTCATATAACAAAATACAAACTAAAATGTGATTAAAAAATCATCACTGCCAATCATCCAAATGATCTATACCATATAGTATGATTAGTTCCAAAATTAAGTTTTTTATCCAGGATCATCTATGAGATGAATGAATTTAATCTCTATCAATTATCCTATGTAATCTACATCATGTTATATGATCTACATCATATTGTATGATCTGTCATATTTATTAAACCTTAATTTATTTGACTGATCACGAGATTAATTCATATAAAATGATAAAAATTTTATAGTACAAATTACTCCGTATAATATGGTTTGTTCAAAATTTAAATATTAAAATACTTACCTAGTTCAAATTGGCGACTAGGGCTTTTGAGTTAAACTGATCATCCTATATAATGAAGTTCATACACTATGATTAGTTAAAAAATATTAATTACACAATTAGTTATTTTAATTACTTTTCTAAATAATTGATCGTACAATATAATCTAGTTCATATGATACAGTAAGTTCAAAAATATAAAATTTATTTTCTCACTCCCTTGTTTGTGAATGCACAATTGAAGATGATTACATTGTTATACCTGAGAGAAAGTAGAGAGAGAAAGTCTGAGGAAAAATTGAATTTCATTTGGGTTTTCAAATTTCGACGTTTGTGGGTTTTCCTACAATGCAAAAATGGTGAAGGACAGACGCCGGCTAGCAATGGTCGGTGGTCCATTGGATGTACAAAGATCATCAGTGGGGATTGTTCAGAGTCAAGCTCGGACATTTTCATCATCACCTCCATCTTTTGGTGGAGTATTTATAGTTCCATAAGTATTAAAACCATTGATGAGAACGGGTATTGTCATTAATGAAGGAGGCTTACTTTCCTCAAAAAAGATTCCTGAAGTTGCTTGAAAGGGTAAGAAAGTGGTTTTTGAAGATACATTGAAGATTCAATTTAAGAATGGGAAGCTGTTGGGAAATTTGCTGGATCCATATACAAGGATGAGGCATCTCCATCTATTTACAAAAAGCAAGATGACAAAATGGAGGTGGAGGAAGGATGTGGATTAGATGAAACTGTTGCTGATACAAGAAATTGCATTCCAATAATGGATGAAGTAACTGTGAATGAAGTTATAGAAAAGATAAATATGAAGACGGGAGTTAATGGAGAAATGGTTAAATCAATAGAAGCTTATTTGAATACCGTTCATGATTGCAATATAGGGGAGTTGGGAAATTTCATTGGCCATAATGTAATTCCTGTGAGAACTACTAATGCAAACTAGCTCAATGCTTGGAGTAAGAAAACTAATATTAAGGTTGCAGACCTGAATATTGGAGAATTCTTATCCGAAGATGGTGAATCTGTAAAGCTGCATGTAGAGAAGGAGTTAGAGAATACCAGGAAGCTACAAAATTCTCTAGTGGTTAATGTTTTGGGAGTTAATGTGCCTTTCCCTATTGTTAGTACAGAAATAAGGCGACAATGGTCTTCTTTCAAAAAATTTCATCTTACTATGCTCGGGATGGATTGGGTTTTATGTTCTTTCTATGAAGTAGAGACTATGGAAGCAGTGTTACCTAATGGACCATGGTTTGTCAATGGGCAAATTATAGGCTTGGACAAATGGACGCCAAATTTCAATCCAAACTCTTTAAAAGGCCTAACTGCACCTATTTGGGTTAGAATGCCTAATCTCCCTCTTCAAAGTTGGGATGAAATAAACATTTGCATAATAGCTTCAAAGATTGGAAAACCTATCATGATTGATGGGAACATGTTCCAATGGGGAAGAAGGGAGTTTGGGAGGATTTGTGTACGTATCAATTTGGATACTCAATTGCCTCTTGGTGTATAGGTTGAAGGGAGCACTGAAAAATTCTTCCAAAAATTGGAATATAAAAGGCTACCAAACTTTTGCTTTGGCTGTGGGAAAATCGGCCATATGAAGAAAGATTGCATAGAGAAGTCAATGGGAGATGTCAATGTTCCAATTGAAACCAGTTTGAAGCAAAGAGAGGAAAACAAACATGCAGATAAGAGTCTTGGTCCAGCTGAGAATTCTGTGAAGACAAATGAAGGTTATGGTCCATGGTTACTAGTGAACTATGGGAAAAAAGAAATAAAAACTTTGGTTTTAAAAAGTTTAACTCAGGGAGAAAAAAAGAACAGGGTTTTAAAAATGCTGAAGTTATCCCATTAAATTTGAAACATAGTATGGTGAATACTTGGAGGAAGACTTGGAAAGAGGTTGGCATGGTGCATCCAAGAAGATCTATGGAACCTGAAAATGCTGAGATAGAAACTGTGCAAGAATCAGAATATGTGAATACTTCTGATGTCTCAAAGAAAGATGGTATGTCTTTCAACTTGCCTAATATTGATGTTAATAACAAATTCAATATTCTAGACAACCTGGTGGAGGAAGGTAAAATTGTAAGCAATGAGAAAAACCTAGAAATTGCCAGCATGGAAGATATGAAGGAAGTAAATACAGTTTCTATTGGTTGTATGGAAGATAATAAAGTGAATGAAATGATGGATGGAAATTCTTCCATTTTAAAAAGAAAAGGTTCAAAACAGCTTAAAGGTCTAGGACCTATTAACTCGGCTCCTAGGAGTAGGAAAGCTGAAGGAGAAGGCAAGGATAAGTTGGGGACTATTTCCCCTCTTGTTCAATGAATTCTTCCATAATGTTTTGGAATTGTAGAGGAACTAGGAAGAGGAAGGCTTCTCTATACTTGAAGGACGTGGTAAAAAATCATGGGATTTTCTTTATTGGCTTACTTGAAAGAAAAGTCAATAGCTTTGATAGAAGGGATGTGGATCATCTGATTGGTTCATAATGGGATTTCTTTCTTGTGTCTTCAGAAGGTTTATCTATAGGTTTGCTTGTTTTATGGAAGGCCAACTTTGCAAAATTTCAAATTTTGGAATTTTATACTCAATTCATTATTGGTGATTTAGAAGTTCCTAATAGAAGAAAATGGAGGATTGCTTCTATATATGGCAATAAACATGTTTACAAGAGAAGGAGGCTTTGGGAGAGGTTAGACTTTTACTCTTCAAAGGAGTTACCAATGGTGTTGGGAGGTGACTTCAATTGTATTCTCTCTAAAGAAGACAAGAGGGGAGGGAGAATATTCTTGTTTTCCCTAGGACCAAAGGAGATGAAATCATTCCTAGCTCTTAATGACTTCCATGAAGTTGGATATGTGGGTCCAAAGTTCACTTGGTGTAACAATAAAAAAGGAGTGGATCGGATACTGGAAAGGCTTGATAGATGCTTTCTTAATTCGGCTGCATTAAACTCAACTCATAGGTTGGTGAGACACTTGGCTGGGGTTGCTTCTGACCACTGCCCAGTCATCTTAAATCTTTTGGTGCAACTTTCAGCAAAGAAAAGGTTCTCATATTTGAAGAGGTTTGGGCTTCTAACAAGGCTTCAGTGGCTGTAGTCAGAGGTATTTGTAAGAAAAAAAATTGTTGGCAGTTTTTTTCAAATTTTGAATCATAAAATGTAGAAAACCCTCAAAGCCCTTTCTTATTTGAGCAAGGCTAAACATTTAAGTCTTGTTAAGCAAAAAGAAAATATGTTGAAGCATATTGAAGAACTACAAAATAAATAAGCTATTGTAGGTGAGCTATCTGAGGAGGATAGTTGGATGTTGAATGTTAAAGTTTGTGAGCTGAATTCAACTCTTGCAAGGCTAGATACTTGGTGGAGACAAAGAGCCAAGGTTAAATGGATGATGGAGGGAGATAAAAATTCAAAGTTTTTTCAAGCTTATGCTTCAGCCAGAAGAAATTCTAACTATATCACTAAAATCAAATATGAAAATGGGGACATTGTAGAAGATCAACATCAAATAGAGGAAGTGATGGTTGGTTTTTCAAAAACAAATGGAGGAATAAAAACTGCAATATTTAGAATTGGCCATCCCCATGGAGGATATTGGATGATGGAGACAAAGAAGTGTTAAATAAGTCTTTCACTATGCAAGATATGGAAAAGGTGATCAAGAAGAATGGTTGCAACATCTCCCCAGGTAACGATGGCATTACATTTTCCTTCTTTAAAGCATATTGGGAAATTATTAAATATGACTTATTGAATGCAATCAATTACTTCTTTCAAATGGCTGAGATGGATTCTAAATGGAAGGAAACTGTTATAGTGCTTATTTAAAAAGTAAGCAACCCTTTGACTCCAAATAACTTCAGACCAATTAGCTTGTGTAATTCGGTCTACAAGTTGGCTGCAAAGATGTTAATGAATAGATTGTCTCCTTGTATTCTTAAACTCATATCGAATGAGCAAGCTGCTTTTGTGAAAGGGAGATCCTTATCTGAACATGCTTTGGTTGCTCAAGAAATTAAGCATAAATTTAGAAACTCCAAGTCAAAGAAAGGGCTGGTTGCATTCAAGATTGATATGGAACAGGCATACGATTCAATGGGATGGCAAACACTGGAAAAGGCAATGGAATATTTTGATTTTCCACCAGGATTTGTTAATCTGATCATGGAATGTGTAAGAGACTCTAAATTCTCCATTTTGATTAATGGGAGTTTCATTGAATGGATAAGTGGGAAAAGTAGTTTTAGACAAGGATGTCTCTTATCTCCATTTTTTTTTATCCTATGCTCCCAATTGTTGACAAATGGTTTTAAACAAAGGGTGGATTCTATTGGTGTTCGGTTGAGTATGAATGGACCTAGAATCTCACATTTGCTATATGCTGATGATTTGATTATCTTCTCTGTGACAAATTTGAAGAAATTTAAAGGAATCAAAATTATTTTGGATAATTTTTGTGGTTGGTCGGGACAAAGGATCAACACCATTAAATCTTGTATGATTTTTGGAAAAGATGTCAAAAAGATAAGAAGGAAGAAAATCTCTCGGCTCATGGGGTTTATAGTAGTGAAGGAGATGTATTATCTTGGGATCAAGCTAGCTTTGAGAAGATTAACAAGGGAAGATTTCCATTTCATAATTGAAAAGGCTATAAAAAGATGACTAATGTGTGGGGAGGAAGAATTATTTCATTACCTGGTAAAATTTTACTTACCAAATCTACTTTACTTGCTTATACTACATTCCAGTGCACCAACTCTTTGGTTCCAAAGAGTATATTTGAAGAGGTAGGCAAGATTTGTAGAAACTTCATTTGGAACAAAGCAAATGGGAGACAGGGTATCCACTATGTCAATTGGGAAACAATGTGCCTTCCTAGAAAATGGGGTGGCGGATTGCTTCATTCTTGTTCAAACAAAGTGGGAGCTTTGAGAGCCAAATTAGCTTGGAAATATGTAAATGACAAAGACTCCTTAATCCACAAAGTGCTATATTCTAAATATGGAGAATTATGGGCTGATAACTCAAGGAGGATGGGATCTTCAGCTTGGAAAATCATCAAAGATGGAGGTAAAGCTCTTAAACCTTTAATTAGATGGAATATTGCAAATGGAGAGGAAATTGATGTATTCAAAGACACTTGGATATTGGATAAAAGCATTTGCAAATGGCCAACACTTGTCATCCCTCATGACAACAGCAGATTGTCAGTTTCAAATTTTATATCCAATGGTAGTTGGAATGAAGAAGAATTGAAGAAATATGTGGGCAGTGAGCTGTTTAGCTTAATTTCCCAAGTTAAAATCCATCATGATATGAAGGAGGATAAGATGGAATTATTGTACTTAAAAATAGGAAAATCTATATTTGCTATGGTGTTTGAATTAACGGTTATGGACAAATGTTTGCAGCTATTCTGGAGCTGGATCAATAAAAGTAAGTTGAATCCTAGAGTAGAAAGTTTGTGGTGGAGAATTTAAACAAAGCTTTACCTACTGCCCATTTCCTTGAATATAGAAGGCTACTAAGGAATGGAAATTGCCCAAGGGGCTGTAATGAAATTGAAAACAAAGATCATGTGGTGGTTAGATGTGTAAAATTGAAGGAAGTATTAAACCAATTTAGCAAATGGGGGTTTTCTTTACTAGAATTGGATTCCTTATCTGATTGATGCAATTGGCTATCAAATAAAGCTCCTTTTATGATTAATCTATATTACAGTGTGGTGTATTTCACATGGAAGTCAAGATATAAATTGGTTCATAATGGTGGTGAGGACAGCTCCTTGATTATTGCATCTAATGCATTGAGCTTTGCTTCTTTATCAATACATGGAAATGGTAAAATCTCAGGTATATGGGATACTAACCAGTCTTTTGGATTGTTCAATATGCATTGGTATCCTCCTCCACCCGATTGGCAAAAGGTAAATGTGGATGCATCTCTTCTTTCTTCTTATAAAGCTGGAATACGAGGAGTTTTTTGGGATCATAGAGGAAGACTCCTTCTAGCATTTGGGAAGACGGTATTGCATTGGGACATCTCAGCTCTAGAACTTCTGGCTACTCAAACTGTTAAAGAGATGATGAAGGATTGGATGTTCAAATACAAGGGAATCATTATAGAAGATGACAATGTTAATGTGATAAAGCATTTGCAAAAGGCTAAGACTAGTGGAGATCAAATGTATGAAGAATTACATTTATTCAATGGGTTTAATAATGTTATTTTTAATTGCATAGATAGAAGAGCCAATAAGTTAGCGAATCTTTGTGCTTACTATGGTATTATTAGCTCTTTTGAGGTTCCTTCTTTATTTTGGGATGTTTTAAAGGAGGAATCTATTGTACTTGGTTAGTAGGTTGTTTTTTGTTTTTCTTTTTTAATGCAATTTGCTACATTTTCTTCAAAAAAAAATGCATAATTTTTAAGTTAGCATACACCTTTACATGACTTTGACTTAAGAAATTAAAAATAAAGAAAAGAAAAATATATACTCTCTTAAAACATTATTCAACTTTACCCAAACTTCAGCACTAAATCTTCCAATGCACGGTGTAGGATGTATCTAAAATATTAATACACAGAAAGCAAATATGTACTATAAATACTAGGATAAATAAAAAGATAATAAATAATATTTTTTATCATCAAAATCATAAGCTTGTAATCCCAAATTATAATATTTTTCATTGAGTTGTACATATTCTCTTTCCTCAAAACTCCATTCATTAAAAGAAATTTCTTCCTTGATGCCATTAACAAAATGAGATAGAGGTCTATATCCAACTTTAATCATTTGCCACGTGTGATATCACAAGATTGAAAAATATAGACATACACACTTTCCAAAAATTATAACAAATAACATCACACATAAGTAGATGTGCAATTGAATATCCTTCAATTGTATTACAATTATGGTACAACTCCCTGGTGCTATAGTGTCGGAGGAGTCAAAATTTTAAAGTATTATATAGCACCATAGAGTCAGACATAATACCACTATGGCGGCATCAATGTGGGTCTCGGCTCTGCAGTGCTAGAATCCAATCTATATTTTTTTATAAATAGTCTATCTGTAATGTTAGTAGAGGAGTCCAGTCGCTTATTTATTTTTAGTCTTTATTCTACTTCTTTATTTTTTATTTAGGCGTGATAACTAAGAAAATTTAGAGAAGTACTATATACATTCCATTAGAGTGTTTGGCTTGTATTTGTGGAAGCAATTATGTAAGTTCTAGGGGGAGTGTAGAGGAGACCATTAAAACACACAGTGATACATTTTCTTATGTACTTTCTTTCTTTTATGTAATTAATGAAAATAAACATGCTTCACTTGTTCTTCATGTATGACTAAATTCTCTAGTTTTTTATAAATAGTATAAATGAAAAATAGAGTACTAAAGAGTTTTCTTTATTAATAATTTTATGATATTTTCAATATACCAAGTCTTTATTTAATGTATATTATGGTCATATGTGTAGTTAATATCAGGTATAATATGGAGCTTAGGAATAGGAAAGTAGGCACAATCAAATATGTTAGAATGGTATGATACAAGCATAGATATAGTACTTTTAATGTATAAAATTTATAGAGATCAATTATTATAAGAGGGTATAAACAGTACATGCTTTACTTACTCTTTTAAAATTTTTATAGAGTGATAGACTATGGGAGTTTAGAGTGGTATTAAGGTTGGAAGAGTTTAATCTATCCTTTGTCTCTTCAAGCTTGACTGAGCAATCGGTGTTGCGTATGCTCTGAATAGCATCAATATGAAAGCGAACATTAAGAAATATATTATAGTTATATTCCATCAATCCAAAATAATTTATCCCAATAGTGTTTTATTTAATTATTTTTTATTTTAAATTAAATGATTGAATCTCCACCAAAACTTATTTTTATTGAGTAAAATAATTATTGTAGTTGAAATAGACAGTACTAGTATTTGCAAGTAAATATTTTCCCTCGTGGGATCGATACTATACTCTATCAATATATTACTTGATTTGGCATATATACTTGCATATATTATGTGTGATTTTTACAATTTTTTTCAAAAAAAAATCTAAGCATTGTTTAGGGATTAATAGGCCCTAAATCATTTTTACAATTCTTTAGGTTACTCAACCACCCCCATGAATTAGCATCTTTTCCCATAGCTATGCATGATGTGGGAACCCTCGCTTATTCAACATTACACCTGGGCACCGATGTAGCAACCCTTGCACACTTCTCGCTATATTTAGGCCATACAATGCATTGCTTCCAGGGAATGCCCTAGCATTAACATAATGTATTAAACGATTCATGTCATGATTATTCGATAAGTTTTTCGCTAATTATTGATTGCCTAACATAACCCTTCATTTTACTCATCCAAGACTTGGGACCTAGCAATGAAAACATTTACTTAATTTACCTTTTCAATCGAATAAAAAAAATGCAATTTAAAATTAATAACTACATATTAAATAAGAAAATTCTATATTTAAAATAGACTAATCCTAAGGTATTTAAAAACTCATGTTTGTAATAATTAGTTTTTTTTTATATTGTTATGAATCAGAGCATAAGTGTTTCTCATGTTTGTCATGTTTGTTGAAGTATTAGCTAATATTTCTCTTAATTATAGTCCTAATATCTTCTTAAGATCTCATAGCCCTAAATATTATATATCTATGCATGGTAAAATTATATTTTAAATCTCCTAATGGTTCATCTATTTGTATGTCCACATAATAAATCACACTATATTTTATGTCCATAGGATTGAATAATTCTTGAAATTACAAATTTAACTAAAGTAGAACAAAGTTTTTAAAGTATCATTAGACTAGAGAAATATTTTTATCCATACATGAAATTTAAACAGAACAAAGCATGCTTCATTTCAATCTAGAAAATAAAAGTACAAGAGATAAGTAAAAGATAAAATCATAAGAAAATCTATACAAGTGAATTATAGACTCGTTACACTCCTTTTCTCTATTTATTAACTCTTACTATACTAACATGAACATATGGCCAACCTCCTGTTGCGGATCTATTTTCATAGTTTATAATTTTGATGATAGCAAACACTCTTATTTCTCTACGACTGATTTATCTAGATTGGGTAGACTAGGTCTAAGTCAGTTTGTACCTTTTTTCCTTGAGTCTTTTGTAATTGGTGTGGCTCCTGAAGCTATGTAACTTTGCACACACACACCTTGGAAGATTTTCTAACTGTTCCCTAGAGTTTACTATTTTTGGTAACATAGTCAGGGATGATATTTATATCGGCCTGGATGATCGGTTCAAAAGTAGAAACCCTAATTAAGGCATCCTCATTAAGGCAGTCATTAAGCCAATCAGCCTGGACGATACTTGTATCAGCCAGGATGATAGGCTCAATTAAGAAAGAAACATTCGCCAAGATCAGTTTAGGTATTCTTTATTTTAGGAAATCAGCTAGGACGATATCCACATCGTCCAGGATGCTCTAACTCAATTATGCCTAAATTAATCTAATATCTTTGGAAAGCATTAAAGGCTAATTGATTCAATCACATCATCCGGAATGGGATGATGTCGTGGATGATTGACATCGGCCAGCTTTAATTCAGGGTGATGATCATGATGATTGCACTCAGTTTTAAACTAATAGGCCAGGATGATATTACATCAACCTGGATGATTTAACCAATTTTCTTCTGATCATCCCAAATCATCCCGGGATGACTGAGCTTAATTTGTACTGATCAGCCAGGACGGTAAAGTTGGCAAGTTGCATTAATGTGAGCTTATTTTGAGATCTTCTATTTAAGCTTTAACAAGATACTTGGTAAGTGTCTTTGGCAGCCATTATAGCTTCATTCTTTTGAGGGAAACTTGAAGAGAGAGCTTGAAAAAGAGTGAGGAAAAGGTGAAGTTTGAGAGAGGGAGAAGATCCTGTGAGGCGAGGACTCAAGGGAGAGTGGAGGGGGATTCCACACGGTTGCTCCAGCAAGCTTGCACCTTAGTACCATCAGATTCAAGGCTTGTCTTGAGGGAAGTTCACAGAAGAAGAAGATCTCTTTGGTGTCAAAGGACCTAGTGACTCCGCCACACCGAGGAAGGTGAAAGTGATTTTGTAAGGGCTTCTCCACCTAGCTGTGGGGGTTAAAGGAGAGACACTTAATTTAGTGAAATACTTGGAGGGTGCCTCCAAGGAGTGGACGTAGGTCAAGGTTTGACCGAACATTTATAAATCTGGTGTGTTCTTTCCTTTATTATTTTCGTATTTAATTTACGCATGGTGTTTTCTCTATGGTGAATCTTGGTTTGTGTTTTTGATCGAATGATTTATTTTAAAATATCGATTCACCCCTTTTTGGTTAGCCTTGGGTCGGTTCAAAGGGCTTAACATCCCTAATGAACTTTCAAGTGGTATCAGAGAACTTTCAACTGGTATCAGAGCAGGATTCCTAAAAATAAGTTTTTAAAAGCTTTTAAATTTTGATCCATGGCTAATTTTGGTAATCGCAATATTGCGAAAGGTTATTCTGTGACACCCTAAGATCTAACTTGGAATAATTATTCAATAAATCCTTTAAGTCAATCTTCTACCAGAGCTATCTATAGACATCAATCAGTGACAACAGTCTAACAAAAATCTATAAGTTAAAAATATCAAGTGAATTTTTCTATTCATTCCCAAAAGTTCATTTACAAATACTCAGGATCTACATATTAATCACATATAATCCATCCTATCCTGAGTACAAAAAGGATTCACTATAACAAAAGGACAAAACTTTGAAGATTCCTGATCAACCTCAATCTCTTGCTCCCTTGCCCTGACCTAAAAATAACCACATATAATGAGCTTCAAAAAGCCTAGTAGGTCACCAAATACCTACAACTGAAATCAAAGCACGGTACAAAAGCAATATGCATGTCAATCAGTCAAATCAATATCAGTCACTTACATATGATCATTGAGTCAATGCAAAAATAGGAATCATTACATAAATAGAAATCAATACAGAAATGATAATCAATACAAAAATGTGTAGAGTCATAATTATCAGTAGAAGAATTAATAAACAGTATAAAAGTTTATAAAGCTCAATGAATCAATACGTGCATCAAATCTCTACAGTAGTAGCCATATCAATAACACCAGTCAATTTAGTAGATAAATCTTCATATCTAAAGTCTCAGTTAAATCGTTAAAGAAATCTTCGTATCGGTAATATTAATCAAATCAGTCAATAAATCATTGTGTCTATAATATCAATCATAAAAAGAGAATTTATCAGTTTAATAATATCAGTCGGTATAAAATGTTAAATCAATACTATCGTTCATGACTGTTGAAATCAAATCAATGAAATAAAATCATAACATCGTTTGAAACAGTTGGAATCAATCAATGCTGTAGAATCATATCAAGATGTATACTTGCAATTCAGATATCCAATATCACGTGCTCAGTGAATTACATGCAATCCAATATTCTATATCATGTGTTCAGTGAATCACATGTCACTTACACAGAATATCACATGCATAATGTCAGTATAGTGAATCAGTAGTATCAGTGCCTGTATTAGTATCAGTACCAATCCAGTGACATGAATAGTTATGTTATAACAGTAAAATCATGCATTAACAATAAATCCGTACAGTAATGATAAATCTGTACAATAACGATAAGAATAATGATTAAACACATGTATTTTAGTAATCAGTAATCATACTCACAACATACTCAACAAGTAAAATCCCTGGCTATTACGGTGTTTTTTAGTCTTGTATCAGTATCTTATATCTTGTATCTATTGGCGCAGTAAAAAGAGTCATCACTCTTTGTCCGCCGGCACAGTAATCATCTTCTTATAACTCCCATCAGTAATCACGTGATCAGTAGAGGATAACACCAAACCATATTTAAAGGAAAGCCCGTCGGCCCACCATCCTGTATAGGTCAATCAGTCTCTAACCAATGGTTCAACCAGTCTTTACTTGTCTTTCACACATACAGTAGAATCACAGTAATATAACAACAATTTCAATCATATTACCACATTCATCAGCATCTCATCAATACATTATAACCATAAAACATGATTTAGCTTAATTTAGAAAATCTATTAAAATATCATATAGTAGACGGAAGTTATTGTAAAATGCACAGTTTCAGAAAATTACCAAATTACTAAAAATTGTGTAAAATAATGTTTCAAAACTTCACTTGTACTGAATCAATATTTTTCAACATCCGGATAATTTTCTATTCTATAAAAATCCTGCAAAATTTAAAATACATAGTAAAAACTTTTCAGAAAATATTCAAAACGTGCAAAATCATCATTTCTATAACATACCAAAAGTTACGTGGAAAAAGTTTCGTCAATATAAAGATATGCAAGAATTTCGGAAACGGAAATACAAAACTGAGTAGAAAAATATGAAAATACAAAATCTTCAAAATCAGAAATAGGATTCAGTTTCCTTACTACGAGACAAATAATTCTTCCAACTGCGACGTCGAACGAAAATCGCTCCGCGGCCTCCGAAACTAAGCTTTCCTCTTATCTTTCCTTCTCTTTCTCTCTCCAACTTTCTCTCTCTTCAAAAATATCTCAAATCGTCCAAAACTCGTTCGTCCAAACAATGTTTCCCATTCATCCCGGGACAAAACTCTCTAGACACAGATCGTACAGACAATGATAGATTTCATCCCTGGACGATGCTCTCAAGCAAAAATTCGTCCCGGACGAACTCAGGTTTGCACAGACGAACTCAGGTTCGTATAGGCAGTTCGTCCGTACTAACCATACAGATTTTCTCAATTTTCTTCAGTTCGTCTTGTACTAAGGTCAGTTCGTACAGACTAACTGCATCCAAAAAAATGAAATTTTGAGGGGTTTTACATATTCAATCACTAGACCACCTTTATTTGAAAATATTACATTTGATTTTTGTAAAATTTGCATGTCTACTTTCTTGCAATCGATTGATTTTTGTATGTAGCATATGATTTTAACTAGTTATTCATTAACATCATGGGTTTTAGATGGAGTTAAAACTAATATTCCTTTTAATTAATGGAATAGAGAAGAAATAATTAATGCTCAATTGAATGCAAAGTCTTTAAATAATTTTTTCTGTGCTTTAAATTCTGAAGATTTTATATTAGTATCCACGTGTACTACTGGTAAGAAAATTTGGGATAAACTATATACCATATACAAAGGCACTAGTGAAATCAAGCAATCCAAGTTGAATATGTTAATACATGATTATGAAATATTTTCCATGAAACTTTATGAAACGATCTTAGACATGTATAATAGGTTTATTCAAATTGTGACATCATTGTATGCTTTAGGTAAAGAATTTTCAAATTTTAAAAAAGTTAATAAAATTCTTCATTGTCTACTAAATAAGTTTGATGCTAAAGTTGTTGTTATTTGTGAATCAAAAGATTTGAATGAATATTATATTGATAATTTGATTAGCTCACTCATTGCCTACGTGCAAAGTTTGGGTCAAAGACTTTTGGATGCAGGTGAAAGAATAATGCTAAAAGTTGGAGATACGGAAAAAGGTAGCTTAGTTGGTGACGAAAGTAATGACTTGACAAGCAAATCAAAAGGCTCACCAAAGCATAAGCATCAACAAAAATGGAATAAAGGTAAAATGGTAAGAATATTAATATTTCTTTTGACGTTATTTGCTTTGGATGTAGGAAGCCTGGACATATAAAAATATTAGTGCCCTAATTTGAGAATTCTTCCTGCAAAAAAAAGGGTAAAGCAAAGCAAATTATAAACTGAGGAAATAATAAAAAGAAAAAAAATTTTGGGCAGATCTTTCTTCTGAATCATCTGATCAGGAGCAAGATGATGCTTAAATTATTTTGTGTGTACTTTTTATGTTAGCATGTTTTGTTTGTTCTTTTTTTTTGTTTATGTGATTTTCTTTTTTTATTTATTATTCTATTTTATTAAATATTTTTTTATCTTTGTCTTTAATTTTCTTTTCATGTAATTTTTCTGATCAACACACACGTTCACCTTTCTAAAAATAAAAAACCTACCTCTGTTTTCTTTAATTCTTATGAAAATTGTGTTTGACTTCTCTAAAAATAGTCAATGGAAAGAAACTCATGTTTTTTATTCTCAGTCTCTGTTTCCTAAAAGAGGCTATTTTACTTTTGATTTAAAATTTTTTTTCATATTTTAAATTAGTTTTTGAAACTAAAATTTTTTATCTCCCTATATTTTATTTATCGCATAGGGATCTTTTGCATGTTGTTGAATCTAACTCATAATTTTTTTAATCAAGAAATTCTCTTTCTCAATAGGATGGGTTTACTTTTATTTTTAAGATTTCATAAAGGTAGCATATTCAATAAAAAATTGGCCAATGATGCCAAAAATAAAAGATGCGCAAAGACTCTAAATTGAAAAAAAAGGGGAATACACAAAGTATATCAAAAATAAAAAGATGCGCAATGCGTCAATCAATTATCAAGAGGCATAAAATGAGCCCACAAAATTTAATGCTTACCATTCTTGTACTTCTTAAAGCTTAAGAAAACTCTTGATACTTTCGATACTTAAGTTTAAAAATCATGATTCCTGATTCAACAATTCGTGCATTAATCTTCTATTAGATATAATTTATGGAAGGAGTTTTGAAAAATGACTATTTTTTCCCTAATTTATTCCTTGATTTAGATATTAAATTAAAAAGTTTTTTAGCCCTTTAAAAGAACTAGAGTTTGGATTATCAAATTCTGAATTTCTAAACTTTTTTTGGCTATGCGTTGTCAATACAATTCTACTAAGTTTTTTATTAAAACAAAGACGTAACTTTCTCATTTTAAGAATATTTGGTTTATTCACTAGATCAGGGATCATTTTTGGTCTTTTAATCATTTTGTTCTTATTGTTTGTGCCCCTTCTCTTTTTGATAATGTCGAAGGGGGAGAACATACTGTTGAATTTGTATCCTTATACATACATTACATCATTTACTTAAATAAAAAAAAGATATTCTAAAAGTTAAATAAGATCAAAAATCATTTTACATAAAACACCCATATTATGATTTATCTTATAACATTGTAAATTCATAGGTCCATAAGTAGATAGCAGAAAGATTGAATTGTGTAATGAAGTGCATGAAATATTATTTATTTATTAACTTCTATATAAGTGATCTACATTTAATCAATTAATTAATTATTTATTGTTGTTGCTATTTTGAATGCACTTTGATGTATCAGAATTATATTCTAAAGTATATTATTTATGATTGTTGCAAGCTTGAGTATACAGGGAAGTAAAGTTAAAATATTGCATCTTAGAGTCGTATGAATATCCAGCTCACACATAGAGAACACAAGATGTTTTTATGTAGAAAATCCTAAAAATGTGAAAAACTACTAGGTGTGGCCCAGAATAAAATGATTCGACTAGTGTTTAGGTATATTATAATGGGCTAACTCGTCCCTCAGGGCAATCAATTTATAAATGTCAATCATTTGATTAAAATCTAGTGAAAAATGAGAATGAAAGTCCTGTGTCTCTTGGTAGATTATAAACATTCCAGTGCTACTTGAAAATTTAGGCATTAATTGGTAGCTTGGCATTAGTTTGGTAGATCTTCGGTGTCAATCACTGGTCTAGTGGAAGTCTGAATTTAAATGGTGGTACGGCAGAACTCTGAGCATCAAGGGATTATCCAGCAGAACTCAAGGTGTACTCTAGGCATCAAATGGTGGTCCGATAGAACTATGGGTGTCAGGTGGTAGTCCGACGGAACTTTGAGCCTCAGGTGCTGGTCTGGTAGAAGTTCAGGCCTTAGGTTATGGTCCAACAGAACTTCAGGCCTTAAGTGGTGGTCCAGCAGAAGTTTGGGCCACAGTTTGTGGTCTGGCAAAACTCCAGGCCCCAAGTGGTGATTCGGCAGAACTTAGGGTCTTAAGTGGTGCTTCAATGAAGCTTACAGCCTCAAGTGATGGTCGGGCAAAACTTACAGCCTTAGGTGGAGGTCGATGAAACTCTAAGCATCAAGTTGTGGTCCGATAGAACTCAAGGCCTCAGGTGGAGTTCCACAGAACTAAGGGCCTCACGAGGCGGTCCTGCGAAGCTCAGGGCCTCAAGGAGTGGTCCGGCGGAACTCCAACAGCGGTCGAGGAGGCAAGGAGGCAATAGAAATCTCGGATCTCTCTCTCTTTTCTCCTTAGGCTTAGGGGTCCCTTTTCAAGAGAGGAGTGGTCTATTTATAAATTTTCTAGAGTACCGTGGCCCATAAATAGGAGGAAGATAAAGAGTAATTCAAGAGTGTTTTGGATTGATGGTCGATGTTGAATCCCCTTATCATGGATTATTCATTAGACATTTGAAGCCCTTAATGATGTGTGAATTCCATTATCTTTGGCTTGTTGGATTCATCTCATCAAGCCGCTCAATTCAATTACAAGCATGACATATTTGGAAACTATTTGGTAATCCAATTTGTTGTTTGAATCTTCCAACAACACTTTCGGTCCTTGAGTTGGACCCATTTGACCTCAAATTGAGTCGAATTTGGTGTCGTTGGTTCAAATTTTTTAGATGTTAAGTTAGACTATATGTTTGCTAAAATTAGAGTTTGGATGGTCCCAATTTTAATTTTGGAAGTTTCCAATTTGATTTTGCCTCAAGATTCATGCTTGATCAAGAAAATTTTTTATGATGTATGAATTGCTCCGCCAATTTTTGAACGTCGAATCTCCAAAAGTCCAAAAATAAATGTCAGAGTACTTAGAAACTTTTTTGTACAATTTAAAATTTAAAAAAAAAATTGATCTAGGGCATAGATGTCTCGAATGGCCTTGAAAGTGCCAAAATTGAGTCTGGAATGTCAAAAAATGATCTAAGGGACCATAAAACTATATATATATATTCCCTTTTTTCATAACTACCCCTACTCCAACTATAAATACCTCCCAAGAGTATCAATTTCTCCTCTCTTCTTTCATTTGAGGTCTTCCTCTGGCCTTGTACGGGTGATATCCCCCATCTAGGCCAAGGACCCCTCTCTGCAAGATGGAGGTTCCTCCCTCTCTTCCCTCTCTCCTCTTCATGTTGAGGCATTCCCCTAGTCTTATTCAGGTGGCATCCCCTGTCTAGGTCTAGGGCCCCAACGGAGTATTTATTTGCTCCTCCTTTTTCTTCTCTTCCTCATATTGAGGCATTCCCTTAGTTCTATTTAGGTGGTATCCCCTGTCCAAGTCTAGAGCCTCTCATTGAGTAGGTGTCTATGGGCTCTAAAAATTCAGCCTTGGCCTCCCCTCGCTGTTACTTTTTCTTTATTCGGGGAGAGCTTTAACCAAATATGTTCTGGGGTAAATTTTGGGAAGGCAGATGGGTTTGTAGATAAGACCTTACCCAGAGATTTTTCCCTCATTTTGTGAGGACTTTATGATCTGAGTACTGGTTTCCTATAAGCACAAGCCCCTATAGTTAATTAGCCCTCCTGATAACAGGAGAGAACTTTTAATTAAGGCTAGTCATCGATTAAATACATATAGATATGTGTTATTTAACATATAGTAACAGCATGAGTTTGGGAATTGAAAAGAGGTTGATATTTAAAACTTGAAATTTCACCATCTTACACTTAAAAGGGATGGTGGGGGAATGGATTATGGACCCAATCAAGATCCTATGATTCCATTGTCCCAGACCATTGTGGTCCCTAGTTTACTTAATCATAGTAGGTAGTCAACCCAAGCTTACAGAAGGATCCTTATCGGCAGCCATGAGTTGCTTTATCAAAGGGGACCTTGTATACTTAGGGTAGATGTTTGTCTAAGGGGATAAATTTGAATCCACTTTAGCTAACAGAAGACTTTGTGCCATATTGATCATATCCTATTGATTTATATTTCAAGGATTTGATGCCACTAAAGAACGTATTGGCTCTAGTCATAACCGGTATTTCGTGGTGCCATTTGGCAACAAAACACTCAGTTCAGAGGGCCCCGAGTCATAACCATTTATCTTGTGGTGCTATTTTGCTAAAAAACTATTGGTTAGAGGACGCATATTATATCCTTACTGGCAGGAGATTGTTTAAGAATAGATCCAAGTAATATTTTTGATTAAACATCAGCTCTATGTGAGCTGAACTAAATTTTTATTTTTTGTCTACCTTGGCAAATTATTACGGAGAGTGGATGGGTTTTGTTTTAAGTGTTTAATGGTTGAACCCAACTATTATCTCTTGCAATGTATTTAAGTTCCGTGTGCAACTAAAGTTCTAGTCCAAATCCTAATCATTTGGTTCAAGTTTTGGACTTCTATAAGTCTGCTTATTATTTTTGTTTAGTTCAAGTGTAAGTGATTGTTCAAGTTCAGATTCATCAAGTTTATAAGTCCCACTTTATGTAGTATAGTTAAAATTCAAATGCATGTCCACAGTGCAAGCTTCTAATTCAAAGTATTTTGAAGTTTTTCCAAGTTCAATGCATGCTCAAAGATTTTAATTTGGCTCTAGTTTGATCTTATTTTATTTAGGTCTGATCTTTTATTCATCATTTAGATTTTATTCAGGTTCAAGTCCATAGATCCACCATTCATGTTCAGTCAAGCTCAAAGGTTCACAAGTTTAAGTTCAAGTCATTATCCTTTTTCAAACAAAACTTATGTAGCCTCCCAGCATCTTCCCTATTTAGGGAAAAAACTAAGAGGTAGCCTACCCGCCAAGTCAAGAAAGATGCGCACGATTGGTGTTGTGAGACAGCGTGGCCTTAGTTTTTATCATCTACCATGCCAAAAAAGGTGTGCATGGGTCTTAAAAAGTAAATATTTGAAAAAGGCAGTTCTTTTCCCACATTAGGGTACTTATATTTTTGCCCCATCGCGCTAAGAAAAACACGCACAGGGATTGCCTGCATCATTAATAGCGCCACACCAAGTTCCTTCCCATCATGCTAAGAAAAACATGCATGGGTGGCGCACCACGAACACTGAAAAAAAGGACATTAGGGGGATTACCAGTCTCTCCACAAGCACCGGAGCGAACTTCCTCCCACCATGCTAAGAAAAGAGCACATAGGTGGTTACTCGCCCCGTTGCAAGTGCTAGGAGCGGGTTCTCCCAAGTTTAGCATGTTATACCTTAGCGAAAGGATGTCGGTAGGGATAGTACGCACATCGAGGCATAAGAGAGTTTCACTCTTTTTTTTACTTAATAGTAATTAATCATAAATAATTATAATTATCCTCAATTAATTATATTTACTCATAATTAATTAAATTAATTAATTACATTTATTAAATATAATTAAAATAATTAAATTTAATTAATTATAATTAATTTGTATTAACTAACTTTAATAAATGATAACTAATTAATAATAATTAAAAATATTAATTATAATTAATTATAATTATTTATAATTATTTAATTAAAATTAAATATAATTAATTAAAATAAATAAAATTAATTAATATAATTATGTTCAAAATTAATTAAAATCTCAAACAAGTAAAATCCTCAATTTTCTCTTTTTTGCTTAAATAGGGCAATTCAGCAACAGGATTTATGAATGAATTGAGGAGGATTTATGTTAAATCGTGTCAATTGCCATTAGATTGCCCCACAAATCTCATGACCAAATAAACCCTCCGCTTCCCTTATTTTACTATAAATACTAGATTTACCAATAATTTGATCTAGTGGATTTATGGGATATAGCCGAAGGAACGCCTATAAGGGAGAAAGGAGGGGTTGATTGGCTTGGAGAGGAGGTATGGGGAAGTATATGTATGTATATATATATATGTATATATATATATATGTATATATATATATGTATATACATATATATATATATATATATATATATATATATATATATATATATATATATATATATATATATATATATATATATATATATATATATATATATATATATATACATATATATATATATATATATGTATATATATATATATATATATATATATCTAAACTGAAGGAGTCAGATAAGGCTTAGGGAAAAGGGAGGCTCGGTGACAGCTTCAGTTTGGCAGAGTTGAGCGTGAGATTTGTTCGTAGGAAACAGAGGGATTTCAGCCTGGTAAAGGGGCTTGAGAATGGGTGTGAAGGTAGGCTGAAAGAATTTTGAGGAAGAGAGAGATGGAGGTTACGGTTTTCTAGAGTCGAGTGTGGGAATGAGAGAGGACAAAGGGCTCCATTTGACCTCTTTTTAATGCAAGCAGGAACAGATTGAGGCCAAGCATGCGAGTATGGGCGTCTGACTCCACCACTGATTTATAAAGCATAGGCATTATATTGATGATGGGGATGCATCTTGAGCAATAATTCGGTATGGGCATTATAGTGGTATGCATTTTTTATTCTCTTTTCTTTGTTATTTACAGTAGAGGTCAACAAATGCCTCCCAATAAATGTGGTACACGTCTAGAGCAAACCACATATGTTGTATGTTGATTGACCCTATGGATCTCTTGATATTTATTTTGAATGTCACACTATGGTTTCTTTTAGTGGATCTCCAAAATTGCTTGGATGTCACACTAATATTTCATTCTATAGATCTCCAAGAGTCTATCTATATACCTCATAGATCCTTAGATGTACTTGTAATCAATACTATGATTTACATGTTAGCTCTTGTGAAGTAGAGATCCATTGGATAGTGATAGAGTACTTCATAATTAGATCCGAAGAGTGTTACTTTGTAGTATTATAGATGTACATAGCATCATCACTTTTGTTCTTTTTTTGTACCACTATTGTCTCCTTAATTTGAAGCATTTTTATATATGCTCAACTTTCCACTTTGCCACGATTGTATAAATATATGTAATATTTTTGTGGATATTGCTGATATCATTTAAAATTTAACTGAATTTTACATATTCATCAGTTGGTGGGACTTTATTGTCTCTTATTCTGATTATATCTTGCTTAACTTATATCATATGTTGACAGCACATTTAGTTTACGAAGGATCTTCCATTCTTCCCTCCTTTATCTGTATTTGGGTAAGAAATTTTAAATATTTATTTAAGGATCTTGGCACACAGCATGATGTCGACCCAAATAAATATTTAAAATGCCCCCATTCTTTAGGGACCCTTGTACGGGATGCTTCTTTCATAACTTTAGACTGAGTCATGAGAATTGTATTTCTTCTATCATGTGCTTTGTGTAGCTGACATTAATGAAGAATTACCTGATTTATCCATACTAACTTATCATGTAATTTTTGTATGTATTTTTCCCTATGCTTCTTGCTTTGACGGGCTTAATGGAATGAATGCCGAGGACCTAAACTCTTTTGGTTGGTACTAGGTATGTTATGATAAGTCATCAGTCCAGAGCTTTGTACATAATGGACTTGTTAATGATGAGATCCTATTAGTTTAGCATTAAACTTTGTATGAACTATATAATATTTTCATCATTCCTTTGCCTTATACTTTAACGGACTTGTTGAAGAAAAAGTTCCTTCGATCTTCTCTTTGTGCTTTATAAATTTCTTGAGGATTTATAGGTTTTGGACTTATTTAATAGTACCAATAATAAGTACTATCTTGATCCTTAGCCACTTGAGAAGACTTTAATCTAAGTCATGTGAGTTCATCGGATTGGGAGAGCTAGAATTTGATTGCTCTTTATCCTCTAGTTGCTCTGATGGGGGTTCCTCTACTACAACCTTTCTTGTGGCATGTTGAGTAGATGAAGCTGCCAGCGATCTGGCCATATTTGGGCTTGTTGGATACAACCTCTTACACCCATTTTGGCTTCAAACTTGAGCTATGGGGATTGTGCTTCCCAACATCAATTTTACTGAAGTTGTCAGATTTGGAGTTGTCCTTTATGATTGAAGATTTGGAGCCTACGCACATTCGGTAGTTGCTTAAGATTCCTCCTTCCCATTAGAACTTTGATTCTCTGGTCATTTAGGAGAATTTGGTAGACTACGGTCACTTGAACTAGCCGAGTCAAATTGGCTTTCATTCTTCCTACAATCCCTACTAACTGGTTGACAAAGTGGGGGCTCCACTACTATGGCCTTTCTTATAACGTGTTGAGTAGATAGAGCTTCCATTGATCCAACCATATTTGGGCATGTTACATCTGGCCTTTTACGCCCATTCGAACCTTAAGCTTTTGACTGTTGAAAGACTTCAAGCTGTTTCAGTTCAATTTATTGGAGTGTATAGTCATAAAAGTCTCTTTCTAGACTTTTAAACCTTGGTACGTTGGAGAAGATGGTATCTTCAACTTTTAAAAGATCACCTGGATATACTTTAAAAAAAATTATTGTATTCTTCAACATGAAATAATATTTATGTTAATGATTTTTAAATATTTATACGGGGATCTCGGCATGCAATTCAATATCGACCCGAATAAATATTTAAAATGCTCCCTCACCCGTAGGGACATTTCAAAGTAGAATAAATTTGAGATTTCAATATTTTTAAATATTCATTTGGGGATCTCAGCGTGTAGCACGATGTTGACCCAAATGAATATTTAAAATGCCCCTTGTCTCACAGGGACATTTTGGATAGACTTTGTATATTTTAGATTTTAAATATTTATTCAGGGATCTCATCATATGATGCGATGTCAACCCGAATAAATTTTTAAAATGCCCCTAATCTGATGGGAGATTTTGAAATGCATTCTTACTATATAAGATAATTTTAAAATATAAATATAAGCATTCTTTGATAAATATGCATATAACACTTTGATCATTATAAAGTATTTTAGATAAGGAATTTTCATGCATGATACTTCTTTAAATGTTGGCCATTGATAGGTAGCATAGGCCTCTGATCATTCGAATCTATTAACTGATATGTTCTTCCTTTGTACACCTTCTCAATGAAGATGGGGCCTTCTCAATTGGATACGAATTTGCCACTGATTCTTCGATGTGGGATGATTGGTCTTTTTAGCATAAGGACCAATTCTCCTTCTTGAAATGTCCGAGGGTGCACCATCCAATTAAACGATTTTCCATTCTTCCCTGGTAGATTTCCAAGTTTTATTGAGCTTGTAGTCTGATCTCATTGAGTGCATCAAGCTTTTCCATTCTTAAACGAGCATTCTATTATTGGGTGAGATTATTCTGGATTGCTACCTGGAGTGACAGTAGTTCAACTTCTAGTGGCAATACTGCTTCAACTCTAAACACCAGTCAATAAGGAGTGGTTTTAGTTGGCATCTTGTAAGTTGTATGATATGCCCCATAGCGCCTCTGCCATTTTTGTATGCCACTCTCTTTTATTTTTAGTGAGAATTTTCTTTAATAATTTCTCCAATGTCTTATTGAAGGCCTCCGCCAGGCCATTTGCTCTTGGATTGTATATAGATGAACACTGCCAATCGATTTTATGTCGATCAACAAACTATTAAATTTTTGTACTTTTAAAAGCTGTATTGTTATCAGAGATTATGCGGTGTGGCACACTAAATTTATAGACAATATTGTGGGTAAATAAATTGATCACATGCACGGATATAACCTCTCTAAATGGAGCCGCATCCGCCCACTTTAAAAAGTAGTTCGTTGTTGTTAGGATGAAGCGATGTCCTGTTGATGATGGTGGATCTATTAGATCGATTATATATATACCCCAACATTTAAATGTTAGGATGCTACTGTTGGGTGCAGTGGATTTGGAGACTGATATATAACATCACCGTGGATTTGATAATCGTGATACCTCTTAGTGTGGTCAATACAAACTCTCACTATGATCGACCAATAATAACCCATTCTCTTCATTTTAGCGACCATTTTAGGACCTGACTGATGTGCTCCACAAAGGCCTTCATAGACTTCTACTACCACTTTATCAGCTTCCTTGGTCCCTAGGCATCGTAGCCCCATCTGATCAAAAGCTCATCAATATAGCGTGTCGTTAACAAATGCATATTGTAATGCACTTTTTTTAATTTGTGTGGCTATAGATTTATCCATTGGGAGTCCAATTTCTTTAAAATATTCGATGAAGGGTTGCCTCTAATCCTCTCCTTCCTTAATGTTTAAGCAATATAGCCATGACTTTGAGCACCTGCTAGTTTTACGTCTGTTGACAATACGACATTCTTCTAGTTGATTTTCAATAATGATTTATTTAGGAAGTTGATGATCAACTTGGGTTATATCCTACTGGTTTGAATCCGGAATTCCCTCTACCTGCGAGAATTACAAGATTGCCGGCTCTAAGATTCGACGGCCGTGAACCATGATTGGTATAGGCATTTCCTCATGGGTGTTTGCCACATCCTTAGCTAATTTGTCTAGGCAATCTACCTTGGCATTCTGACCTTGAGGAACTCAGAATATTTTAATATTTGACACCTGCTTTAGAAGCTCGAGAGCTCACTAGTGGTAATGAGCCAATTCAAGTTTACCAACCTTGTAAATGCCAAGGATCTGATTTATTATAAGTTGAGAATCACCAAAAATTCAGAGCTTTTGGATTCTAACATCGATTGCAATCTCCAATCTCGCTATTAGAGCTTTGTATTCAGCTTCATTATTGATCTAAGGTTTTTGTCAAACTCAATGAAAATCTCATTATGCCTCCCTCAGGTGCTACAAAAATGAGACCGATGCCGGCTTGGGCTCTTGCAAGATTCGGAGGTTAGATAGGTTTAATTGACGATGCACCGTCAAAATACATCTCCCAAAATTATGATTTCTTTTCCTCAACCTGCATGATTTGCTCACTGGATAAATCGTCATTTAGCGGAGAATTTACCAGGATAAGATACGCTGTAAGAAATCTGCCAAGGCTTGCCCCTTCACTACCTTTTATGGTATGTACGTGATATCAAACTGTAATAATGATACTACCCACCTATCTAAACAACCTATCAATGGTGGTCTTATCCTCATGAACATCAGTAGATTAATTTTTGATATTAATGTAACCTTGTGAGAAAGCATATAGCGGCAGAGTTTCTGAACTACAAAAATCAATGCTAGGTAATGCTTCTCAAATTGAGAATAGTGGATCTCTGCTCCGATCAACCTTCTACTATTATAGTATAGTGCATTCTCCTTGCCTTCTTCATTGTGTTGGGCTAATAATACTCCGAGGGACTCTTCTAGTGTTGTCGTGTATAATATAAGAGGCTTTCCCAAAATTGGTGCTGCGAGAATGGGCAGGTTCAACAGGTATCTTTTGATGTTGTCAAATGCTTCCTGGAACCCTTCGTCCCACTTGAAACAAATATCTTTCTTCATCATCTTTGAAAATGGTTGACACCTACCCAACAGATTTGATATGATCTATCGAATGAAAGCTAATTGTCCTTGTAAAGAGTGAAGTTGCCGAAGATTCTTTGGTGGTGGCATTTCCATGATAGCCTTTATTTTATAAAGGTCGATCTTGATTCCTTAATGACGAACAACATACCCCAAGAATTTACCAGAGGAGACCCTAAAAGCATATTTGAGAGGACTTATCTTTAGATCATACATTCTAATACTTTCAAATTCAATCCTCAAGTCTTCCAGGTGGTCTTTTTACTCTATGCTTTTGACAACCAGGTCATATATGTAGCACTCAACCTTTTAATGTTTTAACTTATAACAAATATGTGTCATTTCCCATTGATATGTGGCGCCAGCATTCTTCAGACGAAAGGCGTGATTGTGTAGTAGTAAATGCCAATGGGTATTCTGAATGATGTGTATTTTTCATTCTCAGACGCCATCTTGATTTGATTGTAGCCTGATGATCCATCCATGAATGAGAACAAATCATAGTTGGATGTGTTATCAACCAGAATTCTGATACCGGGAGTAGAAAGTCATCTTTTGGGCATGCCTTATTGAGATCCTGAAAATTAATACAGACACGGAGCTGATTCTTCTTCTTCTTCATAGGGAAAATATTGGTGATCAAGTTAGCATATATTTTCTCTCAAATGAAGCCAACCTCTATGAGCTTCTTTGTTTCTACAATCACCTATTCTTTAATCTCCAATCTGATTCTCCTTAGAGCTTGTTTGATGGGTGCAGTATATGGTTTTATTGTCAATCTGTGAACTGCTACATCAGGGGATAAGCTAGGCATTTCAGCGTATGTCCAAAAAAATAATCCTTAAATTCACAAATAATTTTTTTTTATTTCTTCTATTTATTCCTTGAGTAGGAGATAACTAATGAAGGTTGGGCGAGGATACTCCTCAATTCCCAAGTTGACTTCTTTAGCTCATCCATAGTGACTACCTATCCACCATCTTCAAGCTCTTTTAGAGCAGGCTTGGCCTCTACAGTTTGATCATCATATTTATCAACTTCGTATACCTCCTCATCACCATCATCATCAGATTTAATTTCACAACATGTGATTGCTCAACAAATCAGGGTGCTTTGGTATGATGAATCCTAGACCCTTTTTTGTAAAAGTATCCTTTTTCCTTAATGAGTGGGGGTTTCTTTGATACCAGAGGCTCAAGCAAAAACAAACTTGTTGTTTAGAGGAATGCATTTTACCTCGCTTCCATATCATTCTTTGAATATTTCTGGTATTATACCTAGAAAATCTCATAGGTACTAATTCCCCGAAATCTTCAAGTGTATGGAACCAATCATAATTTATTTCTTCTTTGAGTTTTCCAATTAAATAAAATAGACTAGATAGTCCACCCTTTTCTTTTTGGGGAGGTATATAGAATGTCACGAGCTCTTTAACATTATGCACCTCCCGAGAAATGACTTCTTTGAAGTGTTGCAGGGGAATACATGTGACTACGAGTACACTATCTAAAATTAATAGGCTATCTATTCTTTTAGAGAACACATCCTGTATCGTATTCATGTCGATAGAGTCATAGTCATAATCATCATTTGAATATTCAACCTCCCTACTCTATTTAGTTGTTGACTGACGTATCCTCTGGGATTTTGTAGGGGTGGCATCACTTTCATCTATGTCACTCCCTAAATGAGGTATGTATTTCCTTTATTTTGGGATGGTAGGTGCTTTGGGAAGAGTCAGCATTGTCTTCTTTCTCGCCACCTACTTCTTTTTACCTTCTTATTTAGATTTCTTTGCAATCTCTAGATCTGATGCTTAGGCCTCAAGAGAACTTGACGGCATTAACTTCTTTGGAATGAAGTATTTAGCATATTCATAGATTGTTACTTCCTGGACTGCAAAGGGCTAAATGTCACCATATATTCTAAATTCATCTTCATCCTTGTGGTACTTCATGCATTGGTGTAGTGTTGACGGGACGATGTCATACTCGTGCAACCAGGGGCAACCAAGAAGCTCCTTAAATGCAATTTCTATATCAATCACATGGAATTTGACATCTGTATGAAGTTCTCCAAATTCGAGGGAGAGTGTAAATGATAATAGGGTTTTTTTCCCCTTCTCATTAAAGCCATTTTCTATTAGCTTATCTGACCCAAGAAGTTCCATATCGAGGCACAATTATATTAGTGCTTTCAAACTAATTAAATTTATGGAGGAACCTGGATCGATTAGAATTCGACTGATAATCATTCCATTATGTCGAGCGTAATATATAGAGAGTAATTATGATCTGCTATTCTGACCATCATATCTTCTTCAGTTAAAGTGATGAACGATTCATTTCAAGATTGCAAGGCCGCTGTTATATTACGCTAAGCAAAATATGCCTCGTACAATATGGGAGTTTGGGGGCATTTTATAGTTATTTAATAAACCTTATCAACTCCTATCTACCTGCTTAGGAGGATTGGGTTCAAGTTTGTTAACCCACGCAGCATCCCAAGACGTCACGTGTGTTCCCATAAAATGCTCGTCGGGGACCATAGGAGTTTTGTAATTGCAATTAACCCTTGTGTACCTATGTGTATACAAACTATGATGTATGTATGGGGTCTTTAAAACTTTTACAAATGTCTTCTATCTGCTTGCATGGATGTTATGGATCCACTAGTGTTGCGTAGCAGCTTCTGAATTGAGTTATTCACTACTTTATACAGGTAGATTGTCGTGCACTACTTGTATGATTTATACAGGTAGATTGCAAAGCACTAACGAATATTCTGCTTTGGATATAGGTGAATCATAATTCCATCACCTGAATCTCATGACATATTTCATTATTTTGATATAGACCCCTTTTTCTCATTCACCAGGAGGTCCTTCTTAAAATTCATGATCGCTGCTTTAAAAAGAACTCCTTTCAAGATCTTTAGTGTAGTAGACCTTCGCATAATTGACCTTCAAAATGAATAGATGTATCTTGGTGCACTTGTTATTTCCAGTATTTATGGATATTAGAACTATTTTCTTCCCAAGTTTACAACCACGAAGAAATTTTAGAACACCAGGAAGTTTAGTTCGAATTTGTTCAAATATCTCTTCTATCTATCGGGAGGTGTCCTTCTCTGTGTGTTGGGTTATCATCATACCCGACGTACTTACAACTCTCAATCACTGTTATTTTAGGTGATATTTATACTTGTGTCCACAAGGATTTGTTGTACTAATGATGTACCCACTGTTATTATCCATAAGTGGCTCGTATTTATTTACAGAGACCCATTGTATCCACTACGATATCCTGGAAATGTTTGTAGGAGAGCCATTATTTTTGCATCGTATCCACCGTTCACCAATCTCAGGTTGTTTGATATACTTGTTTGCAGTTTAAGATTGACTATGTGGGGGGGTTAGTACACCTGTTGCATATTTCTTACTCATATTTATAGAGAGTCCATTGTATTTACAACTCATTGATATTTCCTTTCTTTGGTGGACCACTGTACTTGCAAGTTGATCGGCTTTGATATTAATACTCCATATAGGTGACTATGCATCAATACTAGTCATGAAGTGATTGTTGATATTCAACAAAATGATTCATAGCTTAAATTGACATTTGCATTTCCATACTTGATTAAGTATTAAAAGTTTAGTTCTTTGCTATTTGTTCAGGTTTAAACCCAACTATGGTCTCTTGCAATGCATTTAAGTTCCTTGTGCAACTTAAGTTCAAATCCAGATCCTCATCATTTAGTTTATTTCTAGGACTTCTGTAAGTCTGCTTTGAAAGTTCGTTAAGAATGTTAAGCCCTCATGAACTAGCCCAAGGCTAACTAAGAGGGGGGTGAATTGGTATTTTAAAAAGTTTCTCAATCAAAACACAAACTCAAACCAAACCAAAATTTACCACAAAGAAAAATCAAAGTGCGTAAATTAAATGCGGAAAAAGCAGTAATAAAGAACACAAAAATTTATAGTGGTTCAGTCAACTTGACCTACGTCCACTCCCCGGAGCCTCTCCATAGGGTATTACACTAAACTCAGTGACTCTCCTTTTTCTCCCACAGCAAGGTGGAGAAGTCTTTACAAATCTCCTTTCTACCAACACCGATGAGGCAGAGAACTCGACTCCTTTCGCTTCCTTCAAAAGCAGGCAGAGAACCTCGATTGATTGCTAACGTAGACCTCTCTAGAACCTCCAAGGAACAAGGATGATGATCAAAGAAGACGACTCGGATCCTTGCTTGGAGCAACTTTTGTGAAACCTCTCATAAACTCCCCCTCACAAGATCCTCGCTCTCTCTCTCTCTCTCCCTTTCTCTCTCTCTCTTTTCTAGGCTCTCCCAGGTCAAGACAGCAGTAAAGGATACTCTCTTGGGTAAAACAAGATATCTTATATAGAAGAGCTTCGAAATATCTCTTAATTGTAACAAACTGACATTATCGTCTAGGACGACTTGAATATCGTCATGTACGATCAATAAAAATTTAGCTCAATCAGCCAGGACGATTTGGCACTATCAGAAGGTAGTTTATTCATATCATCTAGGATGATAGTATATCATCCTGTATGCTTAGTTCAATCCATTGAATATCATCCAGCACATCGTCCTGGATGGATGTCTAGATGATGAAAATTTTGCTGTATCGTCTGGGATAATTAGCACAAAATGATAAATATCATTCAGAACATCGCCCAGAATGGATATCTGGATAATAGAAAAACAACTTGATCATCTGGGCTGATATTCCTATCATCCCGGATGATTAGTACAATTAAGTACATATCGTCCAGAGCATTACTCTGAATGGAACCAGGTTGATTGTACATCATCCAAGAAAAACTAAGGTTTTTTAGCTGATCATTCTGGACGATCCTGCGAAAGTCCAAGATGATATGATTGAGCAATCAAACCTTAATTACTTTCCTTAATTATCAGATTAATTTAGGCATAATTTTGTTGCATCGTCTAGGATGATGTCCCAAAATAAAAGATGCCCAAATAGATATAGTTGTTGATTCTTTTTTATTTAAGCTTATCATCTCGGACGATGCTAATATCATCCAGGATAATTTGCTTAATTGCGACTTCCTTAATGTAACCTTGTGAGAAAGCATATAGCGGCAGAGTTTCTGAACTACAAAAATCAATGCTAGGTAATGCTTCTCAAATTGAGAATAGTGGATCTCTGCTCCGATCAACCTTCTACTGTTATAGTATAGTGCATTCTCCTTGCCTTCTTCATTGTGTTGGGCTAATAATACTCCGAGGGACTCTTCTAGTGTTGTCGTGTATAATATAAGAGGCTTTCCCAAAATTGGTGCTGCGAGAATGGGCAGGTTCAACAGGTATCTTTTGATGTTGTCAAATGCTTCCTGGAACCCTTCGTCCCACTTGAAACAAATATCTTTCTTCATCATCTTTGAAAATGGTTGACACCTACCCAACAGATTTGATATGATCTATCGAATGAAAGCTAATTGTCCTTGTAAAGAGTGAAGTTGCCGAAGATTCTTTGGTGGTGGCATTTCCATGATAGCCTTTATTTTATAAAGGTCGATCTTGATTCCTTAATGACGAACAACATACCCCAAGAATTTACCAGAGGAGACCCTAAAAGCATATTTGAGAGGACTTATCTTTAGATCATACATTCTAATACTTTCAAATTCAATCCTCAAGTCTTCCAGGTGGTCTTTTTACTCTATGCTTTTGACAACCAGGTCATATATGTAGCACTCAACCTTTTAATGTTTTAACTTATAACAAATATGTGTCATTTCCCATTGATATGTGGCGCCAGCATTCTTCAGACGAAAGGGCGTGATTGTGTAGTAGTAAATGCCAATGGGTATTCTGAATGATGTGTATTTTTCATTCTCAGACGCCATCTTGATTTGATTGTAGCCTGATGATCCATCCATGAATGAGAACAAATCATAGTTGGATGTGTTATCAACCAGAATTCTGATACCGGGAGTAGAAAGTCATCTTTTGGGCATGCCTTATTGAGATCCTAAAAATTAATACAGACACGGAGCTGATTCTTCTTCTTCTTCATAGGGAAAATATTGGTGATCAAGTTAGCATATATTTTCTCTCAAATGAAGCCAACCTCTATGAGCTTCTTTGTTTCTACAATCACCTATTCTTTAATCTCCAATCTGATTCTCCTTAGAGCTTGTTTGATGGGTGCAGTATATGGTTTTATTGTCAATCTGTGAACTGCTACATCAGGGGATAAGCTAGGCATTTCAGCGTATGTCCAAAAAAATAATCCTTAAATTCACAAATAATTTTTTTTTATTTCTTCTATTTATTCCTTGAGTAGGAGATAACTAATGAAGGTTGGGCGAGGATACTCCTCAATTCCCAAGTTGACTTCTTTAGCTCATCCATAGTGACTACCTATCCACCATCTTCAAGCTCTTTTAGAGCAGGCTTGGCCTCTACAGTTTGATCATCATATTTATCAACTTCGTATACCTCCTCATCACCATCATCATCAGATTTAATTTCACAACATGTGATTGCTCAACAAATCAGGGTGCTTTGGTATGATGAATCCTAGACCCTTTTTTGTAAAAGTATCCTTTTTCCTTAATGAGTGGGGGTTTCTTTGATACCAGAGGCTCAAGCAAAAACAAACTTGTTGTTTAGAGGAATGTATTTTACCTCGCTTCCATATCATTCTTTGAATATTTCTGGTATTATACCTAGAAAATCTCATAGGTACTAATTCCCCGAAATCTTCAAGTGTATGGAACCAATCATAATTTATTTCTTCTTTGAGTTTTCCAATTAAATAAAATAGACTAGATAGTCCACCCTTTTCTTTTTGGGGAGGTATATAGAATGTCACGAGCTCTTTAACATTATGCACCTCCCGAGAAATGACTTCTTTGAAGTGTTGCAGGGGAATACATGTGACTACGAGTACACTATCTAAAATTAATAGGCTATCTATTCTTTTAGAGAACACATCCTGTATCGTATTCATGTCGATAGAGTCATAGTCATAATCATCATTTGAATATTCAACCTCCCTACTCTATTTAGTTGTTGACTGACGTATCCTCTGGGATTTTGTAGGGGTGGCATCACTTTCATCTATGTCACTCCCTAAATGAGGTATGTATTTCCTTTATTTTGGGATGGTAGGTGCTTTGGGAAGAGTCAGCATTGTCTTCTTTCTCGCCACCTACTTCTTTTTACCTTCTTATTTAGATTTCTTTGCAATCTCTAGATCTGATGCTTAGGCCTCAAGAGAACTTGACGGCATTAACTTCTTTGGAATGAAGTATTTAGCATATTCATAGATTGTTACTTCCTGGACTGCAAAGGGCTAAATGTCACCATATATTCTAAATTCATCTTCATCCTTGTGGTACTTCATGCATTGGTGTAGTGTTGACGGGACGATGTCATACTCGTGCAACCAGGGGCAACCAAGAAGCTCCTTAAATGCAATTTCTATATCAATCACATGGAATTTGACATCTGTATGAAGTTCTCCAAATTCGAGGGAGAGTGTAAATGATAATAGGGTTTTTTTCCCCTTCTCATTAAAGCCATTTTCTATTAGCTTATCTGACCCAAGAAGTTCCATATCGAGGCACAATTATATTAGTGCTTTCAAACTAATTAAATTTATGGAGGAACCTGGATCGATTAGGATTCGACTGATAATCATTCCATTATGTCGAGCGTAATATATAGAGAGTAATTATGATCTGCTATTCTGACCATCATATCTTCTTCAGTTAAAGTGATGAACGATTCATTTCAAGATTGCAAGGCCGCTGTTATATTACGCTAGGCAAAATATGCCTCGTACAATATGGGAGTTTGGGGGCATTTTATAGTTATTTAATAAACCTTATCAACTCCTATCTACCTGCTTAGGAGGATTGGGTTCAAGTTTGTTAACCCACGCAGCATCCCAAGACGTCACGTGTGTTCCCATAAAATGCTCGTCGGGGACCATAGGAGTTTTGTAATTGCAATTAACCCTTGTGTACCTATGTGTATACAAACTATGATGTATGTATGGGGGGGGTCTTTAAAACTTTTACAAATGTCTTCTATCTGCTTGCATGGATGTTATGGATCCACTAGTGTTGCGTAGCAGCTTCTGAATTGAGTTATTCACTACTTTATACAGGTAGATTGTCGTGCACTACTTGTATGATTTATACAGGTAGATTGCAGTGCACTAACGAATATTCTGCTTTGGATATAGGTGAATCATAATTCCATCACCTGAATCTCATGACATATTTCATTATTTTGATATAGACCCCTTTTTCTCATTCACCAGGAGGTCCTTCTTAAAATTCATGATCGCTGCTTTAAAAAGAACTCCTTTCAAGATCTTTAGTGTAGTAGACCTTCGCATAATTGACCTTCAAAATGAATAGATGTATCTTGGTGCACTTGTTATTTCCAGTATTTATGGATATTAGAACTATTTTCTTCCCAAGTTTACAACCACGAAGAAATTTTAGAACACCAGGAAGTTTAGTTCGAATTTGTTCAAATATCTCTTCTATCTATCGGGAGGTGTCCTTCTCTGTGTGTTGGGTTATCATCATACCCGACGTACTTACAACTCTCAATCACTGTTATTTTAGGTGATATTTATACTTGTGTCCACAAGGATTTGTTGTACTAATGATGTACCCACTGTTATTATCCATAAGTGGCTCGTATTTATTTACAGAGACCCATTGTATCCACTACGATATCCTGGAAATGTTTGTAGGAGAGCCATTATTTTTGCATCATATCCACCGTTCACCAATCTCAGGTTGTTTGATATACTTGTTTGCAGTTTAAGATTGACTATGTGGGGGGGTTAGTACACCTGTTGCATATTTCTTACTCATATTTATAGAGAGTCCATTGTATTTACAACTCATTGATATTTCCTTTCTTTGGTGGACCACTGTACTTGCAAGTTGATCGGCTTTGATATTAATACTCCATATAGGTGACTATGCATCAATACTAGTCATGAAGTGATTGTTGATATTCAACAAAATGATTCATAGCTTAAATTGACATTTGCATTTCCATACTTGATTAAGTATTAAAAGTTTAGTTCTTTGCTATTTGTTCAGGTTTAAACCCAACTATGGTCTCTTGCAATGCATTTAAGTTCCTTGTGCAACTTAAGTTCAAATCCAGATCCTCATCATTTAGTTTATTTCTAGGACTTCTGTAAGTCTGCTTTGAAAGTTCGTTAAGAATGTTAAGCCCTCATGAACTAGCCCAAGGCTAACTAAGAGGGGGGTGAATTGGTATTTTAAAAAGTTTCTCAATCAAAACACAAACTCAAACCAAACCAAAATTTACCACAAAGAAAAATCAAAGTGCGTAAATTAAATGCGGAAAAAGCAGTAATAAAGAACACAAAAATTTATAGTGGTTCAGTCAACTTGACCTACGTCCACTCCCCGGAGCCTCTCCATAGGGTATTACACTAAACTCAGTGACTCTCCTTTTTCTCCCACAGCAAGGTGGAGAAGTCTTTACAAATCTCCTTTCTACCAACACCGATGAGGCAGAGAACTCGACTCCTTTCGCTTCCTTCAAAAGCAGGCAGAGAACCTCGATTGATTGCTAACGTAGACCTCTCTAGAACCTCCAAGGAACAAGGATGATGATCAAAGAAGACGACTCGGATCCTTGCTTGGAGCAACTTTTGTGAAACCTCTCATAAACTCCCCCTCACAAGATCCTCGCTCTCTCTCTCTCTCTCCCTTTCTCTCTCTCTCTTTTCTAGGCTCTCCCAGGTCAAGACAGCAGTAAAGGATACTCTCTTGGGTAAAACAAGATATCTTATATAGAAGAGCTTCGAAATATCTCTTAATTGTAACAAACTGACATTATCGTCTAGGACGACTTGAATATCGTCATGTACGATCAATAAAAATTTAGCTCAATCAGCCAGGACGATTTGGCACTATCAGAAGGTAGTTTATTCATATCATCTAGGATGATAGTATATCATCCTGTATGCTTAGTTCAATCCATTGAATATCATCCAGCAAATCGTCCTGGATGGATGTCTAGATGATGAAAATTTTGCTGTATCGTCTGGGATAATTAGCACAAAATGATAAATATCATTCAGAACATCGCCCAGAATGGATATCTGGATAATAGAAAAACAACTTGATCATATGGGCTGATATTCCTATCATCCCGGATGATTAGTACAATTAAGTACATATCGTCCAGAGCATTGCTCTGAATGGAACCAGGTTTATTGTACATCATCCAAGAAAAACTAAGGTTTTTTAGCTGATCATTCTGGACGATCCTGCGAAAGTCCAAGATGATATGATTGAGCAATCAAACCTTAATTACTTTCCTTAATTATCAGATTAATTTAGGCATAATTTTGTTGCATCGTCTAGGATGATGTCCCAAAATAAAAGATGCCCAAATAGATATAGTTGTTGATTCTTTTTTATTTAAGCTTATCATCTCGGACGATGCTAATATCATCCAGGATAATTTGCTTAATTGCGACTTCCTTAACGAGGATGCCCTAATTAGGGTTTTTATTTTTAACTGATCATCAATAATGATTTTTTAATCATCCCGAACGATGTGATTGAAAATAAAAAAAAAACTCTAATAAAACAGACAAAATTTCCCCCCCACGTGTATCTATGCAAGGTTACTTAGCAATAAGATCCACATCGATTATAATTGACTCAAGAAAGGGTAAAAGACATAAGCAATGATGTGTCCTAAGGCAAGATTGGGCTTCCTCCTATGTCTTGGATCTCTAATGCTTTTAGGTGCTCAATGTATTGAAAAATTAGATCAGAGGCATTAAATTCATGATGGGCCATGATATAGAAAGCGATGATCAAAATGAGTTGAGTGATTTGAATGCGATCACCATCTTTTGGAAGAACTGAAGTACAAAGGATATGTTGGATTGTCCTAGCATCTTTGAGTAAGCTGTTAGACTCTCCAACGTGATAAGAGGCATTGATGTTCCTTAGAAAGTGATTGGCTGGAGCCCAGTCATAGTAGGGATCTTGAGACAAGATGTGAAGATTGTCTCCAATGGCGGATAACTGTAGGAGCTCTTGACAGTATTGATCTGTGATTTTGACAGGACGTCTATTCACATAAGACTGAAGAGCAATGAAGTAGGAATTGATGCGAAGGCTAGCAAAGAATTCAAGCAGTAACTCTGAATTGAATGGGACGGTAAGAGTAAGGATAAAAGTGAGAGAAGTGTGAGCAAATAAGTCAAGAATTGGATAGGAAAGGATGTGAGGGTTGACAGTTTGGGATAAACTGATCCCAACCAACTTATATCATTGATAGGTGGCTTGATCGGCCGCCTCAGTGAAACGAGGGTTAAGATTGGCCCTCGAGGAGTTTCCAAAAGGCATACGAGATCTTTTTCCACTAGCCATGTTCAAGGAAAATGGAGAGGAAGTAAGAGAAAAGAAGATTCAAGGAAGAATAAATGAGAAAAAATATTTAAATGCCTCAGTTTTTAAAGAATTGGATTGATCGTATAGGACAATCAGGAGAAATAATTACGTCTAGGACGATTGGTCAAAAATGCAGTAAAGTAATCCAAGATGATCAGATATCATCCGAGATGATAAGACACAGGCGATCATCTTGATGAGTCATTTCAGATGACCGTTTAAACAGTAAATGTTCCAGGATGATTAGGTGGATCATCCAGAATGATCTACAATAATTGATTGTACAGGCTGACTTAAAGTTGTGTAACGAACATGCCACGTGGATCATCTAGGACGAACAGGTGGATCGTCTAAGATGATCACCAATAATTGAGCAGAAAAATGTGAAGAACATCCAAGATCAGGAGGATCATTCAAGATGATCACAAATAATTTAAGCAGAAGACGATCAGATCATCCAAGACGATAATACATTGTATAAGACGATCAGAAGCAGAAGAGTCAAATCAGCCATCAGATGTAATTTCAAGAGTGAATTGAACAAATCGTCCGGGATGATATGACAAAAAGTTTAAACTTAGAGGATGGATGGAGATGATTAGAGAAGATCCAAAAACATGAAAATCAACTATAAAAGATAAAAATAAAATACAAGAAAGACAGAAAATAACAAAAGGAATGAAAAAATAAAGGGTTTTTTTTTATCAAAGACCGAATATGATAATTCTCCATGTAATTGAATTAAAAATTTGCAAGAATCAATGAGTTAACATCGTCGAAATTCAAAAAATGGTAAAATTACTGATCCTGTTAGCCCTAGCTAGGACTTCTCCCAGGACAAACCATCTTTTGAAAACAAAGATCTAAATCAGAAAAATCAATTGGATAAGAAAAAGAGACCCGTTCAAAACTTGGTTCCAAAAAATTTTTTATTGAATAATATATCAAAGTAATTAGTCATGATCATGAATTCCAATATCAAGCCTTCGAAAAATATCAAGTGACAGATGAATTCTTCTAAGATTTAAAAGTTTGAAAGAGAAGAAAGCTTGCTTTAGGTGGGATTATTTTATGCCTCTTGTCAATTGATTTGGTGCACTTTGCGCATCTTTTAATTTTTGATACACTTTGTATATCTTTCTAAATTTGGCGTCATTGTGCATCTTTAGATTTGACGTCATTGGCCACTTTTTTTTTTTTTGCAAGCTAGATTCCTTTTTCAAAACTCTTAAATACTCTTAGTTATGAGTATATCTTCTAAATATTAGAGAAGAAAAACTCACTCTCTAATATAAGGAAGAATAAATCATAAAACATATTCGAAATCATATGATGAATACAACGACAAGATTACAAAAATCTTAAGGTAATATAAAGACTTTAAGAATTATATAAATAAGATAGATTACTTTAGCGAGATTGAAAATATCTCAATCACAATGTCCAGTTACTAATTTTAGATTGACTTTTATTTAAAAAAGAAAATTACACCACTAAAAGAAGTTAGAGGAAGGGAAACAATCAACGGTGTTTCTCCCTTTAACTGATTTAGGGATGTCAAACATTGGCTACAAATTTTTAAAAACAAAAATAAGACACAAGATATTAATTCAGCTATGATTAAAATAAACATAAAATATACGAAGGAAAATAAAATAACAGAAGTGAATCATATGAGAAGTACAACAAAAAATAAATAAAGAAAACTAAAAAAGGAAAACAACAAACAACATATAGAATTAAAAAAAAGTAAGAATCAAGTTCATGCATTTATGTCAATCACACCCAATTTGATCCTTAAAGTGCTGAATGTATCGAAGGCCACTAGATTAGTAAAGATGTCAGGTAGTTGATTCTCAGTTGCCATATGGTGTAACTCAATGTCTTCTTTGATTACATGGTCTCTAATAAAGTGATTTCTTATATCAATGTGATTGGTCATTGAATGTTGGATAGGATTCTTGGAAATGCAGATGGAACTAGTGTTGTCACAAAGGATTGAAATTGTGCCTACAGGTAATCCTAAATCTAGAATTTTTTACTTCAACTAAAGGACTTGGGCCACATATCTCCCTAAAGCAATGTACTCAACTTCAGCAGTGAAAAGTGCAACAGAGTTTTGCTTTTTACTGAACCAGGAAACTAAAGACTGTCCTATAAATTAGCAAGTCCCAGATCTAATCTTTCTATCCACCCTATAACCTACAAAATCAAAATAAGAATATCCAATAATCTCAAAAAAAGTGTTGTGCCTAGGATATCAGATTCCTAAGTTTTGAGTCCCTAAGAGATATATAAGAACTCTCTTAATTGTAATCAGGTAGGATTCTTTTGGATCAGCTTGAAATCTAGCACAGAGATAAACACTAAATATTATATTAGGTTGGCTAACAGTCAGGTAAAGTAAAGATCCAATCATCCCTCTATACTTCTTTTGATCAACAGATTTTTTATTTAGGTCCTCATCCAACTGAACACTAGAGGTCATGGGAGTATTAATTGGCTTGGCTTTATCCATTTCATAATTCTTCAAGATGTCCTTTATATACTTTGATTGATTTAGAAAGGTTTTATCATCCAATAGTCTTATGCTAAACCCTAAAAAGTAGGATGACTCTCCTATCATACTAATCTCAAATTCCTTATTATTTTAGAAAAATCATCACAAAGCCTTTTATCAGAAGATCCAAAAAATATATCATCGATATAGATCTAAATAATGAGTAATTCATCTCCGACTTTCCTCAGAAAAAAGATGGTGTCTATGCTCCCCTTAACAAACTCCCTCTCTAGTAAAAATGTGCTAAGCCTCTTATACCAAGCTCTGGGTGTCTGCTTTAATCCATAAAAGGCCTTTTTTAATTTAAAAATATAATTTGGAAATTGAGATCTCTTAAAACTTGGGGGTTTCTCTACAAAAATATCCTCTTTTATTATCCCATTTAGAAAGGTACTATTAACGTCCATTTGGAAAAGCTTAAATCCCTTATAGCAGACAAAGGCTAGTAACACTCTAATGGCTTCCAATCTAGCTATAGGAGTAAAGATCTCCTCAAAATTAATCCCATCTATTTGGTTGTACCTGTTAGCCACCAATCTCACTTTGTTCCTAGCCACCACACCGGAATCATTCATCTTATTCTTAAAGACCCATTTGGTTCCAACTATACTTTGTCCCTTTGGTCTTTCTACTAGCTCCTAAACATCCCTCCTAACAAATTGGTTTAATTCCTCTTGCATGGATAAAATCCAAAATTCATTAGATAGGGCTTGATTGATATTGATGGGTTCAGTCATTGAGATAAAGTCAGAGGGGTTCACTTCCTTCCTAAGTCCATGCCTAATCCTAAAACTTTTAGAAGGGTCTCCTATGATCAGTTCTTTAAGATGACTAAAAAAATATCTCCAATCTCTAAGCAAGGTGTGTGTAGGTTCAACCCTTTTCTCTATATTTGTATTTTCTACTCCTTGGGTAATCTCACCTACTTCTTTAGTGTTTTGGGGCTCTACCCTCTTCTCTAATTTTTTAACTCCTTTGATAGTATCTACAACATCATCTTTATCCTTAACTCTAGAATTTTTAGGATCAGATTCATCAAACACTACATTAGTAGTCTCCTCCACCACCAATATCCTCTAATTAAACACCCTAAAGGATTTCCCCACACTTGAATATCCTAAGAACACTCCTTCATTAAATTTTAGGTCAAATTTTCATAAGTGTGACTTCCCATTATTAAGAATAAAAATCTTACAGCCAAAGATATGGAGATGAGAAAGGTTGGGTGTACTACCCTTAAGGATCTTATAAGGTGTCTTATCAAGTTTGGCTCTAACATTCACCCTATTCAACACATAACAAGCTGTATTTACCACTTCAGCCCAAAAGTATTTTGGAAGTGAATACTCAACAAGCATGGCTCTAGCAGCTTCAACAAAGGTTCGGTTCTTCCTTTTAGCTACCTCATTCTACTGAGGGATCTTATGAGCTGAGAAGTTGTGACTAATCCCCTTATCCTCACAAAAGTCTCCAAATATCTCAGAATTTGAGCTTGCCAATGTTGATCGTCTAGGAATAACTAAGGTTTTTTGAACTAATCGTCTCAGCCGATCTTGAGATCGTCCAGGGCGATGTGATCGTATCAATCATCCTTAATTGCTTTTCTTAATTACTAGATTAATTTAGGCATAATTGTATCAAATTGTCTAGGATAATACAAGACCATCCTGTTCGATTTTCAAAAATAAAGAATGCCTAAATAGATCATGGCGGCTGATTCATTCTGTTTTAAGCCTATCATCCTGGCCGATACATGTATCGTCTAGGTCAATTGGCTAATAATAGCGGCCTTAATCATGATGCCTTGATTAGGGTTTCTATTTTGAACTCGATCGTCTAGGATGATATAAATATCGTTTGGGACGATATGAGTAAAAACAAAAGTTCTAAGTCATACAAAAAAATCACTCAAGTGTGTGTGTGTGTAGGGTTACTTAGCATCAGAACACTTCAAAAGATTATAATTGACTCAAGAAAGGGAAAAATAAAATTATAGATGACTCAGACCTAGTCTACCCAAACTTGAGATGGTTCCGATTGCCATCCAATCTTGTGGTCCTAAAAAGTTAGTAGGCAAGGCGACTTAGAGAAACAAGAGTGTTTGCTAACATCAAAATCATAATCCTTGAAAAACACATTTGCAATAATCTCCCTCTTTTTGATGATGGCAAACACTTTAACGATTAATTCTAAAACAACAGTCCAAAACATAAAAAAGCTTTCAAATTTCAGAAAAAAATAATACAAGTACAAATATAATACTCCCTCTTTTGACATCTCAAAAAAGAGAAGGAAACTAAAACAAACTAAAGTAGCTAAAAAACTAAAAGAAAAACACAATATAGAGAAAATAAACTACAGAAAACAGAAACTAAAACTAAAGAAACGAGGGACCCTGATCATCAGACGGAGGTGGAGGTGGTGGCTGCTGAAAGTAATAAGAGAGTGAAGCAAACTATGCCCCAAACCAGGCCATGTCTTGGTCGTGCTGTTGATGCTAGAGGGCTACGTCCTCATCGTGCTGCTGCTGCTGGTGAGCTATGAAAGTGTCGAACTGGGCCTCCAACTGATCAAATCTCTCCACCAACTGATCCAGCTATAAGTGATGGCGGAGAGGAACAGGTTCAGGAACGGGAGCGGGAGCCTCCTCCTCCTTGGCCCCCTAAGCTTCCCCATCTCCTAGGTGGAGACGAGTACCATGAAGGACATTGAAGGAACTGTTTGAGTAGTAGGGAGGCTGAAGGTCGTGACGAGCAGGATATTGAAGTTGATATTTAGTTTCAAGAACATAAGCTATGAGGTGTCCTAAAGTAAGGTTGGGTTTCCTCTTATGACCCGGATCATAAATTATTGTTAAATGATCAATATATCGAAAGATCAAGTCAGTAGCATTAAACTCTCTATGGGCCATGATGTAAAAGGTAGTAAGAGAAAGCAATGGAGTGATGTAAACTCGGTCTCCCACCTTTGGAATAATGGAGGTGCGAAGGATATGTTGGATTGCCCTAGAATCTTTGAGTAAAGAGCTAGTCTCTACAACATGAAAAGGTGTGTTGGTGTGGCGAAGAAAGTGGTTTGCAGAGGACCAGTTAAAATCAGGATCAGAGATAATTGTATACAACTTATCCCCAGTGGTGGATAGCTGCAACAATTCAGCATAGTCCTAGTATGTGATCTTGATAGGGTGTCGATTTACATAGAAGGTGAGGGCAGTGTAGGAGGAGTTTATGTAGAGGATTACGAAAAATAAGTTCATAAGAGAAGGGGACAGCGAGAGTAAGAATAAGCATAGAGAAGTGTGAGTGAAGAGGTCTAATACCGGATATGAGAGGTGGACATGATTAATTATTCTAGAGAGAGTGATCCCGCATTCTTTGTACCGATGGTAGGCAGCCTGATCTTCTGCCTCCCTGAATCGAGGGTTTAATGTGGCCCTCGAGGAGCTTCCAGAGGTCTAACGAATGCGCTTTCCTCCAGCCATAGCAAGAAATCAGCAAGTAGACAAGAGATGAGAAGAGGATTGAAGTGAGAAATATGGCCAGAATGCTCTGAATTTAAAGAAATGGACACATCATCAAGGACGATAGTAAAATTGTCCAGGACGATCTGGTTTAATAATTACATATAGGCTGATTGGTCAAAAAGGCGGTCTGATCGTCCGGGCCGATCAGATATCAGCCGGGATGATTAGACACAAATGATCATTTTGAGGAGTCCGGCTGGACGATCATTGAAAAAGCCGATCGTCCAGGCCGATTAGGTGTATTGTCCAGGATGATGCTCAATAATTGATCGTACCGATCGAATTTAAAATGTTTAAAATCTGTGTCACGTGTATCGTCCAGGATGAACAATGGATCGGTCAGGACGATTGTTCAGTAATAGATCATCCCACATGATTTTAAAGATTTTAAATGTACTGACACGTGTATCGTCCAGGACGATCAGGTGTATCAGCCAGGACGATGTACATAAATGCATCGGCTAGGACAAAAACTTTATCGGCCAAGATGATCAAGATGATTATAATAGAGTTCAATTAGATCGTCCAATATGATATGGGATCATCTAGGATGATGAATTTTAGCAAAGTTAGAAAAGTCCAACAAATGGATTTTGAACAGAGATAGTTCAATCATTTAGGACGATAAAAATATCGGTCAGGGCGATGTGACAAAATTTGGAAAACCAGGGAAAGATGGAGATGATCAAAGAGAGCCAACAAATAATAAAACCAATCTAAAAAGAACAACGAAAAAAATAAAAAAAGATAAAAATAATTAAAGATTTTTTTTTTTTGAATTTTTTATTTTTTTTAAGTTTTTGCAAAGCAGCATATGATAAATTTCCCAAATAATTAAATTTTAAAGATTCAAAAGATCAATGAGTTAACAATGTCAAAATCTGAAAATGGTAGAATATTCGATCTTGTTAACCCTAGCTCGGACTTCTTTCAGGGCACAAATCATCTTTTTAAAATAGATTGCCTAACTCAGAATAAACAAATTGGGTTAAAAGAAGATCCGTTCAAAACTTGCTCCAAAGAAAAATAACTTATAGAATAATATACCAAAATAATCTGTCTCAATCATGATATTTGAAGTCAAGCTTTTGAAAATATCAAGTAACTCATGAATTCTTCTAAAACTTTAAAAGTTTGAAAGAGGGGTAAACTTGTCTTATGTGGGCTCATTTTATGCCTCTTATCAATTGGAATGGCACTCTTTGTGCATCTTTTGATTTTTTATACACTTTTGTGTATATAAATTTTTCAATTTAGTGTCATTACGCATCTTTTTGTTTTTAGCATCATTGGCCTTTTTATTTTTTTGTTCTTGCAAGCTAGATCCCTTTTTCAACAACTCTTAAAATATAATTAGTTCTGAGTAGATCTTCCAGATATTAGAAAAGAAAAACTCACTTTCTAATATAAGGAAGAATAGACCACAAAGCATACTAGCAATTATATGATAAGTGCAATGGCAAGATTTCATTTAACTTGAAAGATGTATAAAAGCTTTGAATATTATAAATATAAGGTAGATTACTGTAGCAAGATAAAAAAGATCTTAATTTCAAAAACTAATTGTTAATATGTGATAAACTTTTGTTTAAAGAAGAAAATTATACCACTAAAAGAGGTTAGAGGGAGGAAAACCATCAACGGTGTTTCTCCCTTTAACCGATTTAGAGATGCTAATCACTGGCTATAAATCTCCAAAATTTAAGAACAAGAAAAAATCATCATAAAAAAAAGCAAAGCAAAAATAACTAAAACAACTAAAAAGAAACATGCACAAAAGACAGAAACTAACGATGATCAACACATGCATTTCAAGAATTTATTAAGCAGCAATTTTAAGCAATTATAAGTTGCGAGCCTCCGTTTGTCCAAGAATCATATGCTTCTCACGAGGTCTTTGGTGAGAACAATCCTGCAAAAATCAACAACTGATAGATTTAGGAACCCAAACAGGTTTAGGTCCCTTCTTATAAAAAGTAAAGGGCAATGCATGTGTGCTACGCTGTGAATAATGCAATTTTGGTCTCCACACCCAATGTGTACTATGCTTCAAATGCTTTTTATTTAATTCATCAAGTAAAGCCTGTGATTTGAATCAATCGTTGAATGATCCTTGAGAATAATTTCATGCTCTTTTTGTAAATTCAAAAGCTCCAATTTTAAACTAGCATGAGTTTTCTTAAGTTTTTTGTATGATGCATGAATTTTCTCATAAATTTTAAATAATTGATCATAAGTTTGTTTACATACCTCTTCCTCCTAACATTGATCAAGTTGATCTTTTGCCATTAAGCACAAGTTTGTTATTTCTTCCTCAGGTTCAGTTTCAAATGAATCAGAAGCAGATTCTGCCTAGAACGTCTTTTGAATTCTCTTCTTGTCCTTCTTGAACTTAGGTTTCTCCTCACTCTTTTCTTTGCTAGAGTGATCCTGAAGTGTAGGACAATCAGCTCTGATATGTCCAGTCTTCTTGCATTTAAAACAAACAAGATCAGAAGATTCTTTAGAATGTTTGTTATCCTTACCTTTTCTCCAATTTTGATGATGCTTGTGACTCTTCCTTAGAAAGCTTTTGAATTGCCTTGTGATTAAGGCAATGTCATGGCTTTCAGATCCAGAAGAATCAGAGTTCATGTTGTTGACCTTCAATGCCACAGTTTTCTCCATTTCTTTGATTCACCCCTTGCTCGAAAGCAATGAGTGAGCCAAATAAGTTATCAAATGAATAGGTATTTAAATCTTTAGATTCAGTGATTGCAGTGATTTTAGCATCAAAAAAAGGAAGAAAAGCATCTCAAAATCTAGTTCACTTTTTCATAATTTGAAAGTTCTCTTCCTAAGGCATACAAAGAAGTTATAATTTGAGTAAACCTTGTATACATTTCAGAAATTGATTCAGAAGGTTTCATACAAAAAAGTTCATAATCATGTAAGAGAATATTCAAACGAGATTGCTTAACTTCATTAGTTCCTTCATAAGTAATGCATAACTTATCCCAAATCTCTTTTCCAGTAGAGCAAGTAGAAACACGCATGTAGTCTTCAGATTTTAAAGCACAGAAAAAATAATTCAAACACTTCGCATTAAGTTGAGCTAAATCTCTTTCATCAAAAGTCCATTTAGTAAAAAGCACTTCAATTTTAATTCCATTAAGTTTACAAGAAGGTGGAGAATATCCTTCTTTAATAAGCATCCACATGCGATAATTAATTGATTGCAGAAAAGTAGACATGCGAGTTTTCCAAAAATCAAAAGGTAGATTATCAAACAAAGGAGGTCATGTAATAGAATATCCTTCCGTTGTATTATGATTTCCAAAGTTAGCCATGGATCAAAATTCAAAAAAGTTTTCAAACTCAGTTTTTATGAATCCCGCTCTAATACCACTTGAAAGTTCGTTAGAAATGTTAGGACCTTATGAACTAGCCCAAGACTAACCAAGAGGGGGGATGAATTGGTATTTTTAAAAAAAATTTTAACCAAAGCATAACAAAGCTCAAACCAAAATTACCACAGAAAATAAGTGCAAAAAAATTAAATGCGAAAGCAATAAAAAGAACACAAGGGTTTATAGTGGTTCAGTCAACTCGGCCAATGTCCACTCCCCGGAGGCGTCCTCCGAGTATTGCACTACCAAAGTGACTCTCTTTTTGCTCCCACAGCAAGGCTGAGAAGCCCTTACAAAAACCTCATTTTTGTCACCCCCGGCAAGGCAGAGAACCAAACTCCTTTTGCTTCCTCCTGAAGCAGGTAGAGAATCATGATCGATCACTGAAGCTTACCTCTCCCAACCCTTCCAAGGATAGGAGACTCTAGTGGAAGAAGAAGTGGAACAATGCTTGGAGCAACCCTTGTAAATCTCCCTCACAAGCTCCCCCTCATAAGATCCTCTCTCTCTCTCTCTCTCTCTCTCTCTCTCTCTCTCTCTCTCTCTCTCTCTCTTCTCTAGGCTTTCTCAGGTTAAGACAGCAGCAAAAGATTGCTCAAAATGTTAAACAATAGCTCTTAAATAAAAGAGCTTCAAAATAGCTCATTAATTGCAAGTTGCTGATATTATCATCTAGGATGATAGGTATATCATCCTATACGATCAGTGCAATTTAAGCCTAATCAGCCGAGACAATCTGGGATGAATAGAAGAAAGGTGTTCCTATCGTCTAGAATGATAATAAATCATCCCGTATAATTAGTTCAAATCACATACCATCGGTTAGACAATCACTCTGAAAAGAGTTCTGTACGATTTCAAAATAGCTTGATCGTCCGGGCCGATCTCACGATCGTACCGGACGATTAGTTCAAATCAGAGGAAAATCATCCAGAGCATCGCCCGGAATTTGAGCTGGCCGATCCTTATCGTCCAGATCATCGCCCGAAATTTGAGCTGGCCATGTTGATTGTCTAGGAGCAACTAAGGTTTTTTGAATTGAACATCCCAGCCAATCTTGAGATCGTCCAGAATGATGTGATTGTATCAATCATCCTTAATTGTTTCCTTAATTGCCAGTTTAATTCAGGCATAATTATATCAAATCGTTCAGGATGATACAAGATTGTCCTGGCCGATTTCCAAAAATAAAGAATGCCTAAATAGATCATGGAGGCTGATTCATTCTATTTTAAGCCTATCATCCTGGCCGATACATGTATCGTCCAGGCCGATCGGCTAATAACGGCTGCCTTAATCATGATGCCTTGATTAGGGTTTCTGTTTTGAACCTGGTCGTCTAGGATGATATAAATATTTTCTGGGATGATGTGAATAAAAATAGAAGTTCTAAGTTAGATAGAAAAATCACTCAAGTGTGTGTGTGTATGGTTACTTAGCATCAAAACACTTCAAAAGATTACAATTGACTCAAGAAATGGAAAAAGAAAATTACACACTGACTCAGACCTAGTCTTCCCAAACTTGAGCTGGTTCCGATTGCCGTCTGATCTTGTGGTCCTGAAAAGTTAGAAGGCAAGGCAGTCGTAGAGAAACAAGAGTATTTTCTAACATCAAAATCATAATCCATGCAAAATAGATTTGCAACAGGTATTGCACTAAACTCAATGACTCTCCTTTTGCAGAGAAGCCTTTATAAACCTCCTTTTTATCGACACCAATGAGGCAAAGAACACGACTCCTTTCGCTTTCTCCTGAAGTAGGCAAAGAATCTCAATCGATTGCTGAAGTAGACCTCTCTAGAACTTCCAAGGAATAGGGATGACGACAAAAAATATGACTCGGATCCTTTCTCGAAGCAGCCTTTGTGAAACCTCTCACAAACTCCCCTTCACAAGATCCTCTCTCTCTCCCTTTCTCTCCCTCTCCTCTAGGCTCTCCCAGATCAAGACAATAGCAAAGGATACTCTCTTAAGTAAAATAAGAGATCTTATATAGAAGAGCTTCATAATAGCTCTAAACTATAATAAACTAACATTATCGTCTAGGACGATCTAAATATCATCCGGTACGATCAGTACAAATTTAGCTCAATCAGCCAAGACGAATTGGGATGATCAAAAGGTAGTTTATTCATATCATCCAGGATGCTAGTATATTATTCTATATGATTAGTTCAATCCATCGAATATCATTTAACACATCATCCTGGATGGATGTCTGGACGATGAAAAATTTACTGTATCATCTAGGATGATCTCACAATCATCCGGGATGATTAGTACAAAATGATGAATATCATCCAAAACATCACCCTGAATGGATGTCTAGATGATGGAAAATTAACTTGATCGTCCGGGCCAATATCCCTATCATCCCAGATGATTAGTTTAATTCAATACATATTGTCCAGAGTATCGCCCTAAATGGAACCAAGCCAATTGCGCATCATTCAAGAAAAGCTATGGGTTGTTAACTAATCATTCTCGGATGATTCTGCGATCATCTAAGATGATAAATTCGAGCAATAAAACCTTAATTGCTTTCCTTAATTATCTAATTAATTTATGTATAATTTTGATGCATCATTCAGGATGATGCCCTGATTGATGTCCAAAAATAAAAGATGCCTAAATAGATATGGTGGGTTATTCTTTCTGATTTGAGCCTATTATCTCTGATGATGCTAATATCATCTAGGATAATTCGCTTAATTATGGCTACCTTTAATCAGGATGCCCTAATTAGGGTTTCTATTTTTAATTAATCATCCAGGATGATTTTTTGATCGTCTCGGATGATGTAATTGAAAATAGAAAATTTTAATCAAACAGACATAATTCTTCCCCCACGTGTGTGTGTAAGGTTACTTAGCATCAGAATCCACATCATTTATAATTGACTCAAGAAAGGGTAAAAGACACTTGACATATATTACAAACTAACTCAGCCCTAATCTATCTAATATTGAGCTGGTTCAATTTACAATTTGATCTTATGGACTATTAACGTTAGTAGGCAAGACAGTTGTAGAAAAATATGAATGTTTGTTATCATCAAAACTTTATCCCCTGAAGTTAGATTCGTAACATGCTTGTTGATTTTATTTAGTTCAAGTGTATGTGATTGTTCAAGTTCAGATTCACCAAGTTCATAAGTCCCATTTGATGCTATATAGCTCGAGTTCAAGTGTCTGTCCACAGCGCAAGCTTCTTGTTCAAAGTCTTTTGAAGTCTTTGCAAGTTCAATTGCATGCTCAAATTGATTTGAATTTGGCTCCAGTTTGATCTTATTTTATTTAGGTTTGATGTCATTTAGATTTTGTTTAGGTTCAAGTCCACCGTTCATGTTCAGTCAAGCTCAAAGGTTCACAAGTTTGAGTTCAATCCTTATCCTTTTTTAGATAAAATTTTGACAGCCTCCTAGCGTCTCCCCCGTTTAGGGGAAAAATCAAGAGACAGGCTACCCACCACGTCAAGAAAGATGTGCACGGTTGATGTTGTGAGACACCATGGCCATAATTTTTGTCATCCACCATGCCATAAAAGGCATGGATGGGTCTTTAAAGCAGATATTTGAAAAATGAAGTTCTTTCCCCGCATGCGTGCATGGTTGGTCCCTTGGCGTGCCAGGAACACAAAAAAAAAGACTTTAGGGGGATTACCCACTTTGCCACAAGCACCAGAGCAAACTTCCTCCCACAACACTAAGAAAAATGTGTATGGGTTGTTATTCACCCCATTGTAAGTGCCGAGGGTAGGTTCTCCCAAATTTAGTATGTTATACCTTGGCGAGCGGATGTCGGCAGGTATGGTACGTATATATCAAAGCACAAGAGAGGTTCTCACTTTTTCTTTTTTTTTACCTAACATTATTAATCATAAATAATTATAATTATCCTTAATTAATTATAATTAATTAAAATAATTAATTACATTTACTCAAATAAATTAAAATAATTAATTATAATTAAATTTAATTAATTATAAATTATTCATATTAATTAATTTTAATAAATGATAGCTAATTAATATTAATTAATAATAGTTAAAAATATTAATTATAATTAATTAAAATTAATTATAATTAATTAAAATTATTTAATTAAAATTAAATAGAATTAATTATAATAAATATAATTAATTAAAATAATTATAAACAAAATTACTTTTAATTAAAATCTCAAATAAGTTCATTCCTCGGTTTTCTCAATTTTGCTTAAATAGGGCAATTTGGCAAAAGGATTTATGCATGAATTGAGGAGGATTTATGCTAAATCCTGCCAATTGCCATTAGATTGCCCCGCAAATCTCATGACCGAATCCCTCTGCTTCCCTCATTTTACCTTAAATCATGGATTTACCAATACTGTGATGTAGTGAATTTACTAGATCTAGCCAAAGGAATGCGTATAAGGGAGAAAGTTACCTTTACAACGAGCTCCCGTCCTTTCTTGTGATCAAAATGGAGTAACTTAACAAGCTCTGCTAGGGTTCCTCCAGTTTGTCTTCCTGCCGCCACTCCAGCCGGGGGCTTCTCCCCATGGCTGACGTTGATTTTCCACCCCTCCCCTCCTCTTCCGCCATTATTGCGTCTCCTGGTAGCTCTATTCTTCCTCTTTGGAAAAACCTTCTCAATACCACCCCTTAAGTTTCCACGAACTTTTCTCACTCCCTTTCCTTTGTCCCCACGCAAAACTTCACGGCTCATTTTACTAGCGATCAATTTGTTGCTGGAGCTTCGGAATGGTCACTCTCTCTGGTTGGATATTCCATTGGGAATAGACCTTTTTATGAAGCCCTACTTGCGGTGATCAAAAAGACCTGGTTGCCTAAAGGCTCAATCTCTCTTCTTACTATGGATGATGGATTTTTCCTACTAAAATTTACAGCTCTTGAAGACTACGAACATGCCTGGACTGGGGGCCCCTGGTTCTTTTTCGGTAAGCCCTTCGTATTACAGAAATGGAGCCCTGATTTTGTTCCGAAGAGTGAGGAATTCCCCTCCATTCCTTTGTGGATAAAAATTATGAACCTTCCACTCTCTCTATGGACTCCGGAAGGTATCTCTAAACTTGCTAGTTGTATTGGAATTCCTATTGCTGTAGATGGCTTAACTACGGCTAAAACTCGTTTAACGTTCGCAAGAGTTTGTGTTCAAGTCACAAGCAGTTCCTCTTTTCCTGAGGAAATTTATTACAATGTTGATGGGAAAACTACTCCTTTAAGGGTTCAATATGATTGGAAACCTGAAAGCTGCTCCCAATGTGGTTCAATAATGCACCCTCCGTCTCTTTGTCCGAAAGACCCCATCTTAAAACCCCACATTGCCAACCAGCAGAGAGGCAGGAGCTCCAGTCGGAAGGCACGTCCTTCCCCCCCACCCAGACTTACGATCCCAAAATATACCCCACCGATCCGAACAGCCCAGCATAATCCTGGACCTGACCAGCCGCCTATCCTGCCACCCACTCAAAACTTTGCTTCTTCCTCTACCTCTCTGCTACCAAATTTGAATTCCCCATCTGAGGAAATCCAGGATATAACGGATATTATTCTTCAACCAAAACAGCCTCCACCCCTCAATACAGCCAATAAATTTCAAGCTTTGTTTGATCAAGTCAAACTCGATGAGATAGTCCAACCAACCTCCTCTCCCAAACACAACCACAGCCGACCCAACACCAGCTCTTCTGACACTGATAACCAAAACCATAATAGTCCCCCCCACTCTTCACCCCGTAATCACCAACCAAACATCCCCCCATCCTCCAATGAAGCTAACAATGTTGCTTCCAGCTCCACAAAATACCAGCCACCTAATACCCAAAAACAAAAACAAACTAGAGGCAAGCAAGGGAAAAAGGCCTCTACCCCCAACTCAAAATCCCAATGACCCTTCCTAATCTTGCATCTTGGAATATTCGGGGATTTAACAACCCGGACAAAGTGTTTTGCTGCAAAAAACTTGCCCACTCCCATAATCTTGATCTTATCTTCATCCTTGAAGCTAAAATCTCTCATGCCAACCTCTCTAACCCCTGGTTTGTTGCCAATCACAAAATTTTCTTGAAGGAAGGCTCTTGTGACAATTTCCAATGTTCCTCTCCTGGGCGCATTTGGGTGAAATGGAATGATGAAGCCATTAACTTCATCCCTCAGTGTATGACTAACCAATTTATTCATGGCATTATTCAAATTAATTCTAATACTACCTGTGCTGTAACTGCAGTTTATGCTAGCAACTCTATCAGTGAAAGACAAATTTTGTGGAGGAACTTAGAAGAATTGGCTGGTAATATTCAATCTCCTTGGGCTATTATAGGAGATTTCAATTGTTGTCGTACTTCCGGTGAAAAAGTTGGTGGTTCTGCGTTAACCAACTCTAATCTTGGTGACTTTAACAACATGGTTTTCAATACTGGGATGCATGACCTTTCCTCGGTTGGTCACTTCTTCACCTGGCACAATCAGCAACAATACAATCCAATTCATATCAAACTTGACCGGATTTTGGTCAATGACCTTTGGATTGAAACCTTTCCAAACTCCTTCTACAAAGTTGATGATCCTGGTTGCTCGGACCACTCTCCACTTGTTCTAATGAATTCCACTGATTATAGTAAAAGGCATAGATTTATGTACAAAAACTACTGCACCAAATTTCCAGAATACTGGAGTTGTCTTGTGGATGCTTTCTCTCTTCCTAACAATAGCAGTCCTCTTAGCTCTTTCATTTTCAAGCTTAAGATGCTTAAGAATTCTTTGAAGCATAAAAATTGGTCCAATGCCAACAATATCCAAATTGAAATCGACTCTCTCAAGAATCAGCAGCACAATGTGCTTTCCCAAATCCAAAGCAACCCTATGGATCCTCAACTCAATCGCAGTCTTAAGCTTATTAACTCTAAGCTTACTCATTACCAAGGCACTCTTACTAGTTGGATCACACAAAGAGCAAAGGTGAATTGGCTAAAATTTGGTGAAGATGACTTAAGTTCCTTTATTCAAAAGTCAACATTACCAAAAATTGCAATCGTATCAAAGAGATCACCAACGATCAAGGAACCTTCAACTCCCATGCTGATATTGCCAATATCTTTGTCAATCATTACAAAAAGTTATTTAACTCTCCAGCTCCTAATAGCCCGGACCATCTCCTCAATGATTTTCCGGCTGGAAACTTAATTCCTGAACATCTAGTGTCCAGCCTTATTGCACCTGTCACCTTGGAGGAGATTAAACACATCATTTTCACTGGGAAATCTAATTCAGCACCTGGACCTGATGGATTCACCTTTGAATTCTATAGATCTTCTTGGAGTGTCATTCAGTATCAACTTTCCAAAGCGATTCTCTCCTTTTTCAGCTCCGGTTACATGCCTAACCAAGTCAAAGCCACTGCTCTTACTCTAATTCCAAAGCATCCTCACGCCAATAATGTAAAGGATTTCCAGCCCATTGCTCTTTGTAATGTTATCTATAAGATTATTGCTAAAATCTTAGCAAATAGGATGAAGTTGGTCCTACCTCATATCATCCACCCGAGCCAGGGTGGTTTTATCCACAAGAGAAGCATTTCTGATAACAGTTTGTTAGCTGCTGAGCTCCTTGGTATTTTTAATGCCAAGGGAAGAACAAATTCTTCTGTGCCAAATTTGATATCACGAAAGCATTTGACATGATTTCTAGAGACTTTCTCTACAAGAGGTTAGAAGCTGAGGGTTTCCCGGACCTTTTTATTTCTTGGATTAAGGCTTGTACGACCAACGTTCACTTCTCCATTTGCATAAATGGGGTGCTTGAAGGCTATTTTAACTCAACTTCGGGTATTAGACAAGGATGCCTGCTCTCCCCCTACTTGTTTAGCATAGTTATGGACAGTTTATCCTCTAAATTTGAGCTTGATACTACTCATAACACCTTCTCCGGGATTTCTGTTGGGAACTGCATGGTTTCACATCTCATGTTTGCTGATGACCTCTTGGTTTTTGGAGCTGCCACCAATAACAATGCTCAAACTTTGAATACCATCCTTAGAGATTTTGCTGATTCTACTAGTCTACATGTTAACCCTCACAAAAGCACTATTCTGATTTCTAAAGACACTCCTACTGCTGTGAGTATTTGTAACATCCTTAATATTCAGCAATCCCACAGTCCCATCAAATATTTGGGTTTACCTATATTTTACAAGAAACTGAAAGTGAGTGACTTTCAGCCATTGATTCAGAAAATCTCCTCTCTTTTAGATGGTTGGAAAGCAAAAACACTATCTCTTGCGGGCAGAATACAATACATCAAATTCACCATCTGTAATACCATTGCTTACTGGATTCGTGGCTCCATCATACCCAAGGGTTGTTGCAAACTGATTAACCGTATGTGTTCTAGATTTACCTTTTTTGGCAATATCAATCATAGAAACTAGCCACTGTATCCTGAAAAGACACGTGCTGCCCCAAAATTAATGGAGGATTGGGTATTCCTTCCATTGATTCTCTATACTACAGCCACGCTTGCTCTATCATCTGGAGATTCCTTAGCTCAAGCAATCTTCTTTTTAGTTGGTGGAAATCTAAATATCATTCTCTCTGGAATCTTATGGCTGTGAAAAAGTCCTACTACTGGGACTACATTTGCAACACTGCTAATAGTATTAAAAACTGCATTTCTCTCTCTATTACCTCTATTAGTGATCTTTCTGTTATTTGGGACCCTTGGTGTGGTGGATTTTCCATTGCTGATTTACTTAGCAATTCAAATTCTCTTATGGATTACTCACAATATTTTGATTGGAAAGTCTCTAATATTATCCTGGATGGGAAATGGAATCTCCTGGATATTTTTGGTAGCAACATTGCAACTCTCATTAATTCGATTTCTATTGAATCTAATGAGGAAATTCATACTTGGAATGGTAAACTGAACCCGAAATTTGGTGATTTCTTTACCCAGTTCTTTATTAACTGTAATAAGGTAACTTGGCACAACTTCATTTGGCATAAGAAAGGGGCTCTACGTTTCTCGGTTTACGCTTGGTTAGCTTTTAAAGGTGGTCTCAAAACTTATGATGTCTTAGCATCTCGTGGTATTGTGGTTCTTAATTTATGCTGCCTTTGTCATTGTGATACGGAAACCACTTCCCATTTATTCTTTGAGTGTTCCTTCTCTTTTGATGTGGCGAAATCTCTCATCCCCTGCCTGTAAGGTCTGCTCATGAGACCAAATATGTATCAACTCTATGAAAAAATTCTGGAGCAGGGTTACACTTCACTGACGAGGAATTTTTACCTTCTTACTGCTTCAGCCATGCTTTACTACATTTGGAGGGCAAGAAACGATAGGCTATTTGGTGGCACTTTTGATTGTTCTGCCACTGTTGTTGCCAAAATTAGAAAAGCTTTTAATTACAAGACTCATGGCTGGAACAAATTTTGATTTTTCACTGGCTACCCTCTACGCCAAATCTGGTTGCTTGCTGCATCTCTGTTTGGACGGATCCACAATTTTTGAGGCACTGGAAGACTCGTCTATCTGCTACGCTTGACTGGGTTCTCAATTTTGATTGGACGATGATGATCGCTGATTTATTTCAGCAGCCCCTTGGATGGTCTTCTTAGCAACCAGGGGCAATGCTCAATTCTAGCCAACACGAATTTTTGACCCTCCTCGAGTATATTGAGCATCTTATCTGAGTCCTGGGCTTATTGCCCTGCTGCTGTTTTGCAATTCCATTTGTAACTTTTCTTTTCTCTTTAGAATCCTCAATCTCATTTTGCTGTGAGATTTTGGATTATTTTGGTGCTTTCTTACTTGTAATTTCTCTTTATGCAATGAATTGGGCTAAGCCCCTAAAATTCCCAAAAAAAAAAAAAATGGAGTAACTTCCAATCCTAAAGAAGGGAATGTCATCAGAGAAGGTAGGGGTCAGTCTACTTGGAGAGGAGATATGTTGAAGAATCTCTCTCTCTCTGACCCATCTCTCTCTCTCTCTCTCTCTCTCTCTCTCTCTCTCTCTCTCTCTCTCTCTCTCTCTCTCTCTCTCTCTCTCTCTCTCTCAGTTTCTCTAGACTTAAGGAGTCGAACAAGGCTTAGGGCAAAGGGATATTTGGTGAGAGCTTCAGTTCAATAGAGTTGAGCGTGGGATTTGGTCAGAGGAAACAGAGGGATTTTTGCATGGTAAAGCGGCTTGAGATCGGGTGTGAAGGTCAGCTGAAGGAATTTTGAGGTAGAGAAAAATGGAGGTTTTGATTTTTTGGAGTCGAGTGTGGGAACGAGAGAGGACGAAGGGCTCTATTCAACCTCATTTTAATGCAAGTGGGAGAAGATCATGGCCAAGCACATGAGTATGGGCGTCTGACTTCAGCGCCGATTTACAGAGCACATGATTATAGCGACGGCGGGGATGCAACTTGAGCAAGATTTTGATTTGGGAATTATAGGGGTATGCATTTTTTATTCTCTTTTATTTGTTATTTTTAGTAGAGGTCAACAGAGTCTTCTCCTCCTCTTTTGAGAGATCCCACAGATGTTCGATGTTTGTTGGTGGTAGTCTGATAATGGATAGAAGAAGTCTGGCGACGAATAAAAATTTAACGTTGTGAAGAAGTCCGACGAGCATTTGGTGATGGGCAGAAGTTTAATGATTGGTATAAATTCAGCATTAGGTAAAAGCCTGACAAAAGTCTGATAACAAGTAGAAATTTTGCATCGGGTAGAAGTCTGATGACAGGTAGAAATTCAGCATCAAGTAGAAATCTGATGAGAGTTCGATGATGGGCAGAAGTTCAATAACTAGAAATTCAACATTGCGTAGAAATCCAATGAGAGTTTGAAGACAGGCAGAAGACCATGACAAGTAAAAATTCAGTGTCAGATAGAAGCCCAATGAAAGTCCAGCAACGAACAAAAGTCCAGCATCTAGTAGAAGTACAACGTCAGGTAGAAGTCTGATGAAAGTTCATCGAAGGGCAGTAGAGTGTAGGTTAATAGAATCCATCAAGGATATATAATATATCTGAGATTGTATACTAGAGCATTGCTCGATAACATTAACCTATGTAGAAGAGGTCGAGAGAATTCACAAGGATGTATGACCTATCTGAGGTTGTACGTTAAAGCAATACTCGATGACATTAACCTATATGGAAGAGGTCGAGATAATCCACTAATAATGTGTGACTTTATCCGATGTTGTATGTCGGAGCACTGCTTGATGTCGTTAACCTATATGAAAGAGGTCGGACCAAATCTCCTTACGATCGATTATTTAGTGATTGAGACATAATAAAGATTGTGTATTTCTTGAATAAAGGATTTAAGATTTGATTGACATCCTCCTAGGATGTTTGACCTATCCAAGGTTATATGTCAGATCCATACTCGATGATGTTAATCTATATGGAAGAGGTTAGATTGAATCTCCCTGGGATTAATCATCCAATGATTGAGACATAATAAATATTGCATATTTCTGAAATCATGAATAAAGAGATTATATTCATCGGTAATTTTTATTATAATTTTTTAGCCTTTTTAAAGAATGAGACAATATCAGAATGAAGTGAATAATATATTAACATATTATATAAGATAATATAATAAGTCCCTAGTATGGAATAGAGATATAAGAGTTACATTATATTCAACACAAAAGATATACGTATGGAGACAACACAATATTTAACTTTAAAGAAAACATTAGTGATATTAAAGTGACTCCTTATTTAACATAAAAGAGACACGATGAAATAAGACAAATAGCATTACTAACATAAATGCACGAACTACATGGTCATTTAATCTCACAAATCATTTGAATATTATTCAACGATTATCTTTGTTGTTGTTGATTTTGCTCCTAGTGGGACCAACTTCATCTCGAGCAGGTGGGTTTGGATGAATTATCGGAGATATCCTTGTCAGATCAGCCTCTCAATCTCAATCTTGAGCTATTTGCAAGCTTTAGTAGTGTGTCTACGACTGCAATGGAAATGATAGTATTGCTTCTGATTTCCTACGTTCAGCTTTAAAGGGTTTGGCCAATTTAAATTTTCCTGATCTTGGATGGTCATCAACACATTTGTTCTAGGGGTATTGAGTGGTATATATTCCTCTTCTTGCCAAAAATCACATTGTGGTATTGGGGTTTAGAAGGCAGGTTTTTCTTTCATTATGAGAATGAGTCCTCCATTTTAGGGGCAATCTTACACTTTTCATGAGTTTGCTCAAATTGCTTCATATGGGCATTGATAGCTTCATATGCTAATATTTGAGCCTCGATATGATAGATCGGGTCAGCATATGAAGGAACTGTGTCTCGTATAAGTGTTGAGTAAAAGGGACCAGGAAGGATGCCTCCAAAGAAAACTCCTCTTAGTAATTCAAGATCAACTCTGAGAATTTATCGAGCCTTAATGGAAAATTATTAAAAATAATCTTTAAGTAATTCTTCTTCATTATGGCAAATCCCAAAAAGATGAGAAGAATCTTTAGCAAATCTCCAATAAAAATCATTCCACAAACACTTTGACCAATTTGACAAAGGTGGGGATTATTCCAGCTAGAAGTGAATATAATCACATTCATGCTTGTCCCTTAAGGGTAGCAAGGAAAACTTGGTGTAAGAGCGCATCTGGGGCTCACTGGATATGCTTGATGGCCCTATAGTGATCGATATACTCGTATGGGTCAGATGTCCCATTATAGGAATCGATATTTGATAGTTTAAATCATGCTAGAATTGGGTGTTAAAGGATAGCTTCAGTCAAGGGAGATAACACATGGAAGTCCCACTAACGATGAGATTGTCTTATTCCTCCCACGGGGAATTTTTCTTGGACCAATCTTCATAATTCATGATGTAGGGCATGACGAGGAAGTTCAGTAATATGATGTCAAGCTAAGTCATCGGGGATGTCTAGAGGAATATGAGGTTGGCGACCTGAGCACGAAGGATGGGTAGAGCTTGCTGTGTAAGCAAGCTCATTATCTTGATGTGTTAGAGGATGCATCCTTGTCGGAGGAAGCAGGATCTCACCATGAGATGTTTAGGTTGAACATCTTTGAGCCAAGGTGGATCTCTCAAGAAAAGAATCTCTTCTTGAGGTGCTAGTGTCGATTGCCGAGTCTCCTATAGGAGTTAAAGGATCTCATTATGAGATCCTCCATCTTTCTGATGTGGTCTTCCAGGGAAGGCTCTAAAGTTCCTTCTCTAGCAGCATTATGCCCCTAAGGATAAAAAGAGGCCGATGCCTATCGTCACTGGTTCATGGAAGGATTCCTAGACTGGTGTGAGTTAGAGCGGGAGGCTCCCAAGAAACAATTGCTATACCAATTGGCCATCGAAGTGGTACTTATAATAGTGGGATTGAGTTTTCCAAAGATGGTGCCAAATTGTTACAGGATAGAGTATATGCAGTTATAGAGTTAAAATACTGTGTCTTAGTGTTTCATGGATATCTAGCTCACACATAGAGAACACAAGATGTTTTTATGTAAAAAAGCTTAGAAAGGGGAAAAGTCATGGGGCTTGGCCCAATTAAAATGATTCCACTAGTGTGTTGGGTAAATTATAATGGGCTGACTCATCCTTGAGGGTGATCAGATTATAATTATCAAGAGTTTGGTTGAAATCTAGTGACAAATGAGGATAAAAGTTTAGCATCACTTGGTGGACAAGCATAATTTTGGTGCTACTTAAAAATTCAGGGCTTTAGTTGGTAGCCTGGCATTGGTTTGGCAGATCTTTAGCATCGGGCGGTGGTCCGACAGAAGTCTGGCATTAGATGGTGGTCCGATAGAACTTCGAATGTCAAGTGATTGTCTGATAGAATTTCGGGTGTACTCCAGGCATCAAGTGGTGGTTCAGCCAAACTTTGGGCTCAGGTGGCGGTTTGACATAAGTTAAGGCCTATGGTGGTTGTTTGATAGAACTTCGGGCATTAAGTGGTGGTTCGACAAAAGTCCACGCATCAGGTGTGCTCTGGCAAAACTTTTGGGCCTCAGGTGGTAGTCTGACGAACCTCTGGGCCACAAGTGGTGGTTCGGTGGAGCTCAGGGCCTTAAGCGGTGGTCCGGTAAAATTCAGGGCCTTAGGTGGTGATCCGACAGAACTCCGGTATGTCTTAGTTCAATCCATTGAATAGCATCCAGCCACATCGTCTGGATGGATGTCCTAATGATGAAAATTTTGCTGTATCGTCTTGGATAATTAGCACAAAATATAAATATCATTCAGAACAATCGCCCTAGATGGATATCTTGATAATATAAAAACAACTTGATCACTGGGCTGATATTCCTATTCATCCGATGATTAGTACAATTAAGTACAAATCGTCCAGAGCATTACTCTGAATGGAACCAGGTTATTGTACATCATCCAAGAAAAACTAAGTTTTTTTAGCTGATCATTCTGGACTTGATCCAGCGAAAGTCCAAGATGATATGTATTGAGCAATCCAATCCTTAATTATCTTTCCTTAATTATCAGATTAATTTAGGCATAATTTTTGTTGCCTCAAGTCGTCTAGGAGATGTCCCAAGAATAAAGATGCCCAAGATAAGTTATATGTTGATTCTTTTTTATTTAAGCTTTCTCTCGACGATGCTAATATCATCCAGGATAATTTGCTTAATTGAGGACTTCCTTAAGTAGTCCTGTGAGAAAGCCTATAGCGCATGCGTTTTCTGAACTACCAAAATCAATCGCTTGAAAGCTTCAAATGAGAAAGATGAACTCGCTCCGATTTCAACCTTCTACTTTAAAAGTAATCTTAGTCATCTCTACCCCTTGCCTTCTTCATTGTGGTTGGCTAATAATACTCCAGGGACTACTTCTAGTGTTGTCGTGTATAATATAAAGGCTATCCCAAAATTCGTGCTTGCGAGAATGGTCAGTTCAACAGTATCTTTTGATGTTTGATCAAATGCTCCTGGAACCCTTCGTCCCACTTGAAAACTAAATATCTTTCTTTCTCATCACTTTGAAAATGGTTGACACCTACCCACAATGTTGATATGATCTATCGAATTGAAAGCTAATTGTCGTACTTGTAAAAGAGTGAGTTGCCGAAGATTCTTTGGTGTACATCACTTCCATGATATACCTTTCACAACACCTTTATAAGGTCGATCTGATTCCCTTATGACTACAACATACCCCAAGAATTTACCAAGAGAGACCCTAAAAGGCATATCTGCAGAGGACTTATCTTTAGATCAACATACTAATCGAGAGACTCAATTCAATCCTCAAGCTTCCAGGTGGTCTTCTTAACTCTATCTTTTGACAAACCAGGCAATATGTAGCACTCAACCTTTAACTGATTTAACTTAAGCGCTGCGAGACGAGTAATGAGTTCATATTGCCCATTGATATTGGCGCCAGCATTCTTCAGGCCGAAAGGGCGATGTTGTGATATAGTAAATTGCCAATGGGTATTCTGTAATGAAGTGTATTTTTCATTCCAGACGCCATCTTTGATTGATTGTAGGCCTGATATCCTCATCCATGAATGAGAACAAATCATAGTTGGGCTGTGTTATCATCCCATAATTCTAGATACGGAGTAGAAATCATCTTTGGCATGCCTGTATGATATCCTAAGAAAATTAGATACAGTACACTGAGCTAGAATTCTTCTTCTTCTACATAGGGAAATTATAGGTGATCAAGTTAGCATCATATTTTTCTTCAAATGAACCAACCTCTATAGCTTCTTGTTTGCTACAATCATCCCCTATTCTTAATCGTCCAATCTAGATTCTCCTTAGAGTTGTTTGATGGTGCAGTATATTGGTTTTAGTATGTGCAATCTGTGAACTCGTACATCAGGGGATAAGCATAGGCCTTTCAGCGTATTTCCAAAAAAATATCCTAAAATCACAAATAATTTTTTTATTATTCTTCTATTATTCTGTGAGTAGGATTGATGGGAGACATCAATTAAGCCTGTTAATAAGAGGTTGCGAGATACTCCTCAATTCCCAAGTTGTACTTCTTTAGCTCATCCATAGTGAACCTATAACCACCATCTTCCAAGCCTTTTAGGAGCAGGCTATGGCCTCTACAGTTTTGATCATCATATTTTCACTTCGTATACCTCCTCATCACCATCATCATCAGATATTAAATTCACAACATTGATTTGCTCACCACAATCAGGGTCTTTTGGAAGATGAATCCTAACCACACCATTTGTAAAAGTATCCTTTTTCCTAAATGAGTGGGGGTTTCTTTGATACCTATAGCTCAAGCAAAAACAAATCTTTTGTTTAGAGGAATGTATTTTACCTCCTTCCATATCATTCTATGAAGTATTTCATGGTCATTATACCCAAAAAAAAAAAAAAAAAAAAAAAAAAAAAAAAAAAAAAAAAAAAAAAAAAAAAAAAAAAAAAAAAAAAAACAAAAAAAAAAAATAAGGAAAAAAATAAAAAAAAAAGAGGGAACTCATAGGTAACTAATCCCCGAAATCTCAACGTGTATGGGAACCAATCATAACTTATATCTTCTTCTTGAGTTTCCAATTTAAATAAAATAACTAGATAGTCCAACCCTTTTCTTTTTGGGGAGGTATATAGAAGAGTTCACGATACTCTTAACATTATGTCACCTCCGAGAAAATGACTCTTTGAAGTGTAGCAGGGGAATACATGTGGACATACAGTACACTATCTAAAATATAGCTATCTATTCTATTAGAGAACACATCCCTGTACGTATTCATTCGATAGAGTCATAGTCCATAACTCATCATTTGAAATTCAACCCCCTACTCTACTTAGATGTTGACTGACGTATCCTCTGGATTTTGTAGGGTGGCATCACTTTCATCTATGTCACCACCCTAAATGAGGTATGATATTTTCCTTTATAATTTGGGTGGTAGGTGCTTTGGGAAGAGTCACGCTGTCTTCTTTGCCGCCACCTACTTCTTTTTAACCTTCTATATTAGATTATCTTTGCAATCATTCTAGATCTGATGCTTAGGCCTCAAAGAACTTGAGACGGCATTAACTTCTTTGGATGAAGTATATAGCATATTCATAGATGTTACTTCCCTGGACTGCAAAGGGCTAATGTCCACCAATATTCTAAATTCATCTTCATCCTTATGGTACCTTCATTGCATTGGTGTAGTGTTTGACGGAGATGTCATACTCGTGCAACCAGGGGCAACCATGAAGCTTCCTTAAATGCAATTTCTACTATCAATCACAAATGGAATTTGACATTGTATGAGTTCCCAAATTCTGAGTGAGAGTGTAAATGATAACATGGGTTTTTTTCCCTTCTCATTAAAGCATTTTCTATTATCTTATCCTGACCCAAGACAGTTCCAAATCGAGGCACAATATATTAGTGCTTTCAAACAATTAAATTTAAGGAGGAACTGGATCTAATAGACTTAGGATTACGCTGATAATCAATCATTAATGTCGAGCGATAATATAGAGAGTAATTATGATCCATCAATTCTGACGCATGCATATCATCTTCAGTATAAAGTGATGAACGATTCATTTCAAGATTGCAAGGCCGCTGTTATATTACGCTAGGTCAAAATATGCCTCGACAATATGGAGTTTGGGGGCCTTTTATAGTTATTATAATAAACTTCTTCAACTCCAATCACCTGCTTAGGAGATGGGTTCAAGTTTGTTAACGCCTACAAGCCGGACTCTTCACCAAGACGATCACGTGTGTTACCATAAAAATGCTCGACGGGGACCATAGGAGTTTTTGGTTATTGCAATTGAACACCCTTGTGTACCAATGTGTATACACACTATGATGTAAGTATGGTGGGGGTCTTTAAAACTATTACAAATGTCTTACTATCTGCTGCATGGATGTTATGATACACTAGTGTTTGCGTAGCAGCTTCTGATTGAGTATTTCACTACTTTATAACAGAGATATTGTCGTCACGTACTTGTATTATTTATACAGGTGAGATTGCAGTGCACTAACGAATATTCTGCTTGGATATAGGTGAATCATAATATCCATCACCTGAATCTCATGACATATTTTCATTATTTTGATATAGACCCCTTATTTTCTATCACCAGGTAGGTCCTTCTTAAAATTCATGATCGTCTGCTTTAAAAAGAACTCCTTTTCAAGATCTTAGTGTAGTAGACTTCGCTTTCGCATAATTGACCTCAAAATGAATAGATGTATCTTGTTTGCACTTGTTATTTCAGTATTTATGGATATTAGAACATATTTCTCTCCCAAGTTTACACACACACACACCGCGACACACCAATCCTCCTCTCTCTCCACCACGAAGCTCGAAACTACAACCTCGCGTCCACACACACTCACACCTACCGCCTACCAGCCAATCTTCGAGCGACGAGCCCCACTACACATTCACACCAGCCACACATTGGGCGGGCAGTGAGGAGAGAGTTGGTGAGGAGGTTCGATCATCTACCACTCACACACACCACGCCCACAGACGCGCGCCGCTGACTCTGATATTAGATGTATCTCTATCTCTAATCGATCTCTTGTTGACTCTCTCTCTCATACATATATATATATAACTAATGAGTTAAACCGCGCGCGAGTGAAGAGCGAGAACTAAGTGTGTCTCTCTCCACTATTATTTCACACACATTACAAACACACACATCCATTCTGCGTCAATATGCGCGAGCGAAGGACGCTGAGAGAGACTACACACCCTGGCTTTAGCTCGCAGCGACTCACAGCGAAGAACGCTCAGTATTCTGCTCATAGACGCACCGTCATCTAACACTCCTCGCAACATTCTACACACACACACACATACACACCTCACACAAAACATCCATCTGGAGGGGGTGTGTGGGCATGTGTGGTCTGACCGCTGCGAGGGGAGCGGTGAGTGAGTGGGGGGGGGTAGGACAACTCCCACAGCTATCCACAACACAGTCTCCTCAGCGACAAACATACACTAGCGCGCTGTGTCACTGTAAATGTTAATTGGTGTAGTTACAATCATGTGATATTTTAAATAGAGCCGAGAGAGTGTGTCTAGTCACTAACACTATGGAAGGGAATAGTTGTGCGGAAGGATACTATCTATATCTCTATCCTATCACTATCTATCTATCTCTAGTGTCGGAGTGCAATAGGGGGCTGGATTCAGTGGTAGAGAGGTGTGGAGTGGTGGGTGTGTGTGAGTGTGCGAAGGCGAGAGAGAGTGAGTGTGCATTGCGTGCGAGAGAGCGAATGGGCAGCCGAGGTTGTGCGAGAGTAATATGAGCAGAAGGCGAGAATCTCTTCATCTGCAAGCGAGAGAGCGAGAAAGACTAGTGTGAGTGTTCGAAGAAGAGGCTCATCATCACAGTTGGTTAATAAGAAGCGAGAGTGTCTATCATAGCGCAAAGCTCTCAGAGTGTGCAGTATCTCTATGAAGGGGAATGAGCGGGTGGATAAGATACAACGCTAGCTTAAAATATTGACACGTAACACAAAAGTTAACCCTACACACGCGCAGAATTGTGGGTTGTGATAGGTAGTAGGAGGAGGTTTGTTTGGTAGGTAACGTTAAGGGGGGGATTTTACGCTCGAGCGATGGTTAGTAAACGAGAAGAGAGCGTGAGAGTTGGGGGTTGGGTGGGGTTTTTGGTGAGATTGATTTTATATTGTTTTATAGATAAAATATAAATTTTAGAGAGATGCGCGTAAAGTTTTTTATTTGTATTTTGTTTGATATATCATTTTTCTCTCTATCATGTGAGAGAGAGATAGAGCGATCACTACAGAGAGATCATATATCATTACATAAAGTACCACCGCTTTAGGACTCTAAAAAATACTCATTATGGTAATTAGTAAAAGAAATGAAAGAATGTGGGTTGTATAGTTTATATTGTAGATAATGGGGAGGAAAAAATGATTGGTGTGTTGAGGGTATATGAGAATGTAGTTATTATAAGTTTGTGATGTGTTAGAGTATAAAGGGAGAGGAAGGATTTTGAAGATGTGTAAGAGTGAGATCGAGATGCATAAGTTAAGTGAGCGCGATCGAGCGAGTCAGTCACCTACACCAATGTCACACACACACACTAGTCAGCGCGATATAGTGATGAACTATATCTCTAACACACACACAGGTCATTACACTTACATTCTCTAAGAGTGAAGTGTGCGTGTGATTTAGGGGGGTTTAAGATGCGAGTGAGAGAGACTCTCTAACACACACACACACAACACTTCAAGTGCGCGAATAACACACACACACATAGCGAGACTAGGACAGATGATGACACACTAAAGCCAATAATAATAGCTCTGACAACATCTCAGCACGCGAAATGAGTAGTGTGAGTAGTGCTGCGGGGGTGAGAGCGAGAGAGTATGAGATAACTATTACAATAATCAAGTATATGTTTTGGAGCAGAGAGGGTTCTCTCCTCTCTCTATTGTGTGTGAGGAGGTGGAGAAGGAGATTGAGAGAGTGACTATCTACTATGAGAAGATAGCGAGCGATTAGAAAAATAACATGGTCTATCCCTATCTAGGGTGCTGATAAAGCGAAAATTAAATACCACAACGCTGGTGGTTGTTCGTGCGATGAGAGAGCGTGAGAGCTAGAGAGAGAGAGGGTAGTATTCCACACACACACCACAATTCCTTATTGAAGTCTAGAGGGACGGTAATAGATATACGAGCTTGTAATCTATCTATCTATATATATAGGCGAGTTGTCTCTCATATCTATCTATCTATTCTATCGAGATTTCTTAGTGGTAGTGATGGTAGTGGATTGCACATGGACAACACACACAATAGAACTGCTAAAATTGGCACTCACTCTGAGTGCATACAACTCGTAGAAAGAGTGTAGTGTGAGCGTGAGAAGATAACAGATCACATATTTATGGGGGGAGGTGAGAAGGGGTGTTGGTGATATTTTGGTGTTTGTTTGATGGAATGTTATGAGGAATTGGTGTGAGGTGTTGTGTTTTTATTAGGGTAGTGAGTGTGGAAGTGATGAAATGGTGGTGGTATTGGTTGGTATGTTGAGGAATTGATGGGAAGGTTGGTAATGGGGTTGGGTAAGATGAATTTTTTGTTGTTTTTAGTAGGGGGGTGAGGTGATTGAGATGGTAGGAATATTTGGAATAGTGTGTGGTGGGTATTGATTTAAGGTTGGTAGGAAGGTTGGTGATGTGGTTGGGTGGATTTTGGGGGGGATGGGAATGAGAGTGTGGTTGTACATTTAGTTTTGTGGAATTTGAGTTTGTGTGGGGAGGAGGGGTGGGTAGAGTTATTAGAGGTAAGTTGATTGTTAAGAATGTGATGTGGAGTTTGGGAGTATGAAGTTAGTGTTAAAGTTGGAGGGGGGGTGTGGTTAGGTGAAGATTGTTGGAGTGGGTGAATAAACAGAAAGTTGTATGGTTTTTATAAAAATAAATAAGAGTAGAAAAAAAATATATTTAAAAACACGGGTGAGAAGATAGGGTTAATTACTATTAGATCCACACGACTTAAATTGACTCAGAAAGGTAAAAGACATAATCAATGATGTGTCCTGAAGGCAAGATTGGGCTTCCTCCTATGTCTTGGATCTTAATGCTATTTAGGTGCTCAATGTAATGAAAAATAAATCATAGGCATTAATTCCATGATGGGTCCCATGATATAGAAAGCGATGAGTCCAAAATGGATTGAGTAGATTTGAATGCGATCTACCCATCTTTGGAAGAACTGAAGTACAAAGGATATGTTGATTGTCCTAGCATCTTTGAGTAAGCTGTTAGACATCTCCCATGGTATAAGAGGCATGATGTTGCCTTAGAAAGTGATTGGCTGGAGCCCACATAAGTAGGACTTCTCTTGAGAAACAAGATTACTGAAATTGTCTCCAATGTGGCGGAGTAACTGTAGGTAGCTCTTGCATATTGAACTGTGATTTTGACAGGAACGTCTTAGTTCACTATAAGACTGAAGAGCAATGAAGTAGGAATTGATGCGAAGCTGCCAAAGTAATTCAAGCAGTAACTCTGAATTGAATGGACGGTAGAGTAAGGATAAAAGCTTAGAGAAGAGTGTGAGCAAAAAGCAAGATTTGGATATGGAAAGATGATGTTAGGGTTGAAGTTGGATAGAACTGATTCCCACCAACAATTTTTTTTTTTTTTTTTAACATAGATGGGGCATTGATCGGCCGCCTCAGGAAACGAGGGTACTCAGATTCTGGCCCTCGAGGAGTTTCCAAAAGGCATACAATTCTTTTTCCACTAGCCATGGTTCAAGAAAATGGAGATGAAGTAAGGAGAACGGAAGATTCAAGAAGAAAAAAGTAGAAAAAATATTTAAATGCCTCAGTTGTTTAAAAGGAATTGGATTGAACGTATAGGACAATCAGAGAGACATAATTACGTCTAGGACTTTGGTCAAAATGCATAAAGTTAATCCAAGATGAATCAGATACTCATCCGAGAGATAAAGACACAGGCGATCATCTTGATGAGTCATACTTCAGATGACCGTTTAAACAGTAAATGTTTCCAGGATGATTAGGTGATCAATCAGAAGTGATCTACAATAATTGCTTGTAACAGGCTGACTTTAAAGTTGTAACGACACATGCCACGTGGATCATCTAGGACGAAACAGGTAGTGATTCGTCTAAAGATGATCACCAATAATGAGCAGAAAAATGGTGAAGAACACCAAGATCAGAGGATCATTCAAGATGATCACATAATAATTTAAGTCAGAAGACGATCAGATCATCCAGGACGATAACTACATTGTTAAGACGATCAGAACAGAAGAGTCAAATCAGTCCATCAGATGTAAATTTCAATAGTGATTAAGAACAAATCTGTCCGGGATGACATGACAAAAAGTTTTAAACTTAGAGGATGTGGATGCATTTGATAGAGAAGATCACAAAACATGAAATCAACTATAAAAGATAAAAATAAAATCCAAGAAGACGAAAATAACAAAAGGAATGAAACAAATAAAGGGTTTTTTTATTTATCAAAGACCGAATATGATAACATTACTCCAGTTTGAATGAGTTAAAATTGCAAGAAATCAATGAGTTAAACATCGTCCGAAATTCAAAAAATGGTACAAAGATACCTGATCCGTTAGCCCCTACTAGGAGACTTCTCCCAGGACAAACCATCTTTGCAAAACGAAATAATCTAAATTAAGAAAAATCAATTGAATAAGAAAAAAGAGACACGTATCAAAACTTTGTTCCCAAAAACATTTTTTATTGAATGAAAAAGCTATCAAAGTAATTAGTCATATGATCATAGAATTCCAATATTCAATGGCCTATCGAAAAAATATCAAGGTGACAGATGAATTCTTTCTAAATTTTAAAAGTTTGAAAGAGAAGAAAGCTTGCTTTAGGTGGGATATATTTTATGCCTCCTTAAGTCAATTGATTTGGTGCACTTTTGCGCATCTTTTAATTTCTTAGATACACTTTGTATATCATTTCTAAATTTGGCGTCATTGTGCGATCTTTAGATTGATGACGCATTGCACTTTTTTTTTTTAGCACAGCTAGATTCCTTTTTCAAACTCAAACTCTTAAAATACTCTTGTTATGATTAATCTTCTAAATATTAGAGAAGAAAAACTCACTCTGCTAATATAAGGAAGAATAAATCCATAAAACATATTCGAAACTATAGATGAATACAACGACAAGATTACAAAAATCTTAAGGTAATATAAAGACTTTAAGAATTAAATAAATAAATAGATTACTTTAGCGAGATTGAAAATATCTCAATCACAATGTCCATTACTAATTTTAGATTGACTTTATTTAAAAAAGAAAATACACCACTAAAAGAAGTAGAGGAAGGGAAACAATCAACGTGTTTTCTCCCCTTTAACTGATTTAGGGATGTCAAACATGGCTACAAATTTTTTAAAAAACAAAAATAGACACAAGAATTAATTCAGCTATGATTAAAATAAACATAAAATATACGAAGGAAAATAAAATAACAGAAGTGAATCATATGAGAAGTACAACAAAAAATAAATAAAGAAAACTAAAAAAAGGAAAACAACAAACAACATATAGAATTAAAAAAAAGTAAGAATCAAGTTCATCATGCATTTAATGTCAATCACACACCAATTTGATCCTTAAAGTGCTGAATGTATCGAAGGCCACTATTAAGTAAAGATGTCAGGTAGTTGATTCTCAGTTGCCATAGGTGTAACCCAATGTCCTCCTTTGATTACATGGTCTCTAATAAAGTGATTTCTATATCAATGTGATTGGTCATTGAATGTTGGATAGGATTCTTGAGAAATGCAGATGGAACTAGTGTTGTCACAAAGGATTGAAATTGTGCCTACAGGTAATCCTAAATCTAGATTTTTTACTTCAACTAAAGGACTTGGGCCACATATCTCCCTAAAGCAATGTACTCAACTTCAGCAGTGAAAAGTGCAACAGAGTTTTGCTTTTTACTGAACCAGGAAACTAAAGACTGTCCTATAAATTAGCAAGTCCCAGATCTAATCTTTCTATCCACCCTAAACCTACAAAATCAAAATAAGAATATCCAATAATCATCAAAAAAAGTGTTGTGCCTAGGATATCAGATTCCTAAGTTTTGAGTCCCTAAGAGAATAATAAGAACTCTCTTAATTGTAATCAGGTAGGATTCTTTTGGATCAGCTTGAAATCTAGCACAGAGATAAACAATAAATATATATTAAGGTGGCTAACAGTCAGGTAAAGTAAAGATCCAATCATCCCTCTATACTTCTTTGATCAACAGATTTTTTTATTTAGGTCCTCATCCAACTGAACACTAGAGGTCATGGAATTGAGTATTAATTGGCTTGGCTTTTATCCATTCTCATAATTCTTCAAGATGTCCTTTATAACTTTGATTGATTTAGAAAGGTTTTTTATCATCCAATAGTCTTATGCTAAACCTAAAAAGTAGGATGACTCTCCTATCATACTAATCCTCAAATTCCTTATTATTTTAGAAAAATCATCACAAAGCCTTTTATCAGAAGATCCAAAAAAATATATCATCGATATAGATCTAATAATGAGTAATTCATCTCCGACTTTCCTCAGAAAAAAAGATGTGTCTATGCCCCCTTAACAAACCTCCTCTCTAGTAAAAATGTGCTAAGCCTCTTATACCAAGCTCTGGGTGTCTGCTTTAAATCCATAAAAGGCCTTATTTTAATTTAAAAAATATAATTTGGAAATTGAGATCTCTTAAAACTTGGGGTTTCTCTACAAAAATATCCTCTTTTATTTTATCCCATTTAGAAAGGTACTATTAACGTCCATTTGGGAAAAGCTTAAAATCCCTTATAGCAGACAAAGGCTAGTACACTCTATAATGGCTTCCAATCTAGCTAATAGGAGTAAAGATCTCCTCAAAATTAATCCCATCTATTTGGTTGTACCTGTTAGCCACCAATCTCACTTTGTTCCTAGCCACCACACCGTAATCATTCATCTTATTCTTAAAGACCCATTTGGTTCCAACTATACTTTGTCCCTTTGGTCTTTCTACTAGCTCCTAAACATCCCTCTAACAAATTGGTTTAATTCCTCTTGCATGGATAAAATCCAAAATTCATTAGATAGGGCTTGATTGATATTGATGGTTCAGTCATTGAGATAAAGTCAGAGGGGTTCACTCCTTCCTAAGTCCATGCCTAATCCTAAAACTTTTAGAAGGTCCTCCTAGATCAGTCTTTTAAGATGACTAAAAAAATATCTCCAATCTCTAGCAAGTGTGTGTAGGTTCAACCCTTTTCTCTATATATTGTATTTTCTACTCCTTGGGTAATCTCACACTTCTTTAGTGTTTTGGGCTCTACCCTCTTCCTAATTTTTTAACTCCTTTGATAGTATCTACAACATCATCTTTATCCTTAACTCTAGAATTTTTAGGATCAGATTCATCAAACACTACATTAGTATCTCCTCCACCACCAATTCCTCTAATTAAACACCCTAAAGATTTCCCCACACTTGAATATACCTAAGAACACTCCTTCATTAAATTTTAGGTCAAATTTCATAAGTGTGACTTCCCATTATTAAGAATAAAAAAATCTTACAGCCAAAGATATGGAGATGAGAAAGGTTGGGTGTACTACCCTTAAGGATTCTTATAAGTGTCTTATCAAGTTTGGCTCTAACATTCACCCTATTCAACACATAACAACTGTATTTACCACTTCACCCAAAAGTATTTTGGAAGTGAATACTCAACAAGCATGGCTCTAGCAGCTTCAACAAAGGTTCGGTTCTTCCTTTTAAGCTACCTCCTCATTCTACTGAGGGATCTTATGAGCTGAGAAGTTGTGACTAATCCCCTTAACCTCACAAAAGTCTCCAAATATCTCAGAATTTGAGCTTGCCAATGTTGATCGTCTAGGAATAACTAAGGTTTTTTGAACTAATCGTCTCAGCCGATCTTGAGATCGTCCAGGGCGATGTGATCGTAATCAATCATCCTTAATTGCTTTCTTAATTACTAGATTAATTTAGGCATAATTGTATCAAATGTCTAGGATAATACAAGACTCATCCTGTTCGATTTTCAAAAATAAAGAATGCCTAAATAGATCATGGCGGCTGATTCATTCTGTTTTAAGCCTATCATCCTGGCCGATACATGTATCGTCTAGGTCAATTGGCTAATAATGCGGGCCTTAATCATGATGCCTTGATTAGGTTCTATTTTGAACTCGATCGTCTAGGATGATATAAATATCGTTTGGGACGATATGAGTAAAACAAAAGTACTAAGTCATACAAAAAAATCACTCAAGTGTGTGTGTGTGTAGGGTTACTTAGCATCAAAACACTTCAAAAGATTATAATTGACTCAAGAAAGGGAAAAATAAAGTATAGATGACTCAGACCTAGTCTACCCAAACTTGAGATGGTTCCGATTGCCATCCAATCTTGTGGTCCTAAAAAGTTAGTAGGCAAGGCGACTTAGAGAAACAAGAGTGTTTGCTAACATCAAAATCATAATCCTTGAAAAACACATTTGCAATAATCTCCCTCTTTTGATGATGGTGCAAACACTTTAACGATTAATTCTAAAACAACAGTCCAAAACATAAAAAAGCTTTCAAATTTCAGAAAAAAATAATACAAGTACAAATAATAATACTCCCTCTTTTGACATCTCAAAAAAGAGAAGGAAACAAAACAAACTAAAGTAGCTAAAAAACTAAAAGAAAAACACAATATAGAGAAAATAAACTACAGAAAACAGAAACTAAAACTAAAGAAACGAGGACCCTGATCATCAGAGGAGGTGGAGGTGGTGGCTGCTGAAAGTAATAAGAGAGGAAGCAAACTATGCCCCAAACCAGCCATGTCTGGTCGTGCTGTTGATGCTAGAGGGCTACGTCCTCATCGTGCTGCTCTGCTGCGGTGAGCTATGAAAGTGTCGACAGGGCCTCCAACTGATCAAATCTCTCCACCAACTGATCCAGCTATAAGTGATGGCGGAGAGGAACAGGTTCAGGAACGGGAGCGGGAGCCTCCTCCTCCTTGGCCCCCTAAGCTCCCCATCTCCTAGGTGGAGACGAGTACCATGAAGGACATTGAAGGAACTGTTTGAGTAGTAGGGAGGCTGAAGGTCGTGACGAGCAGGATATTGAAGTTGATATTTAGTTTCAAGAACATAAGCTATGAGGTGTCCTAAAGTAAGGTTGGGTTTCCTCTTATGACCCGAATCATAAATTATTGTTAAATGATCAATAATCGAAAGATCAAGTCAGTAGCATTAAACCACTATGGGCCATGATGTAAAAGGTAGTAAGAGAAAGCAATGGAGTGATGTAAACTCGGTCTCCCACCTTTGAATAATGAGGTGCGAAGGATATGTTGGATTGCCCTAGAATCTTTGAGTAAAGAGCTAGTCTCTACAACATGAAAAGGTGTATTGGTGTGGCGAAGAAAGTGGTTTTGCAGAGGACCAGTTAAAATCAGATCAGAGATAATGTATACAACTTATCCCCAGTGGTGGATAGCTGCAACAATTCAGCATAGTCCTAGTATGTGATCTGATAGGGTGTCGATTTACATAGAAGGTGAGGGCAGATGTAGGAGGAGTTTATGTCAGAGGATTACGAAAAATAAGTTCATAAGAGAAGGGGACAGCGAGAGTAAGAAAAGCATAGAGAAGTGTGAGTGAAGAGGTCTAATACCGATATGAAGGTGGACATGATTAATTATTCTAGAGAGAGTGATCCCGCATTCTTTGTACCGATGGTAGGCAGCCTGATCTTTCTGCCTCCCTGAATCGAGGGTTTAATGTGGCCCTCGAGAGCTTCCAGAGGTCTAACGAATGCGCTTTCCTCCAGCCATAGCAAGAAATCAGCAAGTAGACAAGAGATGAGAAGAGGATTGAAGTGAGAAATATGGCCAGAATGCTCTGAATTTAAAAAATGGACACATCAATCAAGGACGATAGTAAAATTGTCCAGGAGATCTGGTTTAATAATTACATAAGGCTGATTGGTCAAAAAGGGCGTCAGATCGTCCGGGCCGATCAGATATCAGCCGGAGATTGATTAGACACAAATGATCATTTGAGGAGTCCGGCTGGACGATCATTGAAAAAGCCGATCGTCCAGGCCGATTAGGTGTATGTCCAGGATGATGCTCAATAATTGATCGTACACCGATCGAATTTAAAATGTTTAAAATCTGTGTCACGTGTATCGTCCAGGATGAACAATGGATCGTCAGGACGATTGTTCAGTAATAGATCATCCCACATGATTTTAAAGATTTTAAATGACTGACACTTATCGATCCAGGACGACAGTGTATCAGCCAGGACGAAGACATAAATGCATATGCATCGGCTAGGACAAAACTTATCGCCAAGATGATCAAGATGATTATAATAGAGATTCAATTAGAACGTCCAATATGATATGGGATCATCTAGGATGATGAATTTTAGCAAGTTAGAAAAGTCCAACAAATGGATTTTGAACAGAGATAGTTCAATCATTTAGGACGATAAAAATATCGTCAGGGCGATGTGACAAAATTGGAAAACCAGGGAAAGATGGAGATGATCAAAGAGAGCCAACAAATAATAAAACCAATCTAAAAAGAACAACGAAAAAAATAAAAAAAGATAAAAATAATTAAAGATTTTTTTTTTTTTGAATTTTTTAATTTTTTTTTATTAAGTTTTTTGCAAAGCAGCATATATAAATTTCCCAAATAATTAATTTTAAAGATTCAAAAGATCAATGAGTTAACAATGTCAAAATCTGAAAATGGTAGAATATTCGATCTTGTAAACCCTAGCTCGGACTTCTTTCAGGGCACAAATCATCTTTTTTAAAATAGATTGCCTAACTCAGAATAAACAAATTGGGTTAAAAGAAGAACCGTTCAAAACTGCTCCAAAGAAAAATAACTAATAGAATAATATACCAAAATAATCTGTCTCAATCATGATATTTGAAGTCAAGCTTTTGAAAATATCAAGTAACTCATGAATTCTTCTAAAACTTTAAAAGTTTGAAAGAGGGGTAAACTTGTCTTATGTGGCTCATTTATGCCTCATATATCAATTGGAATGGCACTCTTTGTGCATCTTTTGATTTTTAACACTTTTGTGTAATAAATTTTTTTCAATTTAGTTGTCATTAGCATCTTTTTGTTTTTAGCATCATTGGCCTTTTTATTTTTTTAGTTCTTGCAAGCTAGATCCCTTTTTCAACAACTCTTAAAATATAATTAGTTCTGAGTAGATCTTCCAGATATTAGAAAAGAAAAACTCACTTTCTAATATAAGGAAGAATAGACCACAAAGCATACTAGCAATTATATGATAAGTTGCAATGGCAAGATTTCATTTAACTTGAAAGATGTAATAAAAGCTTTGAATATTATAAATATAAGTAGATTACTGTAGCAAGATAAAAAAGACTAATTCAAAAACTAATGTTAATATGTGATAAACTTTGTTTAAGAAGAAAATTATACCACTAAAAGAGGTTAGAGGGAGGAAAACCATCACCGGTGTTTCTCCCTTTAACCGATTGAGATTAAATCACTGGCTATAAATCTCCCAAAATTTAAGAACAAGAAAAAATCATCATAAAAAAAAGCAAAGCAAAAATAACTAAAACAACTAAAAAGAAACATGCACAAAAGACAGAAACTAACGATGATCAACACATGCATTTCAAGAATTTAATTAAGCAGCAATTTTAAGCAATTATAAGTTGCGAGCCTCCGTTTGTCCAAGAATCATATGCTTCTCACGAGGTCTTTGGTGAGAACAATCCTGCAAAAAATCAACAACTGGAAGATTTAGGAACCCAAACAGGTTTAGGTCCCTTCTATAAAAAGTAAAGGGCAATGCAATGTGTGCTACGCTGTGTAATAATGCAATTTTGGTCTCCACACCCAATGTGTACTATGCTTCAAATGCTTTTTATTTAATTCATCAAGTAAAGCCTGTGATTTGAATCAATCGTTGAATGATCCTTGAGAATAATTTTCATGCTCTTTTGGTAAATTCAAAAGCTCCAATTTTAAACTATCATGAGTTTTCTTAAGTTTTTTGTATGATGCTGATTTTCTCATAAATTTTAAAATAATTGATCATAAGTTTGTTTACATACCTCTTCCTCCTAACAATGATCAAGTTGATCTTTTGCCATTAAGCACAAGTTTGTTATTTCTCCTCAGGTTCAGTTTCAAATGAATCAGAAGCAGATTCTGCCTAGAACGTCTTTTGATTCTCTTCTTGTCCTTCTTGAACTTAGGTTCTCCTCACCTTTTCTTTGCTAGAGTGATCCTGAAGTGTAGGAAATCACTCCTCTGATATGTCCAGTCTTCTTGCATTTAAAACAAACAAGATCAGAAGATTCTTTAGAATGTTTGTTATCCTTACCTTTTCTCCAATTTTGATGATGCTTTGACTCTTCCTTAGAAAGCTTTTTGATTGCATTGTGATTAAGGCAATGTCATGGCTTTCAGATCCAGAAGAATCAGAGTTCATGTTGTTGACCTTCAATGCCACAGTTTTCTCCATTTCTTTGATTCACCCCTTGCTCGAAAGCAATGAGTGAGCCAAATAAGTTATCAAATGAATAGGTATTTAAATCTTTAGATTCAGTGATTGCAGTGATTTTAGCATCAAAAAAAAGAAAAGCATCTCAAAATCTAGTTCACTTTTTTCATAAATTTGAAAGTCTCTTCCTAAGGCATACAAAGAAGTTATAATTTGAGTAAACCTTGTATACATTTCAGAAATTGATTCAGAAGGTTTCATACAAAAAAGTTCATAATCAATGTAAGAGAATATTCAAACGAGATTGCTTAACTTCATTAGTTTCCTTCATAAGTAATGCATAACTTATCCCAAATCTCTTTTCCAGTAGAGCAAGTTAGAAAACACGCATGTAGTCTTCAGATTTTAAAGCACAGAAAAAATAATTCAAACACTTCGCCATTAAGTTGAGCTAAATCTCTTTCATCAAAAAGTCCATTAGTAAAAAAGCACTTCAATTTTAATTCCATTAAGTTTACAAGAAGGTGGAGAATATCCTCTTTAATAAGCATCCACATGCGATAATTAATTGATTGCAGAAAAGTAGACATGCGAGTTTTCCAAAAATCAAAAGGTAGATTATCAAACAAAGGAGGTCATGTAATAGAATATCCTTCCGTTGTATTATGATTTCCAAAGTTAGAGCCATGGATCAAAATTCAAAAAAGTTTTCAAACTCAGTTTTTATTAGAATCCCGCTCTAATACCACTTGAAAGTTCGTTAGAAAGTTAGGACCTTATGAACTAGCCCAAGACTAACCAAGATGGGGGATGAATTGGTATTTTAAAAAAAATTTTAACCAAAGCATAACAAACTCAAACCAAAATTACCACACGAAATAAGTGCAAAAAAAATTAAATGCGAAAGCAATAAAAAGAACACAAGGTTTTATAGTGGTTTCATCAACACGGCCAATGTCCCACTCCCCGGAGGCGTCCCTCCGAGTATTGCACTACCAAAGTGACTCTCTTTTGTCTCCCCAGCAAGCATGAGAAGCCTTACAAAAACCTCATTTTTGTCACCCCCGGCAAGGCAGAGAACCAAACTCCTTTTGCTTCCCCTCCTGAAGCAGGTAGAGAATCATATCGATCACACTGAAGCTTACCTCTCCCAACCCATCCAAGGATAGGAGACTCCAGTGGAAGAAGAAGTGGAACAATGCTTGGAGCAACCCTTGTAAATCCCCTCACAAGCTCACCCCTCATAAGATCCCTCTCCTCTCTCTCTCTCTCTCTCCTCATCCTCTCCGCGATCTCTCTCTCACCCTCTCTCTCTCTCTCTGCTCTCTCACTCTCTCTCTCTCTCTAGGCTTTCTCAGGTTAAGACAGCAGCAAAAGATTGCTCAAAATGTTAAACAATAGCTCTTAAAAAAAGAGCTTCAAAATAGCTCATTAATTGCAAGTTTGCTGATATATCATCTAGGATGATAGGTATATCATCCTATACGATCAGTGCAATTTAAGCCTAATCAGCCGAGACAATCTGGATGAATAGAAGAAAGTGTTCCTATCGTCTAGAATGATAATAAATCATCCCGTATAATTAGTTCAAATCACATACCATCGTGTTGACAATCACTCTGAAAAGAGTTCTGTACGATTTCCAAAATAGCTTGATCGTCCCGGGCCGATCTCACGATCGTACCGGACGATTAGTTCAAATCAGAGGAAATCAAATTCACAACCATGGCATGGTCATAATACATAATATTATAGGTAATATTACACAATTTAAATATTTATTTATGAATTATTTTATAGGAATATTTATGCATATGTAGCATGATGTAAAATATAATTGTTTTTATATCATCAATGTTTAATTTTTTTATTGGAATTAATGTATTCATACATAATTCATTTTCAATTCATTTCAGAGTCATATTCATTTAAATTCATAATGTTTGTTATTAAGAGTTGATTTAATATGTCGGAGCATATTAATCATCAAATCATTTTCAATAATTTTATCATTTTTTACGAGAATCTTATTAATATTTTATAGTCATTTCATTACTCATTAGTTTATATTTTTGTGATCCCATTAAAAATCATATCTGATACAATGATGTACATCATTAAATATACATTTGTATGTTATCATCAATTATATCATATATTTCAAATGTTATTTAAGGGCAATGTAAAAAATACATATAGGTTTATCTAGACATCCGACCAGCACCATAATATGTATAATAAGTTTTTGATTATGCCGCCCACACCCGCAAAAATACTTTGTTATAAACATTCCCAAAAACACACATAAATCTTACATTTCACGCGAGCCGCACACACTAACCCCCAATCTCGCAATCTCTCCATAGTCAAAATTCAACCTACAAACACCACGTTCTATAAGACTCATTCATACCATAACATATATCACATCTATTCATTTGACACTCGCGATTAATCCGTGCATAATCTCTCTCTTATAGAGCGTATAACAAAACAAATTATATAATATTCATCATTTAATATACCTATATTAAAAAGTTTATATAATTTTTCACCCCAAATTAATTTACCCACCCAAAGCCTCTAACCAACTCCCAATCACCCCCCCCACACACCCCCACACAGTCCCAATGCACACCCCCCCAATCCCAATCTCCTCAACATAACCCACTAATCGCAAAGCAACAATCCTATAATTGGTGTCATTCCAATTCATAGATCTTTAGTTATTTCATCCCAATTGGAGTGAAGTCTCAATCCTAATACTCAGGAAAGGACATTATATAAAGTTTTAATTATCCTAGCTTGAATCAAATCATGATATCTCTACTTAAATAACTTCAACTTTACCCTTCTCTTTATCAATAACAATAATCATGCTCATCATAACAATAAAAATCAAAACATAAAAAACAATTGCATCTATACCATACCAGTATATTCCACCCCAATCTCCTACATCCACCCCCCCCCAATAACACATCAAACAACCAGAGCATCGCCCGGTATTTGAGCTGGCCGATCTTATCGTCCAGATCATCGCCCGAAATTTGAGCTGGCCATGTTGATTGTCTAGGAGCAACTAAGGTTTTTTGAATTGAACATCCAGCCAATCTTGAGATCGACCAGAAGATGTGTTGTATCAATCATCCTTAATTGTTTCCTTAATTGCCAGTTTAATTCAGGCATAATTATATCAAATCGTTCAGAGTGATACAAGATTGTCCTGGCCGATTTCCAAAATAAAGAATGCCTAAATAGATCATGGAGGCTGATCATATCTATTTAAGCCTATCATCCTGGCCGATACAGTATCGTCCAGGCCGATCGGCTAATAACGGCTGCCTTAATCAGATGCCTTGATTAGGGTTTCTGTTTTGAACCGGTCGTTCTAGGATGATATAATATTTTCTGGATGATGTGAATAAAAAATGAAGTTCTAAGTTAGATAGAAAAATCACTCAAGTGTGTGGTGTATGGTTTACTTAGCATCAAACACTTCAAAAGATTACAATTGACTCAAGAAATGGAAAAATAAAATTACACACTGACTCAGCCTAGTCTTCCCACCAAACACTTGAGCTGGTTCCGATTGCCGTTGATCTTGTGGTCTGAAAAGTTAGAAGGCAAGGCAGTCGTAGAGAAACAAGAGTATTTTCTAACATCAAAATCATAATCCATGCAAAATAGATTCTCAACAGGTATTGCACTAAACTCAATGACTCTCCTTTTGCAGAGAAGCTTTATAACACTCCTTTTATCGACACCAATGAGGCAAAGACACGACTCTTCGCTTTCTCCTGAAGAGCAAAGAATCTCAATCGATTGCTGAAGTAGACCTCTAGAACTTCCAAGGAATAGGATGTACGACAAAAATATGACTCGGATCTTTCTCGAAGCAGCCTTTGTGAAACCTCTCACAAACTCCCCTCACAGATCCTCTCTCTCTCCCTTTCTCTCCCTCTCCTCTAGGCTCTCCCAGAATCAAGACAATAGCAATGGATACTCTCTTAAGTAAAATAGAGATCTTATATAGAAGAGCTCATAATAGCTCTAAAACTATAATAAACTAACATTATCGTCTAGGACGATCTAATATAATCCGGTACGATCAGTACAAATTTAGCTCAATCAGCCAAGACGAATTGGGATGATCAAAAGGTAGTTTATTCATATCATCACAGGATGCTAGTATTTATTCTATATGATTAGTTCAATCAATGATATCATTTAACACATCATCCTGGATGGATGTCTGGACGATGAAAAATTTACTGTATCATCTAGGATGATCTCACAATCATCCGGGATGATTAGTACAAAATGTGAATATCACCAAAACATCACCCTGAATGGATGTCTAGATAGAGGAAAAAAAACTTGATCGTCCGGCCAATATCCCTATCATCCCTGATGATTAGTTTAATTCAATACATATTGTCCAAGTATCGCCCTAAATGGAACAAGCCAATTGCGCATCATTCAGAAAAGCTATGGGTTGTTAACTAATCATTCTCGGATGATTCTAGCGATCATCTAAGATGATAAATTCGAAGCAATAAACCTTATTGCTTTCCTTAATTAATCTAATTAATTTATGGTATAATTTTTGATGCATCATTCAGGATGATGCCCTGATTGATGTCCAAAAATAAAAGATGCCTAAATAGATATGGTGGGTTATTCTTTCTGATTTGAGCCTATTATCTCTGATGATGCTAATATCATCTAGGATATCTTCGCTTAATTATGGCACTACCTTAATCAGGATGCCCTAATAGGGTTTCTATTTTTTAATTAATCATCCAGGATGATTTTTTGATCGTCTCGGATGATGTAATTGAAAATAGAGAATTTTAATCAAACGACATAATTCTTCCCCCACGTGTGTGTTAAGGTTACTTAGCATCAGAATCCACATCATTTATAATTGACTCAAGAAAGGGTAAAAGACACTTGACATATATTAACAAACTAACTCAGCCCATCTATCTAATATTGAGCGGTTCAATTTACAATTTGATCTTATGGACCTATTAACGTTAGTAGGCAAGACAGTTGTAGAAAAAATTGAATGTTTGTTTATCATCAAAACTTTATCCCCTGAAGTTAGATTCGTACATGCTTGTTGATTTTATTTAGTTCAAGTGATGTGATTGTTCAAGTTCAGATTCACCAAGTTCAAGTCCCATTTGATGCTATATAGCTCGAGTTCAAGTGTCTGTCCACAGCGCAAGCTTCTTGTTCAAAGTCTTTTGAAGTCTTTGCAAGTTCAATTGCATGCTCAAATTGATTTGAATTTGGCTCCAGTTTGATCTTATTTTATTTAGGTTTGATGTCATTTAGATTTTGTTTAGTTCAAGTCCCACCGTTCATGTTCAGTCAAGCTCAAAGGTTCACAAGTTTTGAGTTCAATCCTTATCTTTTTTAGATAAAATTTTGAACTACCTCCTAGCGTCTCCCCCGTTTAGGGAAAATCAAGAGACAGGCTACCCACACCCGTCAGAAGATGTGCACGGTTGATGTTGTGAGACACCATGGCCATAATTTTTGTCATCCACCATGCAAAAAGGCATGGATGGGTCTTAAAGCAGATATTTGAAAAAATGAAGTTCTTTCCCCGCATGCGTGCAAGGTTGGTCCTTGGCGTCCAGGAACACAAAAAAAAAGACTTAGGGGGATTACCCACTTTGCCACAAGCACCAGAGCAAACTTCCTCCCACAACACTAAGAAAAATGTGTCATGGGTTGTTATTCACCCATTGTAAGTGCCGAGGTAGGTTTCTCCCAAATTTAATTATGTTATACCTTGGCGAGCGGATGTCGGCAGGTATGGTACGTATATATCAAAGCACAAGATAGGTTCTCACTTTTTCTTTTTTTTTACTAACATTATTATCATAAATAATTAATTATCCTTATCTTAATTATAATTAATTAAAATAATTAATTACATTTACTCAAATAAATTAAATAATTTATATAATTAAATTAATAATTATAAATTCTTATAATTATTAATAAATGTAGCTAATAAATTAATTAATAATAGTTAAAATATTAATTAATATTAATTAAAATTAATTATAAAATTAATTAAAATTATTAATAAATTAAATAGAATTAATTATAATAAATATAATTAATTAAAATAATTATAAACAAAATTACTTTTAATTAAAATCTCAAATAAGTTCATTCCTCGGTTTTCTCAATTTTGCTTAAATAGGGCAATTGGCAAAAGGATTTATTCATGAATTGAGGAGGATTTTATGCTAAATCCTGCCAATTGCCATTAGATTGCCCCGCAAATCTCATGACCGAATCCCTCGCTTCCCTCATTTTACCTTAAATCATGGATTTACCATACTGTGATGTAGTGAATTTACTAGATCTAGCCAAAGGAATGCGTATAAGGGAGAAAGTTACCTTTACAACGAGCTCCACGTCCTTTCTTGTGATCCAAAATGGAGAACTTAACAAGCTCTCTGTAGGTTCCTCCCAGTTTGTCTTCCTGCCGCCACTCCAGCCGGGGGCTTCTCCCCATGGCTGACGTTGATTTTCCACCCCTCCCTCCTCTTCCGCCATTATTCGTCTCCTGGTAGCTCTATTCTTCCTCTTTGGAAAAAACCTTCTCATACCACCCTTAAGTTTCCACGAACTTTTCTCACTCCTCTTTCCTTTGTCCCCACGCAAAACTTATCACGGCTCAATTTACTAGCGATCAATTTGTTGCTGAGCTTCGAATGGTCACTCTCTCGTTGGATATTCATTGGGAATAGACCTTTTTATGAAGCCCTACTTGCGGTGATCAAAAAGCCTGGTTGCCTAAGGCGCAATCTCTCTTCTTACTATGGATGATGGATTTTTCCTACTAAAATTTACAGCTCTTGAAGACTACGAACATGCCTGGACTGGGGGCCCCTGTTCTTTTTCGGTAAGCCTTCATTACAGAAATGGAGCCTGATTTTGTTCCGAAGAGTGAGGAATTCCCCTCCATTCCTTTGTGGATAAAAATTATGAAACCTTCCACTCTCCTATGGACTCCGGAAGGTATCTCTAAACTTGCTAGTTGTATTGGAATTCCTATTGCTGTTAGATGGCTTAACTACGGCTAAAACTCGTTTAAACGTTCGGCAGAGTTTGTGTTCAAGTCACAAGCAATTCCTCTTTTCCTGAGGAAATTTATTACAATGTTGATGGGAAAACTTACTCTTTAAGGGTTCAATATGATTGGAAAACCTGAAAGCTGCTCCCAATGTGGTTCAATAATGCACCCTCCGTCCTTTGTCCGAAAGACCCCATATCTTAAAACCCACATTGCCAACCAGCAGAGAGGCAGGATCTCCAGCGGAAGGCCGTCCTTCCCCCCACCCAGACTTACGTATCCGCCAAAATATTACCCCACCGATCCGAACAGCCCAGCATATCCTGGACCTGACCAGCCGCCTATCCTGCCACCCACTCAAAACTTTGCTCTTCCTCACCTCTCTGCTACCAAAATTTGAATTCCCCATCTGAGGAAATATCCAGATATATCGATATTATCTTCAACCTAATACAGCCTCCACCCACCCTCAAACAGCCAATAAATTTCTAGTCTTGTTTGATCAATGGTGGTCAAACAACGAGCAGATAGACCCAACCAACTCCTCTCCAAACACAACCACACCACAGCCGACCCAACACCTGTCTCTTCTGACACTGATAACCAAAACCATAATAGTCCCCCCCACTCTTCACCCGTAATCACCAACCAAACATCCCCCCATCCTCCAATGAAGCTAACAATGTTGCTTCCATCTCCACAAAATACCAGCACCTAATACCCAAAAACAAAACAAACTAGAGGCAAGCAGGGAAAAAGGCCATACCCCCAACTCAAAATCCCATGACCCTTCCTAATCTTGCATCTTGGAATATTCGGGATTTAACAACCCGGACAAAGTGTTTTGCTGCAAAAAACTTGCCACTCCCATAATCTTGATCTTATCTTCATCCTTGAAGCTAAAATCCTCATGCAACCTCTTAACCCCTGGTTTTTGTTGCCAATCACAAAATTTTCTGAAGGAAGCTCTTGTGACATTTCCAATGTTCCTCTCCTGGGCGCATTTGGGTGAAATGGAATGATGAAGCCATTAACTTCATCCCTCAGTGTATGACTAACCAATTTATTCATGGCATTATTTCAAATTATTCTAAACTCTACCTGTGCTGTAACTGCAGTTTATGCTAGCAACTCTATCAGTGAAAACAAATTTGTGGAGAACTTAGAATAATTGGCTGGTAATATTCAATCTCCTTGGGCTATTATAGGTGAAATCAAATGTTGTCGTACTTCCGGTGAAAAGTGGTGGTTCTGCGTTAACCAATCTAATCTTGGTGACTTTAAAACATGGTTTTCAATACTGGGTATGCATGACCTTTCCTCGGTTGGTCACTTCTTCTCACCTGCACAATCGAGCAACAATACATCCAATTCATATCAAACTTGACCGGATTTTGGTCAATGACCTTTGGATTTGAAACCTTTCCAAACTCCTTCTACAAAGTTGATGACCGGTTGCTCGGACCACTCTCCACTTGTTTTCTACATGAATTCCATGATTATAGTAAAAGGCATAGATTTATGTACAAAAACTACTGCACACCAAATTTCCAGAATACGGAGTTGTCTTGTGGATGTTTCTCTCTTCCAAACATAGCAGTCCTCTTAGCTCTTTCATTTTCAAGCTTAAGATGCTTAAGAATTCTTTGAAGCATAAACATTGGTCCAATAGCAACAATATCCAAATTGAAATCGACTCTCTCAAGAATCAGCAGCCAATGTGCTTTCCCTCCAAATCCAAAGCAACCCTATGGTCCTCAACTCAATCGCAGTCTTAAGCTTAATTAACTCTAAGCTTACTCATTACCAAGGCACTCTTACTAGTTGGATCACACAAAGAGCAAAAGGTGAATTGGCTTAAAATTTGGTGAAGATGACTTAAGTTCCTTTATTCAAAAGCAACATTACCAAAAATTGCAATCGTATCAAAGAGATCACCAACGATCAAGAACCTTACAATCCCCATGCTGATATTGCCAATATCTTTGTCAATCATTACAAAAAGTTATTATAACTCTCCACTCCTAATAGCCCGGACCATCTCCTCAATGATTTTCCGGCTGGAAACTTAATTCCTGATACATCTAGTGTCCAGCCTTATTGCACCTGTCACCTTGGAGGAGATTAAACACATCATTTTCACTGGGAAATCTAATTCAGCACCTGGACTGATGGATTCACCTTTGAATTCTATAGTCTTCTTGGAGTGTCCATTCAGTTTCAACTTTCCAAAGCGATTCTCTCCTTTTTCCACACTCCAGTTACATGCCTAACCAAGTCAAAGCCACTTGCTCTTACTCTAATATCAAAGCATCCTCAACGCCAATATGTAACAGATTTCCAGCCATTGCTCTGTAATGTTATCTATAAGATTATTGCTTAAAATCTTAGCAAATAGGATGTAAGTTGGCCTACCCTCATTCATCCACACCGAGCCAGGGTGGTTTTATCCACAAGAGAAGCATTTCTGAGATAACAGTTTGTTAGTGTGAGCTCCTGATCTTGGTATTTTTAATGCCAAAGGAGAACAAATTCTTCTGTGCCAAATTTGATATCACGAAAGCATTTGACATGATTTCTAGAGACTTTCTCTACAAGGTTAGAATGCTGAGGGTTTCCCGGACCTTTTTATTTCTTGGATTAAGGCTTGTACGACCAACGTTCACTTCTACCATTTGCATAAAGGGGTGCTTGAAGGCTATTTTTACAACTTACTTCGGGTATTAGACAAGTGATGCCTGCTCTCACCCTACTTGTTTAGCATAGTTATGGACAGTTTATCCTCTAAATTTGAGCTTGTACTACTCATAACACCTCTCTCCGGATTTCTGTTGGGTACTGCATGGTTTCACATCTCATGTTTTGTCTGATGCCTCTTGGTTTTTGGAAGCTGCCACCAATAACAATGCTACAAACTTTGAATACCATCCTTAGAGTTTTGCTGATTCTACTAGTCTAACATGTTAACCCTCACGATACAGCACTATGTCTGATTTCTAAAGACACTCCTATGCTGTGAGTATTTGTAACATATCCTTAATATCAGCAAATCCCACAGTCCCTCAATATTGGGTTTACCTATATTTTACAAGAAACTGAAAGTGAGTGACTTTCAGCCATTGATTCAGAAAATCTCCTCTCTTTTAGATGGTTGGAAAGCAAAAAACACTATCTCTTGCGGGCAGAATACAATACATCAAATTCACCATCTGTAATACCATTGCTTACTGGATTGGGCTCCATCATACCCAAGGGTTGTTGCAAACTGATTAACCGTTATGTGTTCTAGATTTACCTTTTTTGGCAATATCAATCATAGAACTAGCCACTGTATCCTGAAAAAACACGTGCTGCCCCAAATTAATGGAGGATTGGGTATTCCTTCCATTGATTCTCTATACTACAGCCACGCTTGCTCTATCATCTGGAGATTCCTTAGCTCAAGCAATCTTCTTTTTAGTTGGTGGAAATCTAAATATCATTCTCCTGGAATCTTATGGCTGTGAAAAAGTCCTACTACTGGGAACTACATTTAGCAACACTGCTAATAGTATTAAAAACTGCATTTCTTCCTCTTATTACCTCTATTAGTGATCTTTCTGTTATTTGGGACCTTGGTGTGGTGGATTTTCCATTGCTGATTTTCTTAGCAATTCAAATTCTCTTATGGATTACTCACAATATTTTGATTGGAAAGTCTCTAATATTTATCCTGGATGGGAATGGAATCTCCTGGATATTTTTGGTAGCAACATTGCAACTCTCATTAATTCGATTTCTATTGAATCTAATTAGGAAATCATACTTGGAATGGTAAACTGAACCCGAAATTTGGTGATTTCTTTACCAGTTCTTTATTAACTGTAATAAGGTAACTTGGCACAACTCATTTGGCATAAGAAGAGGCTCTACGTTTCTCGGTTTACGCTTGGTTAGCTTTTAAGGTGGTCTCAAAACTTATGATGTCTTAGCATCTCGTGGTATTGGTTCTTAATTATGCTGCCTTTGTCATTGTGATACGGGAAACCACTTCCCATTTATTCTTTGAGTGTTCCTTCTCTTTTTGATGTGGCGAAAATCTCTCATCCCCTGCCTTAAGGTCTGCTCATGAGACCAAATATGTATCAACTCTATGAAAAAATTCTGGAGCAGGTTACACTTCACGACGAGGAATTTTTACCTTCTTACTGCTTCAGCCATGCTTTACTACATTTGGAGGGCAAGAAAACGATAGGCTATTTGGTGGCACTTTTGATTGTTCTGCCACTGTTGTTGCCAAAATTAGAAAAGCTTTTAATTACAAGACTCATGGCTGGAACAAATTTTGATTTTTCACTGGCTACCCTCTACGCCAAATCTGGTTGCTTGCGCATCTCTGTTTGGACGGATCCACAATTTTTGAGGCACTGGAAGACTCGTCTATCTGCTACGCTTGACTGGGTTCTCAATTTTGATTGGACGATGTTGATCGCTGATATATTTCAGCAGCCCCTTGGATGGTCTTCTTTAGCAACCAGGGGCAATGCTCAATTCTAGCCTAACACGAATTTTTGACCCTCCTCAAGAGTATATTGAGCTTCTTATCTGAGTCCTGGGCTTATTGCCGCTGCTGCTGTTTATGCAATTCCATTTGTAACTTTTCTTTCTCTTTAGAATCCTCAAATCTCATTTTACTGCTGTGAGATTTTGGATTATTTTGTGCTTTCTTACTTGTAATTTCTCTTTATGCAATGAATTGGGCTAAGCCCCTAAAATTCCAAAAAAAAAAATAATGGAGTAACTTCCAATCCTAAAGAAGGGATGTCATCAGAGAAGGTAGGGGTGAGTCTACTTGGAGAGGATATGTTGAAGAATCTCTCTCTCTCTGACTCCATCTCTCTCTCTCTCTTCTCTCTCTCTCTCTCTCTCTCCTCTCTCTCTCTCTTCCTCTCCTCTCTCATCTCTCTCTCTCTCTCTCTCTCTCTCTCTCTCATCAGTTTCTCTAGACTAGGGTCGAACAAGGCTTAGGGCAAAGGGATATTTGGTGAGAGCTCAGTTCAATAGAGTTGAGCGTGGGATTTGGTCAGAGGAAAAGAGGGATTTTTGCATGGTAAAGCGGCTTGCAGATCGGTGTGAAGGTCAGCTGAAGGAATTTTGAGGTAGAGAAAAAGGAGGTTTTGATTTTTTGGAGTCGAGTGTGGAAACGAAGAGGACGAAGGGTCTCTATCAACCTCATTATAATGCAAGAGGGAGAAGATCAGGCCAAGCACATGAGTTATGGGCGTCTGACTTCAGCGCCGATTTAACCAGAGCACATGATTATAGCGACTGCGGCGGATGCAACTTGAGCAAGATTTTGATTTGGGAATATAGGGTAGCTTTTTTATTCTCTTTTATTTGTTATTTTGTAGAGGTCAACAGAGTCTCTCCTCCTCTTTTGAGAGATCCACAGATGTTCGATGTTTGTTGGTGGTAGAAAAACTGATATGGATAGAAGAAGTCTGGCGACGAATAAAAATTTAACGTTGTGAAGAAGTCCGACGAGCATTTGTGATGGGCAGAAGTTTAATTATTGGTATAAATTCAGCATTAGGTAAAAGCCTGACAAAAGTCTGATAAACAAGTAGAAATTTTGCATCGGGTAGAAGTCTGATGACAGGTAGAAATTCAGCATCAAGTAGAAATCTGATGAGAGTTCGATGATGGCAGAAGTTCATAACTAGAAATTCAACATTGCGTATAGAAATCCAATGAGAGTTTTGAAGACAGGCAGAAGACCATGACAAGGTAAAAATTCAGTGTCAGTATATAAGCCCAATGAAAGTCCAGCAACGAACAAAATCCAGCATCTAGTAGAAGTACAACGTCAGGTAGAAGTCTGATGAAAGTTCATCGAAAGGGCTGTAGAGTGTAGGTTAATAGAATCCACAAGGATATAAATATATCGAGATTGTATACTCTAGAAGCATTGCTTCAACATTAACTTATGTAGAAGAGGTCGAGAGAATTCACAAGGATGTATGTACCTATCTGAGGTTGTACTTAAAGCAATACTCGATGACATTAACCTATATGGAAGAGGTCGAGATAATCACTATAATGTGTGACTTTATCCATGTTGTATGTCGGAGCACTGCTTGATGTCGTTAACCTATATGAAAAGGTCGGACCAATATCCCTTACGATCGTTATTTAGTGATTGAGACATAATCAAGATTGTGTATTCTTGAATAAAGGATTTAAGATTTGATTGACCTCCTCCAGGATGTTTGACCTATCCAAGGTTATATTCTGATCCTACTCGATGATGTTAATCTATATGGAAGAGGTTAGATTGAATCTCCCGGGATTATATCATCCAATGATTGAGACATAATAAATATTGCATATTTCCTGAAATCATGAATAAAGAATATTCATCGGTAATTTTTTATTATTAATTTTTTAGCCTTTTTAAAGTATGAGACAATATCAGAATGAAGTGAATAATATATTAACATATTATATAAGATATAATAAATAAGTCCCTAGTATGGAATAGAGATATAAGAGTTACATTATATTCAACACAAAAGATATAACGTATGAGAGGAGAGTGTAAATGATAATAGGGTTTTTTTCCCTTCTCATTAAAGCCATTTTCTATTAGCTTATCTGACCCAAGAAGTTCCATATCGAGGCACAATTATATTAGTGCTTTCAAACTTAAATTTTTTATGGAGGAACCTGGATCGATTAGGATTCGACTGATAATCATTCCATTATGTCGAGCGTAATATATAGAGAGTAATTATGATCTGCTATTCTGACCATCATATCTTCTTCAGTTAAAGTGATGAACGATTCATTTCAAGATTGCAAGGCCGCTGTTATATTACGCTAGGCAAAATAATGCCTCGTACAATATGGGAGTTTGGGGGCATTTTATAGTTATTTAATAAACCTTATCAACTCCTATCTACCTGCTTAGGAGGATTGGGTTCAAGTTTGTTAACCACGCAGCATCCCAAGACGTCACGTGTGTTCCCATAAAATGCTCGTCGGGGACCATAGGAGTTTTTGTAATTGCAATTAACCCTTGTGTACCTATGTGTATACAAACTATGATGTATGTATGGGGGGGGTCTTTAAAACTTTTACAAATGTCTTCTATCTGCTTGCATGGATGTTATGGATCCACTAGTGTTGCGTAGCAGCTTCTGAATTGAGTTATTCACTACTTTATACAGGTAGATTGTCGTGCACTACTTGTATGATTTATACAGGTAGATTGCAGTGCACTAACGAATATTCTGCTTTGGATATAGGTGAATCATAATTCCATCACCTGAATCTCATGACATATTTCATTATTTTGATATAGACCCCTTTTTCTCATTCACCAGGAGGTCCTTCTTAAAATTCATGATCGCTGCTTTAAAAAGAACTCCTTTCAAGATCTTTAGTGTAGTAGACCTTCGCATAATTGACCTTCAAAATGAATAGATGTATCTTGGTGCACTTGTTATTTCCAGTATTTATGGATATTAGAACTATTTTCTTCCCAAGTTTTACAACCACGAAGAAATTTTAGAACACCAGGAAGTTTAGTTCGATTTTGTTCAAATATCTCTTCTATCTATCGGGAGGTGTCCTTCTCTGTGTGTTGGGTTATCATCATACCCGACGTACTTACAACTCTCAATCACTGTTATTTTAGGTGATATTTATACTTGTGTCCCACAAGGATTTGTTGTACTAATGATGTACCCACTGTTATTATCCATAAGTGGCTCGTATTTATTTACAGAGACCCATTGTATCCACTACGATATCCTGGAATTGTTTGTAGGAGAGCCATTATTTTTGCATCATATCCACCGTTCACCAATCTCAGGTTGTTTGATATACTTGTTTGCAGTTTAAGATTGACTATGTGGGGGGGTTAGTACACCTGTTGCATATTTCTTACTCATATTTATAGAGAGTCCATTGTATTTACAACTCATTGATATTTCCTTTCTTTGGTGGACCACTGTACTTGCAAGTTGATCGGCTTTGATATTAATACTCCATATAGGTGACTATGCATCAATACTAGTCATGAAGTGATTGTTGATATTCAACAAAATGATTCATAGCTTAAATTGACATTTGCATTTCCATACTTGATTAAGTATTAAAAGTTTAGTTCTTTGCTATTTGTTCAGGTTTAAACCCAACTATGGTCTCTTGCAATGCATTTAAGTTCCTTGTGCAACTTAAGTTCAAATCTAGATCCTCATCATTTAGTTTATTCTAGGACTTCTGTAAGTCTGCTTTGAAAGTTCGTTAAGAATGTTAAGCCCTCATGAACTAGCCCAAGGCTAACTAAGAGGGGGGTGAATTGGTATTTTAAAAAGTTTCTCAATCAAAACACAAACTCAAACCAAACCAAAATTTACCACAAAGAAAAATCAAAGTGCGTAAATTAAATGCGGAAAAAGCAGTAATAAAGAACACAAAAATTTATAGTGGTTCAGTCAACTTGACCTACGTCCACTCCCCGGAGCCTCTCCATAGGGTATTACACTAAACTCAGTGACTCTCCTTTTTCTCCCACAGCAAGGTGGAGAAGTCTTTACAAATCTCCTTTCTACCAACACCGATGAGGCAGAGAACTCGACTCCTTTCGCTTCCTTCAAAAGCAGGCAGAGAACCTCGATTGATTGCTAACGTAGACCTCTCTAGAACCTCCAAGGAACAAGGATGATGATCAAAGAAGACGACTCGGATCCTTGCTTGGAGCAACTTTTGTGAAACCTCTCATAAACTCCCCCTCACAAGATCCTCGCTCTCTCTCTCTCTCTCCCTTTCTCTCTCTCTCTTTTCTAGGCTCTCCCAGGTCAAGACAGCAGTAAAGGATACTCTCTTGGGTAAAACAAGATATCTTATATAGAAGAGCTTCGAAATATCTCTTAATTGTAACAAACTGACATTATCGTCTAGGACGACTTGAATATCGTCATGTACGATCAATAAAAATTTAGCTCAATCAGCCAGGACGATTTGGCACTATCAGAAGGTAGTTTATTCATATCATCTAGGATGATAGTATATCATCCTGTATGCTTAGTTCAATCCATTGAATATCATCCAGCAAATCGTCCTGGATGGATGTCTAGATGATGAAAATTTTGCTGTATCGTCTGGGATAATTAGCACAAAATGATAAATATCATTCAGAACATCGCCCAGAATGGATATCTGGATAATAGAAAAACAACTTGATCATCTGGGCTGATATTCCTATCATCCCGGATGATTAGTACAATTAAGTACATATCGTCCAGAGCATTGCTCTGAATGGAACCAGGTTGATTGTACATCATCCAAGAAAAACTAAGGTTTTTTAGCTGATCATTCTGGACGATCCTGTGAAAGTCCAAGATGATATGATTGAGCAATCAAACCTTAATTACTTTCCTTAATTATCAGATTAATTTAGGCATAATTTTGTTGCATCGTCTAGGATGATGTCCCAAAATAAAAGATGCCCAAATAGATATAGCTGTTGATTCTTTTTTATTTAAGCTTATCATCTCGGACGATGCTAATATCATCCAGGATAATTTGCTTAATTGCGACTTCCTTAACGAGGATGCCCTAATTAGGGTTTTTATTTTTAACTGATCATCAATAATGATTTTTTAATCATCCCGAACGATGTGATTGAAAATAAAAAAAAAACTCTAATAAAACAGACAAAATTTCCCCCCCACGTGTATCTATGCAAGGTTACTTAGCAATAAGATCCACATCGATTATAATTGACTCAAGAAAGGGTAAAAGACATAAGCAATGATGTGTCCTAAGGCAAGATTGGGCTTCCTCCTATGTCTTGGATCTCTAATGCTTTTAGGTGCTCAATGTATTGAAAAATTAGATCAGAGGCATTAAATTCATGATGGGCCATGATATAGAAAGCGATGATCAAAATGAGTTGAGTGATTTGAATGCGATCACCATCTTTTGGAAGAACTGAAGTACAAAGGATATGTTGGATTGTCCTAGCATCTTTGAGTAAGCTGTTAGACTCTCCAATGTGATAAGAGGCATTGATGTTCCTTAGAAAGTGATTGGCTGGAGCCCAGTCATAGTAGGGATCTTGAGACAAGATGTGAAGATTGTCTCCAATGGCGGATAACTGTAGGAGCTCTTGACAGTATTGATCTGTGATTTTGACAGGACGTCTATTCACATAAGACTGAAGAGCAATGAAGTAGGAATTGATGCGAAGGCTAGCAAAGAATTCAAGCAGTAACTCTGAATTGAATGGGACGGTAAGAGTAAGGATAAAAGTGAGAGAAGTGTGAGCAAATAAGTCAAGAATTGGATAGGAAAGGATGTGAGGGTTGACAGTTTGGGATAAACTGATCCCAACCAACTTATATCATTGATAGGTGGCTTGATCGGCCGCCTCAGTGAAACGAGGGTTAAGATTGGCCCTCGAGGAGTTTCCAAAAGGCATACGAGATCTTTTTCCACTAGCCATGTTCAAGGAAAATGGAGAGGAAGTAAGAGAAAAGAAGATTCAAGGAAGAATAAATGAGAAAAAATATTTAAATGCCTCAGTTTTTAAAGAATTGGATTGATCGTATAGGACAATCAGGAGAAATAATTACGTCTAGGACGATTGGTCAAAAATGCAGTAAAGTAATCCAAGATGATCAGATATCATCCGAGATGATAAGACACAGGCGATCATCTTGATGAGTCATTTCAGATGACCGTTTAAACAGTAAATGTTCCAGGATGATTAGGTGGATCATCCAGAATGATCTACAATAATTGATTGTACAGGCTGACTTAAAGTTGTGTAACGAACATGCCACGTGGATCATCTAGGACGAACAGGTGGATCGTCTAAGATGATCACCAATAATTGAGCAGAAAAATGTGAAGAACATCCAAGATCAGGAGGATCATTCAAGATGATCACAAATAATTTAAGCAGAAGACGATCAGATCATCCAAGACGATAATACATTGTATAAGACGATCAGAAGCAGAAGAGTCAAATCAGCCATCAGATGTAATTTCAAGAGTGAATTGAACAAATCGTCCGGGATGATATGACAAAAAGTTTAAACTTAGAGGATGGATGGAGATGATTAGAGAAGATCCAAAAACATGAAAATCAACTATAAAAGATAAAAATAAAATACAAGAAAGACAGAAAATAACAAAAGGAATGAAAAAATAAAGGGTTTTTTTTATCAAAGACCGAATATGATAATTCTCCATGTAATTGAATTAAAAATTTGCAAGAATCAATGAGTTAACATCGTCGAAATTCAAAAAATGGTAAAATTACTGATCCTGTTAGCCCTAGCTAGGACTTCTCCCAGGACAAACCATCTTTTGAAAACAAAGATCTAAATTAGAAAAATCAATTGGATAAGAAAAAGAGACCCGTTCAAAACTTGGTTCCAAAAAATTTTTTATTGAATAATATATCAAAGTAATTAGTCATGATCATGAATTCCAATATCAAGCCTTCGAAAAATATCAAGTGACAGATGAATTCTTCTAAGATTTAAAAGTTTGAAAGAGAAGAAAGCTTGCTTTAGGTGGGATTATTTTATGCCTCTTGTCAATTGATTTGGTGCACTTTGCGCATCTTTTAATTTTTGATACACTTTGTATATCTTTCTAAATTTGGCGTCATTGTGCATCTTTAGATTTGACGTCATTGGCCACTTTTTTTTTTTTGCAAGCTAGATTCCTTTTTCAAAACTCTTAAATACTCTTAGTTATGAGTATATCTTCTAAATATTAGAGAAGAAAAACTCACTCTCTAATATAAGGAAGAATAAATCATAAAACATATTCGAAATCATATGATGAATACAACGACAAGATTACAAAAATCTTAAGGTAATATAAAGACTTTAAGAATTATATAAATAAGATAGATTACTTTAGCGAGATTGAAAATATCTCAATCACAATGTCCAGTTACTAATTTTAGATTGACTTTTATTTAAAAAAGAAAATTACACCACTAAAAGAAGTTAGAGGAAGGGAAACAATCAACGGTGTTTCTCCCTTTAACTGATTTAGGGATGTCAAACATTGACTACAAATTTTTAAAAACAAAAATATGACACAAGATATTAATTCAGCTATGATTAAAATAAACATAAAATATACGAAGGAAAATAAAATAACAGAAGTGAATCATATGAGAAGTACAACAAAAAATAAATAAAGAAAACTAAAAAAGGAAAACAACAAACAACATATAGAATTAAAAAAAAGTAAGAATCAAGTTCATGCATTTATGTCAATCACACCCAATTTGATCCTTAAAGTGCTGAATGTATCGAAGGCCACTGGATTAGTAAAGATGTCAGGTAGTTGATTCTCAGTTGCCATATGGTGTAACTCAATGTCTCCTTTGATTACATGGTCTCTAATAAAGTGATTTCTTATATCAATGTGATTGGTCATTGAATGTTGGATAGGATTCTTAGAAATGCAGATGGAACTAGTGTTGTCACAAAGGATTGAAATTGTGTCTACAGGTAATCCTAAATCTAGAATTTTTTACTTCAACTAAAGGACTTGGGCCACATATCTCCCTAAAGCAATGTACTCAACTTCAGCAGTGAAAAGTGCAACAGAGTTTTGCTTTTTACTGAACCAGGAAACTAAAGACTGTCCTATAAATTAGCAAGTCCCAGATCTAATCTTTCTATCCACCCTATAACCTACAAAATCAAAATAAGAATATCCAATAATCTCAAAAAAAGTGTTGTGCCTAGGATATCAGATTCCTAAGTTTTGAGTCCCTAAGAGATATATAAGAACTCTCTTAATTGTAATCAGGTAGGATTCTTTTGGATCAGCTTGAAATCTAGCACAGAGATAAACACTAAATATTATATTAGGTTGGCTAACAGTCAGGTAAAGTAAAGATCCAATCATCCCTCTATACTTCTTTTGATCAACAGATTTTTTATTTAGGTCCTTATCCAACTGAACACTGGAGGTCATGGGAGTATTAATTGGCTTGGCTTTATCCATTTCATAATTCTTCAAGATGTCCTTTATATACTTTGATTGATTTAGAAAGGTTTTATCATCCAATAGTCTTATGTTAAACCCTAAAAAGTAGGATGACTCTCCTATCATACTAATCTCAAATTCCTTATTATTTTAGAAAAATCATCACAAAGCCTTTTATCAGAAGATCCAAAAAATATATCATCGATATAGATCTAAATAATGAGTAATTCATCTCCGACTTTCCTCAGAAAAAAGATGGTGTCTATGCTCCCCTTAACAAACTCCCTCTCTAGTAAAAATGTGCTAAGCCTCTTATACCAAGCTCTGGGTGTCTGCTTTAATCCATAAAAGGCCTTTTTTAATTTAAAAATATAATTTGGAAATTGAGATCTCTTAAAACTTGGGGGTTTCTCTACAAAAATATCCTCTTTTATTATCCCATTTAGAAAGGTACTATTAACGTCCATTTGGAAAAGCTTAAATCCCTTATAGCAGACAAAGGCTAGTAACACTCTAATGGCTTCCAATCTAGCTATAGGAGTAAAGATCTCCTCAAAATTAATCCCATCTATTTGGTTGTACCTGTTAGCCACCAATCTCACTTTGTTCCTAGCCACCACACCGGAATCATTCATCTTATTCTTAAAGACCCATTTGGTTCCAACTATACTTTGTCCCTTTGGTCTTTCTACTAGCTCCTAAACATCCCTCCTAACAAATTGGTTTAATTCCTCTTGCATGGATAAAATCCAAAATTCATTAGATAGGGCTTGATTGATATTGATGGGTTCAGTCATTGAGATAAAGTCAGAGGGGTTCACTTCCTTCCTAAGTCCATGCCTAATCCTAAAACTTTTAGAAGGGTCTCCTATGATCAGTTCTTTAAGATGACTAAAAAAATATCTCCAATCTCTAAGCAAGGTGTGTGTAGGTTCAACCCTTTTCTCTATATTTGTATTTTCTACTCCTTGGGTAATCTCACCTACTTCTTTAGTGTTTTGGGGCTCTACCCTCTTCTCTAATTTTTTAACTCCTTTGATAGTATCTACAACATCATCTTTATCCTTAACTCTAGAATTTTTAGGATCAGATTCATCAAACACTACATTAGTAGTCTCCTCCACCACCAATGTCCTCTAATTAAACACCCTAAAAGATTTCCCCACACTTGAATATCCTAAGAACACTCCTTCATTAAATTTTAGGTCAAATTTTCATAAGTGTGACTTCCCATTATTAAGAATAAAAATCTTACAGCCAAAGATATGGAGATGAGAAAGGTTGGGTGTACTACCCTTAAGGATCTTATAAGGTGTCTTATCAAGTTTGGCTCTAACATTCACCCTATTCAACACATAACAAGCTGTATTTACCACTTCAGCCCAAAAGTATTTTGGAAGTGAATACTCAACAAGCATGGCTCTAGCAGCTTCAACAAAGGTTCGGTTCTTCCTTTTAGCTACCTCATTCTACTGAGGGATCTTATGAGCTGAGAAGTTGTGACTAATCCCCTTATCCTCACAAAAGTCTCCAAATATCTCAGAATTTGAGCTTGCCAATGTTGATCGTCTAGGAATAACTAAGGTTTTTTGAACTAATCGTCTCAGCCGATCTTGAGATCGTCCAGGGCGATGTGATCGTATCAATCATCCTTAATTGCTTTTCTTAATTACTAGATTAATTTAGGCATAATTGTATCAAATTGTCTAGGATAATACAAGACCATCCTGTTCGATTTTCAAAAATAAAGAATGCCTAAATAGATCATGGCGGCTGATTCATTCTGTTTTAAGCCTATCATCCTGGCCGATACATGTATCGTCTAGGTCAATTGGCTAATAATGGCGGCCTTAATCATGATGCCTTGATTAGGGTTTCTATTTTGAACTCGATCGTCTAGGATGATATAAATATCGTTTCGGACGATATGAGTAAAAACAAAAGTTCTAAGTCATACAAAAAAATCACTCAAGTGTGTGTGTGTGTAGGGTTACTTAGCATCAAAACACTTCAAAAGATTATAATTGACTCAAGAAAGGGAAAAATAAAATTACAGATGACTCAGACCTAGTCTACCCAAACTTGAGATGGTTCCGATTGCCATCCAATCTTGTGGTCCTAAAAAGTTAGTAGGCAAGGCGACTTAGAGAAACAAGAGTGTTTGCTAACATCAAAATCATAATCCTTGAAAAACACATTTGCAATAATCTCCCTCTTTTTGATGATGGCAAACACTTTAACGATTAATTCTAAAACAACAGTCCAAAACATAAAAAAGCTTTCAAATTTCAGAAAAAAATAATACAAGTACAAATATAATACTCCCTCTTTTGACATCTCAAAAAAGAGAAGGAAACTAAAACAAACTAAAGTAGCTAAAAAACTAAAAGAAAAACACAATATAGAGAAAATAAACTACAGAAAACAGAAACTAAAACTAAAGAAACGAGGGACCCTGATCATCAGATGGAGGTGGAGGTGGTGGCTGCTGAAAGTAATAAGAGAGCGAAGCAAACTATGCCCCAAACCAGGCCATGTCTTGGTCGTGCTGTTGATGCTAGAGGGCTACGTCCTCATCGTGCTGCTGCTGCTGGTGAGCTATGAAAGTGTCAAACTGGGCCTCCAACTGATCAAATCTCTTCACCAACTGATCCAGCTATAAGTGATGGCGGAGAGGAACAGGTTCAGGAACGGGAGCGGGAGCCTCCTCCTCCTTGGCCCCCTAAGCTTCCCCATCTCCTAGGTGGAGACGAGTACCATGAAGGACATTGAAGGAACTGTTTGAGTAGTAGGGAGGCTGAAGGTCGTGACGAGCAGGATATTGAAGTTGATATTTAGTTTCAAGAACATAAGCTATGAGGTGTCCTAAAGTAAGGTTGGGTTTCCTCTTATGACCCGGATCATAAATTATTGTTAAATGATCAATATATCGAAAGATCAAGTCAGTAGCATTAAACTCTCTATGGGCCATGATGTAAAAGGTAGTAAGAGAAAGCAATGGAGTGATGTAAACTCGGTCTCCCACCTTTGGAATAATGGAGGTGCGAAGGATATGTTGGATTGCCCTAGAATCTTTGAGTAAAGAGCTAGTCTCTACAACATGAAAAGGTGTGTTGGTGTGGCGAAGAAAGTGGTTTGCAGAGGACCAGTTAAAATCAGGATCAGAGATAATTGTATACAACTTATCCCTAGTGGTGGATAGCTGCAACAATTCAGCATAGTCCTAGTATGTGATCTTGATAGGGTGTCGATTTACATAGAAGGTGAGGGCAATGTAGGAGGAGTTTATGCAGAGGATTACGAAAAATAAGTTCATAAGAGAAGGGGACAGCGAGAGTAAGAATAAGCATAGAGAAGTGTGAGTGAAGAGGTCTAATACCGGATATGAGAGGTGGACATGATTAATTATTCTAGAGAGAGTGATCCCGCATTCTTTGTACCGATGGTAGGCAGCCTGATCTTCTGCCTCCCTGAATCGAGGGTTTAATGTGGCCCTCGAGGAGCTTCCAGAGGTCTAACGAATGCGCTTTCCTCCAGCCATAGCAAGAAATCAGCAAGTAGACAAGAGATGAGAAGAGGATTGAAGTGAGAAATATGGCCAGAATGCTCTGAATTTAAAGAAATGGACACATCATCAAGGACGATAGTAAAATTGTCCAGGAAGATCTGGTTTAATAATTACATATAGGCTGATTGGTCAAAAAGGCGGTCTGATCGTCCGGGCCGATCAGATATCAGCCAGGATGATTAGACACAAATGATCATTTTGAGGAGTCCGGCTGGACGATCATTGAAAAAGCCGATCGTCCAGGCCGATTAGGTGTATTGTCCAGGATGATGCTCAATAATTGATCGTACCGATCGAATTTAAAATGTTTAAAATCTGTGTCACGTGTATCGTCCAGGATGAACAATGGATCGGTCAGGACGATTGTTCAGTAATAGATCATCCCACATGATTTTAAAGATTTTAAATGTACTGACACGTGTATCGTCCAGGACGATCAGGTGTATCAGCCAGGACGATGTACATAAATGCATCGGCTAGGACAAAAACTTTATCGGCCAAGATGATCAAGATGATTATAATAGAGTTCAATTAGAACGTCCAATATGATATGGGATCGTCTAGGATGATGAATTTTAGCAAAGTTAGAAAAGTCCAACAAATGGATTTTGAACAGAGATAGTTCAATCATTTAGGACGATAAAAATATCGGTCAGGGCGATGTGACAAAATTTGGAAAACCAGGGAAAGATGGAGATGATCAAAGAGAGCCAACAAATAATAAAACCAATCTAAAAAGAACAACGAAAAAAATAAAAAAAGATAAAAATAATTAAAGATTTTTTTTTTGAATTTTTTATTTTTTTTAAGTTTTTGCAAAGCAGCGTATGATAAATTTCCCAAATAATTAAATTTTAAAGATTCAAAAGATCAATGAGTTAACAATGTCAAAATCTGAAAATGGTAGAATATTCGATCTTGTTAACCCTAGCTCGGACTTCTTTCAGGGCACAAATCATCTTTTTAAAATAGATTGCCTAACTCAGAATAAACAAATTGGGTTAAAAGAAGATCCGTTCAAAACTTGCTCCAAAGAAAAATAACTTATAGAATAATATACCAAAATAATCTGTCTCAATCATGATATTTGAAATCAAGCTTTTGAAAATATCAAGTAACTCATGAATTCTTCTAAAACTTTAAAAGTTTGAAAGAGGGGTAAACTTGTCTTATGTGGGCTCATTTTATGCCTCTTATCAATTGGAATGGCACTCTTTGTGCATCTTTTGATTTTTTATACACTTTTGTGTATATAAATTTTTCAATTTAGTGTCATTACGCATCTTTTTGTTTTTAGCATCATTGGCCTTTTTATTTTTTTGTTCTTGCAAGCTAGATCCCTTTTTCAACAACTCTTAAAATATAATTAGTTCTGAGTAGATCTTCCAGATATTAGAAAAGAAAAACTCACTTTCTAATATAAGGAAGAATAGACCACAAAGCATACTAGCAATTATATGATAAGTGCAATGGCAAGATTTCATTTAACTTGAAAGATGTATAAAAGCTTTGAATATTATAAATATAAGGTAGATTACTGTAGCAAGATAAAAAAGATCTTAATTTCAAAAACTAATTGTTAATATGTGATAAACTTTTGTTTAAAGAAGAAAATTATACCACTAAAAGAGGTTAGAGGGAGGAAAACCATCAACGGTGTTTCTCCCTTTAACCGATTTAGAGATGCTAATCACTGGCTATAAATCTCCAAAATTTAAGAACAAGAAAAAATCATCATAAAAAAAAGCAAAGCAAAAATAACTAAAACAACTAAAAAGAAACATGCACAAAAGACAGAAACTAACGATGATCAACACATGCATTTCAAGAATTTATTAAGCAGCAATTTTAAGCAATTATAAGTTGCGAGCCTCCGTTTGTCCAAGAATCATATGCTTCTCACGAGGTCTTTGGTGAGAACAATCCTGCAAAAATCAACAACTGATAGATTTAGGAACCCAAACAGGTTTAGGTCCCTTCTTATAAAAAGTAAAGGGCAATGCATGTGTGCTACGCTGTGAATAATGCAATTTTGGTCTCCACACCCAATGTGTACTATGCTTCAAATGCTTTTTATTTAATTCATCAAGTAAAGCCTGTGATTTGAATCAATCGTTGAATGATCCTTGAGAATAATTTCATGCTCTTTTTGTAAATTCAAAAGCTCCAATTTTAAACTAGCATGAGTTTTCTTAAGTTTTTTGTATGATGCATGAATTTTCTCATAAATTTTAAATAATTGATCATAAGTTTGTTTACATACCTCTTCCTCCTAACATTGATCAAGTTGATCTTTTGCCATTAAGCACAAGTTTGTTATTTCTTCCTCAGGTTCAGTTTCAAATGAATCAGAAGCAGATTCTGCCTAGAACGTCTTTTGAATTCTCTTCTTGTCCTTCTTGAACTTAGGTTTCTCCTCACTCTTTTCTTTGCTAGAGTGATCCTGAAGTGTAGGACAATCAGCTCTGATATGTCCAGTCTTCTTGCATTTAAAACAAACAAGATCAGAAGATTCTTTAGAATGTTTGTTATCCTTACCTTTTCTCCAATTTTGATGATGCTTGTGACTCTTCCTTAGAAAGCTTTTGAATTGCCTTGTGATTAAGGCAATGTCATGGCTTTCAGATCCAGAAGAATCAGAGTTCATGTTGTTGACCTTCAATGCCACAGTTTTCTCCATTTCTTTGATTCACCCCTTGCTCGAAAGCAATGAGTGAGCCAAATAAGTTATCAAATGAATAGGTATTTAAATCTTTAGATTCAGTGATTGCAGTGATTTTAGCATCAAAAAAAGGAAGAAAAGCATCTCAAAATCTAGTTCACTTTTTCATAATTTGAAAGTTCTCTTCCTAAGGCATACAAAGAAGTTATAATTTGAGTAAACCTTGTATACATTTCAGAAATTGATTCAGAAGGTTTCATACAAAAAAGTTCATAATCATGTAAGAGAATATTCAAACGAGATTGCTTAACTTCATTAGTTCCTTCATAAGTAATGCATAACTTATCCCAAATCTCTTTTCCAGTAGAGCAAGTAGAAACACGCATGTAGTCTTCAGATTTTAAAGCACAGAAAAAATAATTCAAACACTTCGCATTAAGTTGAGCTAAATCTCTTTCATCAAAAGTCCATTTAGTAAAAAGCACTTCAATTTTAATTCCATTAAGTTTACAAGAAGGTGGAGAATATCCTTCTTTAATAAGCATCCACATGCGATAATTAATTGATTGCAGAAAAGTAGACATGCGAGTTTTCCAAAAATCAAAAGGTAGATTATCAAACAAAGGAGGTCATGTAATAGAATATCCTTCCGTTGTATTATGATTTCCAAAGTTAGCCATGGATCAAAATTCAAAAAAGTTTTCAAACTCAGTTTTTATGAATCCCGCTCTAATACCACTTGAAAGTTCGTTAGAAATGTTAGGACCTTATGAACTAGCCCAAGACTAACCAAGAGGGGGGATGAATTGGTATTTTTAAAAAAAATTTTAACCAAAGCATAACAAAGCTCAAACCAAAATTACCACAGAAAATAAGTGCAAAAAAATTAAATGCGAAAGCAATAAAAAGAACACAAGGGTTTATAGTGGTTCAGTCAACTCGGCCAATGTCCACTCCCCGGAGGCGTCCTCCGAGTATTGCACTACCAAAGTGACTCTCTTTTTGCTCCCACAGCAAGGCTGAGAAGCCCTTACAAAAACCTCATTTTGTCACCCCCGGCAAGGCAGAGAACCAAACTCCTTTTGCTTCCTCCTGAAGCAGGTAGAGAATCATGATCGATCACTGAAGCTTACCTCTCCCAACCCTTCCAAGGATAGGAGACTCTAGTGGAAGAAGAAGTGGAACAATGCTTGGAGCAACCCTTGTAAATCTCCATCACAAGCTCCCCCTCATAAGATCCTCTCTCTCTCTCTCTCTCTCTCTCTCTCTCTCTCTCTCTCTCTCTCTCTCTCTCTCTCTCTAGGCTTTCTCAGGTTAAGACAGCAGCAAAAGATTGCTCAAAATGTTAAACAATAGCTCTTAAATAAAAGAGCTTCAAAATAGCTCATTAATTGCAAGTTGCTGATATTATCATCTAGGATGATAGGTATATCATCCTATACGATCAGTGCAATTTAAGCCTAATCAGCCGAGACAATCTGGGATGAATAGAAGAAAGGTGTTCCTATCGTCTAGAATGATAATAAATCATCCCGTATAATTAGTTCAAATCACATACCATCGGTTAGACAATCACTCTGAAAAGAGTTCTGTACGATTTCAAAATAGCTTGATCGTCCGGGCCGATCTCACGATCGTACCGGACGATTAGTTCAAATCAGAGGAAAATCATCCAGAGCATCGCCCGGAATTTGAGCTGGCCGATCCTTATCGTCCAGATCATCGCCCGAAATTTGAGCTGGCCATGTTGATTGTCTAGGAGCAACTAAGGTTTTTTGAATTGAACATCCCAGCCAATCTTGAGATCGTCCAGAATGATGTGATTGTATCAATCATCCTTAATTGTTTCCTTAATTGCCAGTTTAATTCAGGCATAATTATATCAAATCGTTCAGGATGATACAAGATTGTCCTGGCCGATTTCCAAAAATAAAGAATGCCTAAATAGATCATGGAGGCTGATTCATTCTATTTTAAGCCTATCATCCTGGCCGATACATGTATCGTCCAGGCCGATCGGCTAATAACGGCTGCCTTAATCATGATGCCTTGATTAGGGTTTCTGTTTTGAACCTGGTCGTCTAGGATGATATAAATATTTTCTGGGATGATGTGAATAAAAATAGAAGTTCTAAGTTAGATAGAAAAATCACTCAAGTGTGTGTGTGTATGGTTACTTAGCATCAAAACACTTCAAAAGATTACAATTGACTCAAGAAATGGAAAAAGAAAATTACACACTGACTCAGACCTAGTCTTCCCAAACTTGAGCTGGTTCCGATTGCCGTCTGATCTTGTGGTCCTGAAAAGTTAGAAGGCAAGGCAGTCGTAGAGAAACAAGAGTATTTTCTAACATCAAAATCATAATCCATGCAAAATAGATTTGCAACAGGTATTGCACTAAACTCAATGACTCTCCTTTTGCAGAGAAGCCTTTATAAACCTCCTTTTTATCGACACCAATGAGGCAAAGAACACGACTCCTTTCGCTTTCTCCTGAAGTAGGCAAAGAATCTCAATCGATTGCTGAAGTAGACCTCTCTAGAACTTCCAAGGAATAGGGATGACGACAAAAAATATGACTCGGATCCTTTCTCGAAGCAGCCTTTGTGAAACCTCTCACAAACTCCCCTTCACAAGATCCTCTCTCTCTCCCTTTCTCTCCCTCTCCTCTAGGCTCTCCCAGATCAAGACAATAGCAAAGGATACTCTCTTAAGTAAAATAAGAGATCTTATATAGAAGAGCTTCATAATAGCTCTAAACTATAATAAACTAACATTATCGTCTAGGACGATCTAAATATCATCCGGTACGATCAGTACAAATTTAGCTCAATCAGCCAAGACGAATTGGGATGATCAAAAGGTAGTTTATTCATATCATCCAGGATGCTAGTATATTATTCTATATGATTAGTTCAATCCATCGAATATCATTTAACACATCATCCTGGATGGATGTCTGGACGATGAAAAATTTACTGTATCATCTAGGATGATCTCACAATCATCCGGGATGATTAGTACAAAATGATGAATATCATCCAAAACATCACCCTGAATGGATGTCTAGATGATGGAAAATTAACTTGATCGTCCGGGCCAATATCCCTATCATCCCAGATGATTAGTTTAATTCAATACATATTGTCCAGAGTATCGCCCTAAATGGAACCAAGCCAATTGCGCATCATTCAAGAAAAGCTATGGGTTGTTAACTAATCATTCTCGGATGATTCTGCGATCATCTAAGATGATAAATTCGAGCAATAAAACCTTAATTGCTTTCCTTAATTATCTAATTAATTTATGTATAATTTTGATGCATCATTCAGGATGATGCCCTGATTGATGTCCAAAAATAAAAGATGCCTAAATAGATATGGTGGGTTATTCTTTCTGATTTGAGCCTATTATCTCTGATGATGCTAATATCATCTAGGATAATTCGCTTAATTATGGCTACCTTTAATCAGGATGCCCTAATTAGGGTTTCTATTTTTAATTAATCATCCAGGATGATTTTTTGATCGTCTCGGATGATGTAATTGAAAATAGAAAATTTTAATCAAACAGACATAATTCTTCCCCCACGTGTGTGTGTAAGGTTACTTAGCATCAGAATCCACATCATTTATAATTGACTCAAGAAAGGGTAAAAGACACTTGACATATATTACAAACTAACTCAGCCCTAATCTATCTAATATTGAGCTGGTTCAATTTACAATTTGATCTTATGGACTATTAACGTTAGTAGGCAAGACAGTTGTAGAAAAATATGAATGTTTGTTATCATCAAAACTTTATCCCCTGAAGTTAGATTCGTAACATGCTTGTTGATTTTATTTAGTTCAAGTGTATGTGATTGTTCAAGTTCAGATTCACCAAGTTCATAAGTCCCATTTGATGCTATATAGCTCGAGTTCAAGTGTCTGTCCACAGCGCAAGCTTCTTGTTCAAAGTCTTTTGAAGTCTTTGCAAGTTCAATTGCATGCTCAAATTGATTTGAATTTGGCTCCAGTTTGATCTTATTTTATTTAGGTTTGATGTCATTTAGATTTTGTTTAGGTTCAAGTCCACCGTTCATGTTCAGTCAAGCTCAAAGGTTCACAAGTTTGAGTTCAATCCTTATCCTTTTTTAGATAAAATTTTGACAGCCTCCTAGCGTCTCCCCCGTTTAGGGGAAAAATCAAGAGACAGGCTACCCACCACGTCAAGAAAGATGTGCACGGTTGATGTTGTGAGACACCATGGCCATAATTTTTGTCATCCACCATGCCATAAAAGGCATGGATGGGTCTTTAAAGCAGATATTTGAAAAATGAAGTTCTTTCCCCGCATGCGTGCATGGTTGGTCCCTTGGCGTGCCAGGAACACAAAAAAAAAGACTTTAGGGGGATTACCCACTTTGCCACAAGCACCAGAGCAAACTTCCTCCCACAACACTAAGAAAAATGTGTATGGGTTGTTATTCACCCCATTGTAAGTGCCGAGGGTAGGTTCTCCCAAATTTAGTATGTTATACCTTGGCGAGCGGATGTCGGCAGGTATGGTACGTATATATCAAAGCACAAGAGAGGTTCTCACTTTTTCTTTTTTTTTACCTAACATTATTAATCATAAATAATTATAATTATCCTTAATTAATTATAATTAATTAAAATAATTAATTACATTTACTCAAATAAATTAAAATAATTAATTATAATTAAATTTAATTAATTATAAATTATTCATATTAATTAATTTTAATAAATGATAGCTAATTAATATTAATTAATAATAGTTAAAAATATTAATTATAATTAATTAAAATTAATTATAATTAATTAAAATTATTTAATTAAAATTAAATAGAATTAATTATAATAAATATAATTAATTAAAATAATTATAAACAAAATTACTTTTAATTAAAATCTCAAATAAGTTCATTCCTCGGTTTTCTCAATTTTGCTTAAATAGGGCAATTTGGCAAAAGGATTTATGCATGAATTGAGGAGGATTTATGCTAAATCCTGCCAATTGCCATTAGATTGCCCCGCAAATCTCATGACCGAATCCCTCTGCTTCCCTCATTTTACCTTAAATCATGGATTTACCAATACTGTGATGTAGTGAATTTACTAGATCTAGCCAAAGGAATGCGTATAAGGGAGAAAGTTACCTTTACAACGAGCTCCCGTCCTTTCTTGTGATCAAAATGGAGTAACTTAACAAGCTCTGCTAGGGTTCCTCCAGTTTGTCTTCCTGCCGCCACTCCAGCCGGGGGCTTCTCCCCATGGCTGACGTTGATTTTCCACCCCTCCCCTCCTCTTCCGCCATTATTGCGTCTCCTGGTAGCTCTATTCTTCCTCTTTGGAAAAACCTTCTCAATACCACCCCTTAAGTTTCCACGAACTTTTCTCACTCCCTTTCCTTTGTCCCCACGCAAAACTTCACGGCTCATTTTACTAGCGATCAATTTGTTGCTGGAGCTTCGGAATGGTCACTCTCTCTGGTTGGATATTCCATTGGGAATAGACCTTTTTATGAAGCCCTACTTGCGGTGATCAAAAAGACCTGGTTGCCTAAAGGCTCAATCTCTCTTCTTACTATGGATGATGGATTTTTCCTACTAAAATTTACAGCTCTTGAAGACTACGAACATGCCTGGACTGGGGGCCCCTGGTTCTTTTTCGGTAAGCCCTTCGTATTACAGAAATGGAGCCCTGATTTTGTTCCGAAGAGTGAGGAATTCCCCTCCATTCCTTTGTGGATAAAAATTATGAACCTTCCACTCTCTCTATGGACTCCGGAAGGTATCTCTAAACTTGCTAGTTGTATTGGAATTCCTATTGCTGTAGATGGCTTAACTACGGCTAAAACTCGTTTAACGTTCGCAAGAGTTTGTGTTCAAGTCACAAGCAGTTCCTCTTTTCCTGAGGAAATTTATTACAATGTTGATGGGAAAACTACTCCTTTAAGGGTTCAATATGATTGGAAACCTGAAAGCTGCTCCCAATGTGGTTCAATAATGCACCCTCCGTCTCTTTGTCCGAAAGACCCCATCTTAAAACCCCACATTGCCAACCAGCAGAGAGGCAGGAGCTCCAGTCGGAAGGCACGTCCTTCCCCCCCACCCAGACTTACGATCCCAAAATATACCCCACCGATCCGAACAGCCCAGCATAATCCTGGACCTGACCAGCCGCCTATCCTGCCACCCACTCAAAACTTTGCTTCTTCCTCTACCTCTCTGCTACCAAATTTGAATTCCCCATCTGAGGAAATCCAGGATATAACGGATATTATTCTTCAACCAAAACAGCCTCCACCCCTCAATACAGCCAATAAATTTCAAGCTTTGTTTGATCAAGTCAAACTCGATGAGATAGTCCAACCAACCTCCTCTCCCAAACACAACCACAGCCGACCCAACACCAGCTCTTCTGACACTGATAACCAAAACCATAATAGTCCCCCCCACTCTTCACCCCGTAATCACCAACCAAACATCCCCCCATCCTCCAATGAAGCTAACAATGTTGCTTCCAGCTCCACAAAATACCAGCCACCTAATACCCAAAAACAAAAACAAACTAGAGGCAAGCAAGGGAAAAAGGCCTCTACCCCCAACTCAAAATCCCAATGACCCTTCCTAATCTTGCATCTTGGAATATTCGGGGATTTAACAACCCGGACAAAGTGTTTTGCTGCAAAAAACTTGCCCACTCCCATAATCTTGATCTTATCTTCATCCTTGAAGCTAAAATCTCTCATGCCAACCTCTCTAACCCCTGGTTTGTTGCCAATCACAAAATTTTCTTGAAGGAAGGCTCTTGTGACAATTTCCAATGTTCCTCTCCTGGGCGCATTTGGGTGAAATGGAATGATGAAGCCATTAACTTCATCCCTCAGTGTATGACTAACCAATTTATTCATGGCATTATTCAAATTAATTCTAATACTACCTGTGCTGTAACTGCAGTTTATGCTAGCAACTCTATCAGTGAAAGACAAATTTTGTGGAGGAACTTAGAAGAATTGGCTGGTAATATTCAATCTCCTTGGGCTATTATAGGAGATTTCAATTGTTGTCGTACTTCCGGTGAAAAAGTTGGTGGTTCTGCGTTAACCAACTCTAATCTTGGTGACTTTAACAACATGGTTTTCAATACTGGGATGCATGACCTTTCCTCGGTTGGTCACTTCTTCACCTGGCACAATCAGCAACAATACAATCCAATTCATATCAAACTTGACCGGATTTTGGTCAATGACCTTTGGATTGAAACCTTTCCAAACTCCTTCTACAAAGTTGATGATCCTGGTTGCTCGGACCACTCTCCACTTGTTCTAATGAATTCCACTGATTATAGTAAAAGGCATAGATTTATGTACAAAAACTACTGCACCAAATTTCCAGAATACTGGAGTTGTCTTGTGGATGCTTTCTCTCTTCCTAACAATAGCAGTCCTCTTAGCTCTTTCATTTTCAAGCTTAAGATGCTTAAGAATTCTTTGAAGCATAAAAATTGGTCCAATGCCAACAATATCCAAATTGAAATCGACTCTCTCAAGAATCAGCAGCACAATGTGCTTTCCCAAATCCAAAGCAACCCTATGGATCCTCAACTCAATCGCAGTCTTAAGCTTATTAACTCTAAGCTTACTCATTACCAAGGCACTCTTACTAGTTGGATCACACAAAGAGCAAAGGTGAATTGGCTAAAATTTGGTGAAGATGACTTAAGTTCCTTTATTCAAAAGTCAACATTACCAAAAATTGCAATCGTATCAAAGAGATCACCAACGATCAAGGAACCTTCAACTCCCATGCTGATATTGCCAATATCTTTGTCAATCATTACAAAAAGTTATTTAACTCTCCAGCTCCTAATAGCCCGGACCATCTCCTCAATGATTTTCCGGCTGGAAACTTAATTCCTGAACATCTAGTGTCCAGCCTTATTGCACCTGTCACCTTGGAGGAGATTAAACACATCATTTTCACTGGGAAATCTAATTCAGCACCTGGACCTGATGGATTCACCTTTGAATTCTATAGATCTTCTTGGAGTGTCATTCAGTATCAACTTTCCAAAGCGATTCTCTCCTTTTTCAGCTCCGGTTACATGCCTAACCAAGTCAAAGCCACTGCTCTTACTCTAATTCCAAAGCATCCTCACGCCAATAATGTAAAGGATTTCCAGCCCATTGCTCTTTGTAATGTTATCTATAAGATTATTGCTAAAATCTTAGCAAATAGGATGAAGTTGGTCCTACCTCATATCATCCACCCGAGCCAGGGTGGTTTTATCCACAAGAGAAGCATTTCTGATAACAGTTTGTTAGCTGCTGAGCTCCTTGGTATTTTTAATGCCAAAGGGAAGAACAAATTCTTCTGTGCCAAATTTGATATCACGAAAGCATTTGACATGATTTCTAGAGACTTTCTCTACAAGAGGTTAGAAGCTGAGGGTTTCCCGGACCTTTTTATTTCTTGGATTAAGGCTTGTACGACCAACGTTCACTTCTCCATTTGCATAAATGGGGTGCTTGAAGGCTATTTTAACTCAACTTCGGGTATTAGACAAGGATGCCTGCTCTCCCCCTACTTGTTTAGCATAGTTATGGACAGTTTATCCTCTAAATTTGAGCTTGATACTACTCATAACACCTTCTCCGGGATTTCTGTTGGGAACTGCATGGTTTCACATCTCATGTTTGCTGATGACCTCTTGGTTTTTGGAGCTGCCACCAATAACAATGCTCAAACTTTGAATACCATCCTTAGAGATTTTGCTGATTCTACTAGTCTACATGTTAACCCTCACAAAAGCACTATTCTGATTTCTAAAGACACTCCTACTGCTGTGAGTATTTGTAACATCCTTAATATTCAGCAATCCCACAGTCCCATCAAATATTTGGGTTTACCTATATTTTACAAGAAACTGAAAGTGAGTGACTTTCAGCCATTGATTCAGAAAATCTCCTCTCTTTTAGATGGTTGGAAAGCAAAAACACTATCTCTTGCGGGCAGAATACAATACATCAAATTCACCATCTGTAATACCATTGCTTACTGGATTCGTGGCTCCATCATACCCAAGGGTTGTTGCAAACTGATTAACCGTATGTGTTCTAGATTTACCTTTTTTGGCAATATCAATCATAGAAACTAGCCACTGTATCCTGAAAAGACACGTGCTGCCCCAAAATTAATGGAGGATTGGGTATTCCTTCCATTGATTCTCTATACTACAGCCACGCTTGCTCTATCATCTGGAGATTCCTTAGCTCAAGCAATCTTCTTTTTAGTTGGTGGAAATCTAAATATCATTCTCTCTGGAATCTTATGGCTGTGAAAAAGTCCTACTACTGGGACTACATTTGCAACACTGCTAATAGTATTAAAAACTGCATTTCTCTCTCTATTACCTCTATTAGTGATCTTTCTGTTATTTGGGACCCTTGGTGTGGTGGATTTTCCATTGCTGATTTACTTAGCAATTCAAATTCTCTTATGGATTACTCACAATATTTTGATTGGAAAGTCTCTAATATTATCCTGGATGGGAAATGGAATCTCCTGGATATTTTTGGTAGCAACATTGCAACTCTCATTAATTCGATTTCTATTGAATCTAATGAGGAAATTCATACTTGGAATGGTAAACTGAACCCGAAATTTGGTGATTTCTTTACCCAGTTCTTTATTAACTGTAATAAGGTAACTTGGCACAACTTCATTTGGCATAAGAAAGGGGCTCTACGTTTCTCGGTTTACGCTTGGTTAGCTTTTAAAGGTGGTCTCAAAACTTATGATGTCTTAGCATCTCGTGGTATTGTGGTTCTTAATTTATGCTGCCTTTGTCATTGTGATACGGAAACCACTTCCCATTTATTCTTTGAGTGTTCCTTCTCTTTTGATGTGGCGAAATCTCTCATCCCCTGCCTGTAAGGTCTGCTCATGAGACCAAATATGTATCAACTCTATGAAAAAATTCTGGAGCAGGGTTACACTTCACTGACGAGGAATTTTTACCTTCTTACTGCTTCAGCCATGCTTTACTACATTTGGAGGGCAAGAAACGATAGGCTATTTGGTGGCACTTTTGATTGTTCTGCCACTGTTGTTGCCAAAATTAGAAAAGCTTTTAATTACAAGACTCATGGCTGGAACAAATTTTGATTTTTCACTGGCTACCCTCTACGCCAAATCTGGTTGCTTGCTGCATCTCTGTTTGGACGGATCCACAATTTTTGAGGCACTGGAAGACTCGTCTATCTGCTACGCTTGACTGGGTTCTCAATTTTGATTGGACGATGATGATCGCTGATTTATTTCAGCAGCCCCTTGGATGGTCTTCTTAGCAACCAGGGGCAATGCTCAATTCTAGCCAACACGAATTTTTGACCCTCCTCGAGTATATTGAGCATCTTATCTGAGTCCTGGGCTTATTGCCCTGCTGCTGTTTTGCAATTCCATTTGTAACTTTTCTTTTCTCTTTAGAATCCTCAATCTCATTTTGCTGTGAGATTTTGGATTATTTTGGTGCTTTCTTACTTGTAATTTCTCTTTATGCAATGAATTGGGCTAAGCCCCTAAAATTCCCAAAAAAAAAAGAATGGAGTAACTTCCAATCCTAAAGAAGGGAATGTCATCAGAGAAGGTAGGGGTCAGTCTACTTGGAGAGGAGATATGTTGAAGAATCTCTCTCTCTCTGACCCATCTCTCTCTCTCTCTCTCTCTCTCTCTCTCTCTCTCTCTCTCTCTCTCTCTCTCTCTCTCTCTCTCTCTCTCTCTCTCTCTCTCTCAGTTTCTCTAGACTTAAGGAGTCGAACAAGGCTTAGGGCAAAGGGATATTTGGTGAGAGCTTCAGTTCAATAGAGTTGAGCGTGGGATTTGGTCAGAGGAAACAGAGGGATTTTTGCATGGTAAAGCGGCTTGAGATCGGGTGTGAAGGTCAGCTGAAGGAATTTTGAGGTAGAGAAAAATGGAGGTTTTGATTTTTTGGAGTCGAGTGTGGGAACGAGAGAGGACGAAGGGCTCTATTCAACCTCATTTTAATGCAAGTGGGAGAAGATCATGGCCAAGCACATGAGTATGGGCGTCTGACTTCAGCGCCGATTTACAGAGCACATGATTATAGCGACGGCGGGGATGCAACTTGAGCAAGATTTTGATTTGGGAATTATAGGGGTATGCATTTTTTATTCTCTTTTATTTGTTATTTTTAGTAGAGGTCAACAGAGTCTTCTCCTCCTCTTTTGAGAGATCCCACAGATGTTCGATGTTTGTTGGTGGTAGTCTGATAATGGATAGAAGAAGTCTGGCGACGAATAAAAATTTAACGTTGTGAAGAAGTCCGACGAGCATTTGGTGATGGGCAGAAGTTTAATGATTGGTATAAATTCAGCATTAGGTAAAAGCCTGACAAAAGTCTGATAACAAGTAGAAATTTTGCATCGGGTAGAAGTCTGATGACAGGTAGAAATTCAGCATCAAGTAGAAATCTGATGAGAGTTCGATGATGGGCAGAAGTTCAATAACTAGAAATTCAACATTGCGTAGAAATCCAATGAGAGTTTGAAGACAGGCAGAAGACCATGACAAGTAAAAATTCAGTGTCAGATAGAAGCCCAATGAAAGTCCAGCAACGAACAAAAGTCCAGCATCTAGTAGAAGTACAACGTCAGGTAGAAGTCTGATGAAAGTTCATCGAAGGGCAGTAGAGTGTAGGTTAATAGAATCCATCAAGGATATATAATATATCTGAGATTGTATACTAGAGCATTGCTCGATAACATTAACCTATGTAGAAGAGGTCGAGAGAATTCACAAGGATGTATGACCTATCTGAGGTTGTACGTTAAAGCAATACTCGATGACATTAACCTATATGGAAGAGGTCGAGATAATCCACTAATAATGTGTGACTTTATCCGATGTTGTATGTCGGAGCACTGCTTGATGTCGTTAACCTATATGAAAGAGGTCGGACCAAATCTCCTTACGATCGATTATTTAGTGATTGAGACATAATAAAGATTGTGTATTTCTTGAATAAAGGATTTAAGATTTGATTGACATCCTCCTAGGATGTTTGACCTATCCAAGGTTATATGTCAGATCCATACTCGATGATGTTAATCTATATGGAAGAGGTTAGATTGAATCTCCCTGGGATTAATCATCCAATGATTGAGACATAATAAATATTGCATATTTCTGAAATCATGAATAAAGAGATTATATTCATCGGTAATTTTTATTATAATTTTTTAGCCTTTTTAAAGAATGAGACAATATCAGAATGAAGTGAATAATATATTAACATATTATATAAGATAATATAATAAGTCCCTAGTATGGAATAGAGATATAAGAGTTACATTATATTCAACACAAAAGATATACGTATGGAGACAACACAATATTTAACTTTAAAGAAAACATTAGTGATATTAAAGTGACTCCTTATTTAACATAAAAGAGACACGATGAAATAAGACAAATAGCATTACTAACATAAATGCACGAACTACATGGTCATTTAATCTCACAAATCATTTGAATATTATTCAACGATTATCTTTGTTGTTGTTGATTTTGCTCCTAGTGGGACCAACTTCATCTCGAGCAGGTGGGTTTTGGATGAATTATCGGAGATATCCTTGTCAGATCAGCCTCTCAATCTCAATCTTGAGCTATTTGCAAGCTTTAGTAGTGTGTCTACGACTGCAATGGAAATGATAGTATTGCTTCTGATTTCCTACGTTCAGCTTTAAAGGGTTTGGCCAATTTAAATTTTCCTGATCTTGGATGGTCATCAACACATTTGTTCTAGGGGTATTGAGTGGTATATATTCCTCTTCTTGCCAAAAATCACATTGTGGTATTGGGGGTTTAGAAGGCAGGTTTTTCTTTCATTATGAGAATGAGTCCTCCATTTTAGGGGCAATCTTACACTTTTCATGAGTTTGCTCAAATTGCTTCATATGGGCATTGATAGCTTCATATGCTAATATTTGAGCCTCGATATGATAGATCGGGTCAGCATATGAAGGAACTGTGTCTCGTATAAGTGTTGAGTAAAAGGGACCAGGAAGGATGCCTCCAAAGAAAACTCCTCTTAGTAATTCAAGATCAACTCTGAGAATTTATCGAGCCTTAATGGAAAATTATTAAAAATAATCTTTAAGTAATTCTTCTTCATTATGGCAAATCCCAAAAAGATGAGAAGAATCTTTAGCAAATCTCCAATAAAAATCATTCCACAAACACTTTGACCAATTTGACAAAGGTGGGGATTATTCCAGCTAGAAGTGAATATAATCACATTCATGCTTGTCCCTTAAGGGTAGCAAGGAAAACTTGGTGTAAGAGCGCATCTGGGGCTCACTGGATATGCTTGATGGCCCTATAGTGATCGATATACTCGTATGGGTCAGATGTCCCATTATAGGAATCGATATTTGATAGTTTAAATCATGCTAGAATTGGGTGTTAAAGGATAGCTTCAGTCAAGGGAGATAACACATGGAAGTCCCACTAACGATGAGATTGTCTTATTCCTCCCACGGGGAATTTTTCTTGGACCAATCTTCATAATTCATGATGTAGGGCATGACGAGGAAGTTCAGTAATATGATGTCAAGCTAAGTCATCGGGGATGTCTAGAGGAATATGAGGTTGGCGACCTGAGCACGAAGGATGGGTAGAGCTTGCTGTGTAAGCAAGCTCATTATCTTGATGTGTTAGAGGATGCATCCTTGTCGGAGGAAGCAGGATCTCACCATGAAGATGTTTAGGTTGAACATCTTTGAGCCAAGGTGGATCTCTCAAGAAAAGAATCTCTTCTTGAGGTGCTAGTGTCGATTGCCGAGTCTCCTATAGGAGTTAAAGGATCTCATTATGAGATCCTCCATCTTTCTGATGTGGTCTTCCAGGGAAGGCTCTAAAGTTCCTTCTCTAGCAGCATTATGCCCCTAAGGATAAAAAGAGGCCGATGCCTATCGTCACTGGTTCATGGAAGGATTCCTAGACTGGTGTGAGTTAGAGCGGGAGGCTCCCAAGAAACAATTGCTATACCAATTGGCCATCGAAGTGGTACTTATAATAGTGGGATTGAGTTTTCCAAAGATGGTGCCAAATTGTTACAGGATAGAGTATATGCAGTTATAGAGTTAAAATACTGTGTCTTAGTGTTTCATGGATATCTAGCTCACACATAGAGAACACAAGATGTTTTTATGTAAAAAAGCTTAGAAAGGGGAAAAGTCATGGGGCTTGGCCCAATTTAAAATGATTCCACTAGTGTGTTGGGTAAATTATAATGGGCTGACTCATCCTTGAGGGTGATCAGATTATAATTATCAAGAGTTTGGTTGAAATCTAGTGACAAATGAGGATAAAAGTTTAGCATCACTTGGTGGACAAGCATAATTTTGGTGCTACTTAAAAATTCAGGGCTTTAGTTGGTAGCCTGGCATTGGTTTGGCAGATCTTTAGCATCGGGCGGTGGTCCGACAGAAGTCTGGCATTAGATGGTGGTCCGATAGAACTTCGAATGTCAAGTGATTGTCTGATAGAATTTCGGGTGTACTCCAGGCATCAAGTGGTGGTTCAGCCAAACTTTGGGGCTCAGGTGGCGGTTTGACATAAGTTAAGGCCTATGGTGGTTGTTTGATAGAACTTCGGGCATTAAGTGGTGGTTCGACAAAAGTCCACGCATCAGGTGGTGCTCTGGCAAAACTTTGGGCCTCAGGTGGTAGTCTGACGAACCTCTGGGCCACAAGTGGTGGTTCGGTGGAGCTCAGGGCCTTAAGCGGTGGTCCGGTAAAATTCAGGGCCTTAGGTGGTGATCCGACAGAACTCCGGGTCTCAAGTGGTGGTCCGGCGGAACTCAGGGGCCCAAGTGGTGGTCCGACAAAACTCAGAGCCTCAAGTGGTGGTCTGAAGAAACTCAGGGGCTCAATTGGTGGTCCGGTGGAGCTCAGGGCTTCAAGTAGTGGTCCTAAAGAACTCTGGCAGTGGTCGAGGAGGCAAGGAGAAAGAGCGATCTCCAATTTCTCTCTTTTCTCCTTAGGCCCCTTTTTCAAGAGGAAGGAGGGGTCTATTTATAGATTTGAATGGATGGCCGATGCTGAATCCCCTGATCATGGATAATTCGTTAGACATTTAAAGGTTTTATTGATGTCAAAATTATGTGATCTTGGGCTCATTGGATTTTTTTCCTCAAGCCGCTCGATTTGAATATAAGCATGCCACATTTGAAAATCTTTTGGTAATCCAAAATTGTAGTTTGAATCTTCCAACAGTGCTTTCAGGTCCTTGATTTGGACCCATTTGGGCTCGGATTGAGTCGAATTTGGTGTTGTTGGGTTTATATTTCTGAGACATTCAGTTTGACCATAAGTTTGTTGAAATCGAAGTTCGAATGGTCCAAGTTTTAATTTCGGAAGTTTCCAACTCGATTTTTCCTCGAGATTTGTGCCCGATCAAGAAAATATTTGAAGATGTATCAATGATGATTATAATTTGCTTTATTAACCTTATAATTTGTAGTGTTGCTTCTATTGTGAATGCACTATAAGGTATCAAACATATATAATCGCTTATTATAATTATAATTCACAACATCAATGTTATAATCGACTATGTTGTTGCTGTTGCAATTGCGCTCTACCAGGGGTGGAACCACGTTAGTGTGAGGTTGGGAAGTTGCCCCCCCCCCCCCCCCCCCCCCCCCCCCCCCCCCCCCAAGAAAAAAAGAAATTTCCCTATGCCTCTTCATCCCTCCTTTAACCTATGTGGCACGTTAACATGAGGGTGGGCAAAATTAATTTGCTCTATGCCCCTTCATGCCAACGTCAACCTGCCTGCCGACTGTAGAATGACACACCCTCGGCTGCTCAAGGGGTTGCTCATCCTCATCCATGACGGGAGTTCCGACACAGTCACCATAGACCTCCTCAGCTGTCGAGTACGTAGTTCTTCTTGTCCTCCGCAAGAATGACTTGCGAAGCAGAGGGGGTCGATGTCCATGTCATCCAGTTCGCCACCAGTGGAAGTCATCCAATCATTGGCAGTAGAGACGGTTGAGGCTTATTCCTCATCGAAATGGAGAGATTCGCCAGGGGACTTGCCGGCAACATTGTTTGAATCTTCTTCCTTGTCGGAGTCTTGGTTGGAATCGATCTCCGAGCCGATATAGTGCCAAACGCATCCAACAAGTTGTCGTCCATTGAGCTTAGGAGTTAGGGTTTTCACTGAGAAGATGTAGAAGGAACCACTAAAATGAGGGGTTTTATCGTCAGGAGGGTAAAAGAAGCGAGGACTGAGAAGTAAAACATATTGGCATGGCCACATTTAAGGTTCTTGAAAATCAACTAATTTAATACATTTGGATATATTTATAAATTATTTTAGTAATAAAGCAAAAAAAATTACAATTTTACATCATAAATAATATTATTTAAAATTTATATATTATTTGAGTAAGAAAGCAACAAATTGGCTTGTTGTTTTCTTGTTGAATGTTTTGCAGTTTTATTATTAACGCTTCTAATATTATTGCAATCTATTCATTTCATCTTTATGTTGGAAGTTTGAAATAGTCTGGAAAGTGATTAGTAGATGTAAATTAGACAAAACTTTTAAGATAGTAGAGCATGTGAGATATTGTCAAGAGAATTAATTTGTCAGGATGTGGACGAATTTCCTTATATAGTTTTTTTGTGCAACCGTAATATAATTTAACCGTCCATTTTCATGTAAATGCCTGTAAAATTAGTTTTTTATGCAATAAAATATAATTTTATTAAGTGATGAGACCATCTGTAGCTCCAGCTTAGGCACATGTACTATACTGCTTAAGCCAAATGCTGCTCCTTATTAGTTTTAAAGCATAAGGAAGAAGTGAGCCACATAGGTTTCAGCCTTTGGCATAAAAAAAAAGTGATTTTATGGACTCAATCATTGGCATAATATTGAAAGTATTTTTAGTTAGGTATCAAAACACAACACAATATAGCATAATGAAAATGCAACTCTTTGCTTTGATATTCATGTAACGAGTTTGCCCACATTCAAAATTATAGCCGGTTCCGCCCCTGCGCTCTATCATATCAACCTTAAATTTTGCTATATTATAAATTATCCAAAATTTTCTTCAAATAATGTTAAAATCATGTTCAAATTTTTTCCAGCCATCTTCAAACATTTTTTGAATCATATTATAAATTTTTTCGAATTGGAATATTATTTGTATCTTTTTCTAACTTGTTCTAATATATTAGAATTTTATAATTGTTTGAAATTTAATTGAAGTTTAGTTTGAAATTTTTTTAGACATCATTTGAATCATTTTAATTTTTTTATGGACAACAATAAATAATACATGAATATAAAATAATTTTATATAAAATAAAAATTTAAGTATATTAAAAAGTAGCAAAGATATTTATTCTATTATGATTATTATAATCTCCTCAAGTTTATTTTCATTGAAACAACTTCTACTGAAATATAATTATTTTCTAACAAAATGTTTATATTTTCCCCACGCGGGGCAGACCGAGCTCGGCCCATGTCAATTCGCTCTATGAAATTTTATTTTTCTCGTGACCTCTTCGCCTGGACTCTCTCCTCTGTAAACCGGCGGATCTCATCGGAGATCGAAGACAAATGAGAAAGCTTAAAGAAGGGAGCCGGCAGCAAGCCTCGGAAAGAGGACAAATAGGTTTGACCACATTCTTCGTTTGTTCCAATCTATTGGTTCTTCCCCGAATGTCATAGATTTCTTGGTTCCCTATGTAGTTTGGCTTTCATAGCCTTGCATACGATTTCGCCGCTTAGATTTTCATCGGACGAGCTTCCTGATCCCCGTTTTAAGTTATCCTTCTTTCGAGGCCAAAATATATTATGTTAGTATGAATTTATTTCACAAGCCTCATTTTTTGTTCTCCTCATTTTTGGTTCCTCTTGTTTTCATTACTAAACAAGTTCGGCACAATGTAACCTTTTGTTACTACAGCTAATCTGAAAGGAAATTTATCTGCAGCTGGAGTTTTATTCTATCTGAGCGCTACGGAGCAAATACTTGAACTTTTGGTTTTTTAATTTTTTTCCTTGAATTATCTGCAAGTTGGTTTTGCAGATTATTATGAAAATCCATGCTCATAAAAATCAAACGTAGAAGAAAGATTTTGCTGGGAATATGCTGGAATGATATGGGGGATATTCTCCCTAAGACGTCTGAAAGCGTGAGGATGGACCAAAATCCTTTTTCTTCTAGCAATGGCACTACGGTGCCCTCTCAGAATTCTGCTTCCAACGTTGATGGGGATGTATATGACTGCGATGACTCATACTTTGTTCCACCGTAAGCCTTCTATTACTTTCTAAAGTTATCTGTAATTTGATACCTTGAATGTCAGTCTCTGCATATATAGATAGGACGACACCAGCACCTTAGCTCTAATCATTGTTGTAATTAATTGTCCTCTTTCTTGACTTGGAGTAGTAATCAAACTTGCTGATGTTGTGGATTCATAATATATATGCCAACAGCCAACTTGTAATAATAAAGCACCTTGTTTCATGCTGAATTATAATATGCGCAGTTTAGTAGGAATTTCTCTGTTTTCTACTTGTGATTTTATTTTGAATTTTAGGTTAGCATCAAATTAAATGCGGCCATTCCTATGAGTTTCGTTTTATTTCTGTGCATATTTATGTCATGGATGACGTGCTCACCCATCCCTCTCAAAAAAAAAAACAAGAAAGAAAGAAGTAATAGAATACTAAGGCTTCACTCATGCAAGCTCATGCTAACTAGATCATTATGAATTTCAGCCGATTCAGATGACAGGAGGTACCGTTGGGTGTCTGATAACTTCTATCAATGCATGTCAATTGAACGTATGATCTAGATGCTTTATTTGTGTGTGTGCTGTATGTTTTTGTTCGCTTACCATGCTTTTGTATTTTTCTGCGTTGCTTTCTCAGATGTTTTTTTTTTTTGAAAATGTGCAAATTGCATTAATCAATAAAAGAAAGAGACAACCTACTTAGGAAAAAGAAGCCTATCACAATCCTTCCTAATCAACTCAACAAACATTGAAGGAAGTTCACTACCCAAGAAAATGTCCCAATAAAAATCACCTAATATGACATGATGGGAACAAAAATCTACCACATTATTACACTTTCTAGGTACAAAATGATAAGAACATTTATAAACATTTTTAAAAAATAGAGATCCAATCTTTGAATCAGATTATTCCTGTCAGGATGATTTGTTGGTGTGACAAAAAACTGAAAAAAAATTCACATTTACCTATTGCAGAAACTCAAACAGGTTGTCGATGTCTCTACCTGCAGAGCTTGCAGGAGCTATTCCCTTGATTGATAGGTTCCAGGTATGTTTTAAAGTTTGATCTCCTTATTTCTTGTATTCCTCTTTGAAGTTGCAGTGAATGTATATATTATAGAAAGTTGGCGTTTGTACGTGAATTTCAATATTAATCTGATGCCACTTTTCAGTTAATATAAAACACAAACGAACAATTTTCTAATTTTCAGCCTGGTTATGTAATGCTGTTACAGTTCATATATTTAATTCCAGATTTTATCAATTTCAAACAGGTTTGTTACTGTGATAGGGAGAAACTCCCATAACAGTTATAGGGTTCCCATTGATTGTAAAATACCCTCAATAGAGTGATGACTTTATAGTTGCCACTACAGTTATTACATTAAGACTTGGAATTGTTAATGCTGCTTTACACATTTAATTGCAATTAATGCTATGCTACCCAACCAACAGCGCACAAAAATTCTTGATGTACTAAGAAAAAGATTGTTTGAGAGAGGAGAGGAGTGGAGAGAGAGAAAGCTTTATAACTTGATGTGGTTGTGCATTGCATTGATGCTCTCATCAAAACTGTTTTGTTTTTGTTCTGTGAATAGGATAGTGTTGTTTTAAAATGCTGGATTTAATAGGACTGAGCACATGTTCATAATTATTAAATATTTGAGATGCTTCTTCATCCTTTTAATAGGACAAGTTCTTAAAATTTTAGAAGCTATATCCTTGTATTTGTGTGTGACTTCTTTTATATGGTGACGTATTTTTATTATTTTTCTTATTCTCTAAATTATAAGAGTTAGCCTAATTGTGTAAATTAGTTTTATCAAATTGGCTACCATATAGTTTTCAATTAGGGCTTGATTTTCAATCCGTGTTTTTTAATGTTTGGAATGGAAAGCCATCACGATCATCTAGACTTGACGGTGAAGGTGAGGGTCTCCTCATTGGTGAGCATTGGGAAGAGTCATTCTGCATCATATTGATGAAAATGATATTTTGGATCTTGCATTCAAAGGTTTGCCATTGAGGAGGATGTCTTCATTGTTGAGTCCTATACTACACGATCAAAAAGGATGTTGGCCGTTAGATCAATAAAAAAGGAAACAGTTTTGAAAATATAAAGCACCTCAAATTTGTTTTCAGTATATTTTTAAATAAAAATTTGTTTGAAAATATGAAATACAAAAATGAGTGAAAATTCTATTTTCTTACTATTTTAATCATAAATAAAAACAAAAACTGATCCCAGACATGGTACAAGGTGTCATGAACTACAAATTTTGAATTTCTGTGCTTCCCATTCTATTTTGGAGTCCTTCAACATTATACATTATATTTGTGTGTGATTTTATTGTCGGCCTACATTGGAATATCCAAAACTTGATGGTATCTTACATCACCTACAAGAGTGTTTCCCCATTTTGGGAAAGGGCAGTTTAAATTAATGAGTAAAAGCTCAAAATAGTCCCTTGACTATTGATAAGTGTTCAAATTAGTCGTAGAGTTTCGCATTGCAACTTAGCCCCTCAATTATTAAAAGTTGTCCAATTTGGTCCCTTGGTTAGATTTGACATTTAAATTAATGGAAGAAGATGCAAGCTCTTTGTGGGTATTTTAGTAAAAATGCTTGTTGCTCGTCTTCTCGCTTAAACCTTGGAGACAGAACTGGACACCAAATTGTGTGAGCGAGAAGTTGCGACCAAGGCGACGTGCTGCGAGCGAGAAGACATGCTGCGAGCCAGACGATGCGCTGTGAGGAGGTTGCAAGCGAGACACGCTACGAGCGAGACAACATTCTTTGATTCAACATCTAGAGTCTTGTGTGGCTTTGAGTGAGACACATGGTGTTGCGAGTGAGACACCCTATGATTGAGATGATGCTCTTCGACATGTATACCCCTACTGTTATGAGCGATCACAAGCGTTCACGATGAGATTCGACATTGTGAGACAGAGATGGCGAGCAATGTGCGACATCCACAAGGAGGAGACACTACTAGGCTTGTTTTAAATAAAATATAATTTTTTCACTATTTATTCACCCTTATTATATAATAGATTAAATATGTAATATAATTTATTAAATGATAAAATAGAGCAATATAAGCAATATAATCTCATATCCACTTGTAATATCTAAAATATCCTTTATATTTAATATTGGAGTTATATTTAACTTTTATTTTAGGTTCTGAGACTAAATTGGATCAATTTTTAGTAGTTGAGGGACTAAATTGGGGCAATGCAAAACTTAGGTACTAAATTGAACATTTATCAATAGTCGAGGAACTATTTGAGCTTTTACTCTTAAATTAATTGAGTTAATTAACCCGATTAGAGATTATTTAGGCTAATTAGAATTAAAAAGGGTTATAATTAAGCTCATTAGTGTTTAATTATGCTTATTAGGCATGGGAATTATTTATTTGGTTATCTATTAAGATGAATTAAAATTAGCCATATAATTAGTCTAGTTAGCAATTCAAGAGATTTTTATTAAGATTACTAAATTTTTATTAGTTTCAATTACGATAATTTATTAATTGAGTTGAATTATTAATGAGTTATTTATGCTAATTACGGTTTAATTCTATTTTTTATTAGGAACATTAAAGTTGAATTAATATTATTTTATGATAATTCAGCCTTTAATCTTACATTATTAATTAAATGATTATATTAACTGAGAATTAACTATTGCTTAAGCTAAGTAGAGGTAAATTAGGATCAATGGGTTTGATCACTTTTTATATTGTGATAAATAGTCATTGGACGATTAAGTTATCAATTAATTAGCCATTTTTATGATTAATTATTTATTATTGCTAATTAAGAATTAATTAAGATTTTAATTTAGTTTTAATTATGGCTGTTAAAGGTATATATATAAAAAAATAAATTTTTTTGACTAATAAATTTATTTCATTAAATTATTTGCAAACTAATGGTTATTTAGTGGTATAAATTAGGGCTTAATAATGTTTAATTATGATAGTAATAAGATAGGACTATATTAGTTAAATTGAGATTTATTCTTATTTCTAATTTTTATTTTATAATTTGTTTTCTATTTTTTTATTCATGCAAAACATGAAATAAGTAAATCACCAAACATGGTGTTTTTAAAGCGAAAAAAAAAAACAACAATAACATCAAACCTTTATCTAACTCCGTCGGATTGGCAACATGAATCCTTTTTCTCTTTGTGTCTGATTAAGAGCCAAATTCTCATTTAAATTTAATAAAAAAATGTCATTTCTAATACTTTCTAAGTAAGTCTTTTAAGATCTACCTTTTTTTAATATAAACTAATTATAATATATCTACTTTTCTAATCAAGTTATCAAAAGCCCGACATTTTATGTTACCAAACCATTTAAGTTGACTGTTTAATCTTATCTGCCACTGGAGCTACTCCAACTTTTTGACTTATATACTCATTTTAAATTCTATTCTTAAGTATAAATCACTCATTTACCTGAGCATTCTCATCTCTACAACAACAATAACTTCAAACCTTTATCTCACTCTATGGGATTGGCTACATGAATTCTTTGTCTCCATTGTGTCATGTTGAGAGTTAAATTCTCATTTAATTCTAATAAAAAATATTATTTATAATATTTTATAACCAAGTCTTTTTAGGTCTACTTCTACCTTTCTTAACATATGCCGAATCTAATACATCTATTTTGTAATTGAGTCATCAGAAGGCCGACGTTTTATGTGACCAAACCATCTAAAATTACTCTTTCTAATCTTATCTATCATTGGAGCTACTCCAACATTTTCACATATATACTTATTTTTGCATTTTGTCTCTAAGAATGAATTTACTCATCCACTTGAGCATTCTCATCTTTGTAACACTTAACTTAGTTTTATGCTTCTCTTTTAATAGTCAACATTTTGCGCCATAAATGATTGCAGGTCTCACCACCATCTTATATAATTTTCCCTTAAGTTTAAGGGGTAGTTTTCTATCACACAGCAGGCCCAATGCATTCCTCCACTTCGACCAGCCAACTTTTTTCTAGAACTCTTTAGAGCATTTCTTTTGAAACTTTATCATATACTTTCTCTAAAAATATCATATGTAGATCCTCTTTACTTTCTCTATGCTTCTCTATCAAACCTCTCAAAAAATGTATAGCTTCCATTGTAGACCTACGTGGTATGAATCCAAATTGATTTTCAGAAACATTAGTATCATATTGTAATCTATGCTCAATTATTCCATCCTATATTTTTAAAGTATGACATGTTAACTTAATTCCTCTATAATTTGCATACTCTTGTGCATTACCATTATTCTTAAAAATAGGAATCAACACCACTCTTTCTCCACTCATCTAGCATATTTTTAGTCTTCAAAATAATATTAAAATGTTTTGTAAGCTAAGAAAGTTCTTAATCTCCTAAGCATTTTCACACCTCTATTAAAATATCATTAAGTCCCACTATTATTTCACATTTCATTTTCTTTAAATGCCCTTTAATTTTGTTTTTTCTAATATGACAATAAAAACATAAATATCTATTTTCATTTATGGTGTTAAGGTCACTAAAGCCAATTATAAAAAATAAAATAGAAAGAGACAATACTAATCTATGTTGATGAAAATAAAATCTTTCATAGTTTTAACAAAAAAATAAGAAAATCTTTCAGGCATTTTTTGCATCGATTGGTTCAAATGAATTAAATATTGTTGACTGTATAAAAAAATTTGAACAAAAAAATAAAAAAAAATCAGAGCAACCGACATACCTCCAAGCCGGCCCCACCACGGGCAGTTGGTCGCCAAATGACGCATCTCTTCGGAGGCACCGACAATTCAAAGCGACAAAAGGGAGAAGGAGAGCACGAAAAAAGAAGTCACGCTCTTTTCTTCGGCTTCCTCGTCGCTGTTCGGCTTCATTGCTTCGCACGAGCGTCTAGGGTTCGCCGTTCATCTTCTCCTTCCATCGTTGCTGTTCGTGTTCGTTGATGCGCGGAAGGTGCAGAGATTGCACCGTTGCTTCTTTGACTCCCTCTGGCTGTCCGACTTTGCTCCTTTGCAAGAGGAAGGAATTTCACGCGTAGCTGCTTCGACTCCTATCGCTGTTTGACTTCGCCTCCCACGCCTTGACCTGCATCCGACGCCGACCAACCCCGCCGGTCGACTCCAGCAGGTCGAGCCCGAACGCCCGACGCCAAACCCCTCTCCTCTGTGCGTGACTTCCGCCTCCGAGCCATGCCCGATCGGGCTCCCCCTCTCTTTCTATTTGATATATCATATATAATATATATTATAATATAATGTTATATATTATATTATAATATATTTTATAATATAAAAAATATATATATTATACTATAATGTTGCATAAAAAAAAAGATAAAGAAAAAGAGAGAAAATTTTGAAGTGTCGAAGACCCCGGCCGTCGTACCTTAGGTCCGACCGGGATGATTTAAAATTGAAGACCTGCGCCGTCGATTTTTAATCCGGGCAGATGGTTTTAAATTTGAAGACCCGCGCCATCGATCTTAGATCTGGGCGGATGGTTTTACAATTCGAAGACCTCACGCAGTCGATCTTAGATCCTGGTGGGATGGTTTGAAATCAAAGACCCTACGCCGTCGACCTTAAGTCCGGGTAGGAAGAATTACGGCAGTGCCGTCCCGATTTCTCCCTCGGTGGGGAGGAGACGCCGGGAGTCTGCTGAAATTTTCAATGAACAATAGGGGACTTGGACAAAAAATAAAAAAAAATGATGATTTGAACGAAATTTAAACATAAAATCAATTTTAAATTAAAATTCGATTATATGATATTGGACTTGGACGCAAACTTGAACTCGAACCATATTTGCACTCAATATGACTATAAGAACCTGAACTTCAATATAAAAAACTTGAATTGAACGATCAAACCCATCATACACATTCAACTATCCTTGAAGATAATAGATTTATAATTATAATTTGTTTGCAAGAAACAAAAATTTCCTTTGGGAATATAGTTTGATTACAAAGCCATAGCATGGGAGTTCTTTGGACCTTGATAGACCTCTTTCAACATTGAACATGATATGTCCTTAAATAACAATTGCGGAAACACTTTGAAATGCAAATCTCTGATCTTCAACTCATCACCTCTCCTTCTAGTATTGAGATAACAAAGAATTTTAAATATATAAGAGCATTTCAAAATTGAGAGAATTTTAAATTCTTAAAGTTTTAAAACCCGAGAATTATTTAAAAGTTTTTTGAGAGCAATGAAATTTAGAGTTGGTTTATTGATTGATTATTTGATTAATCAAATGAGAAAATCATAAAATAAAAATGCAATGAATAAAATGAAAAAGGGAAAAAAAGAATGTTGTCCACTATTTGATATATACAGGCTCTCAAACTCTCCAAATCATCACCAATTCTCCAAGTTACAAGCTCTCACAAACTATACAAACTCTCAAAACTATCTAAAACTCTCAAATTGAACTCTTCTGCAAGTTCTCTAAAGTCCCTCTTGTACGAGTTCTTGTAACTATCTTTGGGCTCTATCCTTTGCAAATACGAGCCTTGACTGCTGCAACTATTGACTACAAACACCTACGAACAAACAAATGAAGAGTCAGTACCACATAAATAAATTGAATGAATGTTGAGAAATATAAGCTACAACATTTAGAATGAAATACTGGAAAGCAAGAAAGCCAAGTACGAAAAACTAGTAGAGTAAAAGTGCTAGAAAACAGGTAGAGTACTAGACTACTATATGAAGAAAAAGACTACAAGTACAAAACAACAAACAAACAATCAAATTTAAACTCATGGGCAGCCTTGTTTATAAGGACTTGGTTGTAATATCCACTATCTGGCAACTTTCATAAGAAAGCAATAAGCCCGATCCTAGGGGAAAATTTTAGGTAAAATTGACCTAACTCCTAACCCCCAATTAAAACCCCCGGCCACTTCTAATAGAAGTCATAAGTCCGACCTTTGAGGGAAACATTTAGGTGATAACACAAACCTAGACCTCTCATTTGGGCATCCTAGTCTAAAAGGATTAGGTTGTAAGACCCACAACGCGGGCCGCTTAGCTTACAGGGCTAGGTTGTAAGACCCATTATTAGGCAGCTTCTAAGGAAGCACTAAGACCTATCCAACTGAAATTCTTTGGGCAACTCCTAATTGGAGCCGTAAGTCCCAAACTAAATAAATTAACGGGCAACTCTTAATAGGAGCCGTAAGCCCCAAACTAAATAAATTAACGGGCAACTCATAAATAGAGCAGTAAGCCCCATTCTAAATCAAATTTTTGGGCAACTCATAAATAGAGCAATAAGCCCCAACCCAAATTAAACTAAATTAGAATTCACACATTTCCACTTCAGTCTACTCGGGATCCCTGAGATGAGGCAACCCATGGCTGCTAATCAGATTCCCTGGACACAGCAGTCAATGATTGTTAGTGTTGGTAGACTGAAATTTATGGTATACCCGGGACGACGGAACCATGGGATCTTGATCGGGTTTACCTCCATCTTCCCACCATTGAGACTAAAAATTACCTAAAATATATTCATCCTTAATCGAGAGTTCTCTCTTACGTGTTAAGAGGGGTAATTAACTATAAATGCTTGCGCTCATAGGAAGTAAGAACCCTAGATCTATAAACCCTGATACTACCCTCAGGGGAAATCTGGTTAATTACAATCTGACTTAAGGGAAATGGAATCCTACGGCTGCAAAGCGGGATTCGCGCACTCGTGTCATTTTTCTTGAGCCAACAAATATTCCTCCTCAAATTTGGTTAATCATGAGTATAAATTATTACTTATCATTTTGTCCTCAGAATGTAAGGCTTAGACCTAATATTATCCTTTTTTTTACTTTTCTTTGCATTGCATGATATTATTCTTCTACTTTTCATGAAAATGTTGTAGTAGATTTGGTGGCAGATAAGATTAGAGAGAATCGCCTTAGATTGTTTGATCACATAAAACATCGGTCTTTTGATGACCCGGTTAGGAGAGTAGATGTATGATATTTGATCTATGTTAAGAAAGAGGTAAACTTAAAAAGACTTGGTTAGAAAATATTAAAAATAATCATTTTCTATTAGATTTAAATGTGAATTTGATTCTTCTAGGACACAATGGAGAAAAATGATTCATATAATAGAGCCCTCATAGTGGGATAAAGGCTTGATGTTCTTGTTGTTGCAGTTATCAATGTGGGAGTTTTTATGCTAGCTCTGACATGTCTATCTATGATATATTTTTGCTTCCTTGAATAAGTAGTTTTTAGGGCATTTAGTTCAACAAATTTGAGAAAACCCAATTGTATAAAGTAAAAGATTGATATTTTTTACAGAATAGTGATTTAGGGACTTCCTAGAAACCACTTGTATAGAATTTAGCTCTCTCAATTAATTATATACTAATTAAGACTTGTATCTTATAGTATTTTATTATATAAAATTCATATAAATATTTTTTTTCGATCATTTGTACCCTACAACAAAAGGATTCATGTAGCCGACCTCACGTAGTGGGATAAAGGCTTGATGTTGTTGTTGTTGTATTTGTACCCTACAACAATAACAACAACAACAACAACATCAAGCCTTTATTCCACTACTTGGGGTCGGCTACATGAATCCTTTTTCTACATTGTGTCTTATTAAAAGTCAAATTCTCGTTTAAATCTAATAAAGAAAGGTCATTCCTAATATTTTCTAACCAAGTCTTTTTAGGTCTACCCCTACCTTTCTTAACATAAGTCAAATCTAATACCTCTACTCTCCTAACCGGGTCATCGGAAGGCTGCAGTTTTATGTGACCAAATCATCTAAAGCGACTCTCTCTAATCTTATCTTCTACTGGAGCTACTCCAACCTTTTCACGTATATGCTCATTTCGTATCCTATCTCTAAGGGTAAAGCCACTCATCCACCTGAGCATCCTCATCTCTACCACACTTAACTTAGTATTATGCTTCTCTTTTAATGGCCAACATTCGGCACCATAAAGCATTGCAAGCCTCACTACCATCTTATAGAATTTTCCCTTAAGTTTGAGGGGTACATTTCTATCACATAACAAGCTCGATGCATTCTTCCACTTCAACCATCCAACTTGAATTCTGGTGATAATATCCCCATCTATTTCACCATCACTCTGAACAATAGATCCAAGATATCTAAAACGTGCACTCTTATTAATGACTTGATCGCCCAAAGTGACAATCCCCTCACTAGGTCTATTACTAATAAAATTACACTCCATATATTCCGTTTTAGATCTACTCAAGTGAAAACCTTTAGGCTCTAAGGTTGACCTCCATAATTCAAGTTTACCTTCAACTCCCTCTCTAGTCTTATCAACAAGAAGAATATCATCAGCAAAAAACATACACCAAGGTACATCCTCTTGCAAATGTCTAGTGAGAACATCCATGACTAAAGCAAAAAGATATGCGCTTAAGGCTGATCCTTGATGTAACCTAACCGAAATAGGGAAATACTTGTCAATCCACCTTGTGTTTGAACACAAGTAATAGCTCCTGCATACATATCTTTAATGATTTGAATATAAGCATTATTTACTCCTTTCTTTTCAAGAACTCTCCATAGCACTTCTCTTGGAACTTTATCATATGCTTTTTCTAAATTAATAAATATCATATATAGATCCTCCTTATTTTCTCTATATTTCTCCATCAAATCTCTTAATAAATATATGTCTTCCATAGTCGACCTACCCGGTATGAATCCAAATTGATTTTGAGAAACATTAGTATCACGCCGCAACCTATGCTCCATAACTCGCTCCCATAGTTTTAAAGTATGACACATTAACTTAATACCTCTATAATTCGCACAATCTTGTGCATCACCTTTATTCTTAAAATTAAGAATTAACACACTCATTCTCCACTCAATTGACATCTATTTAATCTTCAAAATAGTATTAAAAAGTTTAGTAAGCCATGAAATTCCTTCATCTCCTAAGCATTTTCACACCTCAATTGGAATATCATCAGGTCCAACAGCTTTTCAACCCTTCATTTTCTTTAAAGCCTCTCTAACTTCAGTTTTACTAATACGTCGATAAAAATAGAAATCTTTATTTTCATTTAGGGTGCTAAGGTCACTATATTTAATTTTATTTTCACAATCTTCATTAAAATGATTAGCAAAATATCTCATCCACCTTTGTTGAATATATTCTAAGAAAAGTATTTTTTTAATCTTCATCCTTAATACACTTCACTTGAACTAAATCCTTACTACTCCTATCTCTTTGTTTGGCTAACTTATACATATATCTTTCTTCCTCTTTAGTGTCTAATATATTATATAAATCACTAAAATCTAATGTCTTTGCATCACAGATTGCTTTCTTAGCATCCTTACGAGCCACTTTATATATTTCCCAATTATCAGAATTTTTAAAATTAAACCAATTTTTATAACCAAATTTCTTAATTTTAATCTTTTCTTGCACATTTGGATTCCACCACCAACCATTTTTACTATTAGGAGCTTTTCCCTTTGATACTCCAAGGACATCTTTTGCAATATTCTTAATATCACTAGCCACTTTTTCCCCACATAATATTAACATCCTCATGCACAGACAAAATCTTAAGATCTAAAATCTTATTCTCAAAAATATTTTTGTTAATATTCTTTAAATGCCCCCATCTAATGCTAGAAAATCGTTTTACTTTATTTTTTATTTTATGCCCATTTATCTTAAAGTCTAAAACTAATAATCGATGTTGGACACATAAATTTTCACTCGGAATAACTTTACAATCTTTGTTATCTAAATTTATTTAATAAAAGTAAACAAGTATAATATTGGAGATGGAAGTAAATGACACGATGAAATGAACAATAAATTAAAAGCAGCGGAAAGTAAAGAACACCTGTATTTAACGTGGAAAAATCCGAAATCGGGAAAAAAATAATGAAGCCACACCACACCAAGAAATCCAATATGAAAATGGGGAGAAATAAATACAGATCTTTCTTCTCTCTTGCTTTCTCCTTGCTTCTCTTATCTCTTACATCGTTCTCACATTCTAAACACTAGAGAAAGCCAAGTTACTAATACGAAGGGACACTAGCATTGAGAAAAACGAGAAAAAATTATTTAGTTCGCTTGAAGTATTGCGGCGTTCCAACCCGCAGTGCTACGATACTCCATGACGTTGCGGTGCTATGCTCTCTTTCGTTTCTTCCATCAAGCTTTATAGCACCGGGGCGCTTGGGTACTAGCACCGACGTTGTGTACGGTAAAAAAATTTTAAGGTGCAAAGCACCCAAACCCAAGCAAGGGGAGAACCCCTCGCACCCCCAAGCGAGCACGGAAAAATGACTTGAGGTCTGAGACAACAGTACAACTCGATTGGTCAACACAATCAGATTCCACACAAAAATAACATATAAATGCTACGTAGACTATCTTAGATACGTGTCACCTCTTGGTTGACTGAGGGAGAGCAGGCGCTATAGAGCTATGATGATCTCTCTCTAAGCGAGCTCACAAATGCCCAGTGTGCTCTAGGCAAGCTCCATAGTATGGGTGTATCAAGTAGGAGTGGGCGAGTTTGCGAGTGGGTTCCGAGCAAAGGGTGCTTGATGGTGGGGTGATTACTGGGAGCCACTAGCAACCTATTTTGTGCCTTTGACTTCTTAGAAGAGATGGCGAATCAGCTGATGTTGCAAAGAAGATAATCTCAGTGGTCGGAGGGGCCCTTTGGGTAGGTACTTTCCTGCAGTTGGACTTGGATGTGTGGGGAGAAAGAAATCGACCTTGGATGGGGCCAAGTTACTGTGATGACTGCTTTCCTTCCATGAGTGATGAGGCGTGTGGCGAGTTACTTGGTTGACAAGGTTCTCCATTGCCTCTGAGAGGGGCGACCTTTCTTTGTCCCGAGCGAGTGGGGCCTGATGTCCATCAGGAAAGTTCCTTTGTGCGGCCCATTGAATGCGAGTCATTTCATTGAAACCCACCGAATACCTATTAAATACATGTGAAGGCATATGCGAATACACAACACCTGTGCCATTATAGTTTTTTAGCAAATAACCACACCTAAGTTTTTAACCAAAATGCACAACTCTTACTGCAATTGAAGATATCAATCTTAACATGATTTTATCAAGCGTTTAACCAAACACCAAAGTCTTGAAGATTTCAGCTAGTATTTTCCAAAAAATACTTCAAGGTGGCCTTGAGTAACTTCCCAGATTGCTTATTTTTTATTCATGCTTACCCTACAAGAACTCTCGTTGAACTTGTTTTAAATTGTTTTTCTTGCTAAACATTTTCTTCCCTAATCCTTCATCTTTTGCAGGTTGAGAATTTCTTACGAGCTATGCAGAAGCAAATCAATTCTGCTGGAAAGCGTGTGTTTTTCTCAAGAAAATCTATAGGTCCCGCAGTTTATGAAAAGTTTACATTGGAGGATATGTTATGCTTCCAGAAGGTAGTTCTTTATTGTGTTTTCCCAAACATGATTGTTGATATATTATTTTGTCTTGTTCTAATCACTTGCTTGCGTCTTGCACCTAGTAATCTTGGAACTCAAGGGCCAAGAAATTATTTTACTTCGATTTTTTATTGTGATTTGAATTATAAACTCAGGGATATCAAAAGGCAGAAAATTTATTATGCACATAGGCATATCATAATGAGCTATTTCTTTTGATATTAGTGCATTTTATTCATCGTACCTGTGTCAATTTAAAGAAAATGAGAGTTCTATTCTTTAATTGTTGTTTTGGTCTTGTTCTTGATGATATATCCTGACTTTCTTATGAGCAGGATCCTATTCCAACTTCGTTGCTTAAGATTAACAGTGATCTTGTGAGCCGTTCAGTTAAGATCTTCCAAATGATATTAAAATATATGGGAATTGATTCATCAGACAAATTAACTTTTTTGAGCTTGGATGAGAGAATTGAACTTATTACAAAGCTTTATAAGCAAACTTTAAAGCGTTCTGAACTTCGTGATGAGTTTTTTGCGCAGATTTCAAAACAAACTCGCAATAATCCTGACAGGTACTTTTTCAGATAATGCAAGGAGATTGCCATGTGTTAATGTTTTGGTTGCTTGTTTCAATTTTCATTCATGTTTCTTTCTTTATTTCTTTCTTTTTATTTTCTTTTTGGCAGGAGCTGCTTAGTAAAAGCATGGGAGCTGATGTATTTATTTTCCTCTTCTATGCCACCGAGTATGGATATTGGGGCATATTTATCTGAGTATGCTCATAAAGTGGTTCAAGGGGTCAAAACAGACCCAGAAGTTCAAATCCTTGCCTTGAACACATTAAGTTCCTTGAAACGATCAGTGAAGGCTGGGCCAAGATTGACAATTCCCGCGCGTGAAGAGATTGAAGCTCTATTGATTGGAAAAAAGCTAACAACGATAGTTTTCTTTCTGGATGAAACTTTTGAAGAAATAACATATGACATGACCACCACGGTTGGTGATGCTGTCCAGGTACTTGCTTGTAACATCATATGTGGTAGGTATTGTTGTAGGAATACTGATTACATCAAGAATAAAAAACATTAAGATGTGGAGAGTAAAAATTATTGATATATCCAAACAGCTAATCTCCATCATTTCTCGTGTTTGTTGGACCATTTTATTGGTCTTTGATTGCTCAACCTAAATTGGTTATATAAGTATATTATATTTAGGTCCCTCATCATTGTAGATCTTTTTTTTTTTGGGTTGGAAATGTTTCACTAAGGTGCTTGCTTCTTCAGAAGTTTTGTTGCTTCTCAATTTTTGTCTTTATGTGGATCCCTAAGAGCCCACTTCTTTAAACCTTTATTATAAATCAAGTCACGTTGGTCTAGAGAGTCATGCCCCTCATGACTTGACTTACTCAAGGAGCCTGAATAGTTAGAATTTACTCGCTTGAGATAGGGGTGAGTGGATTTCTTTTATCCATCACCCATGACTGACTTGGCACCCAAGTTTAGTTGCCCTTAAGTTGACGCCCAAGACTTGTCGGCCATGAGTTGGTACCTGGACTTATTGCTCACAAGTTGGTGCCTCCGCTGGTTGCTTTTTCCCACACAGTTGGAAATCAAAAGGCCTCCAAAAATCCACTTAAAATAAAATCTTACTAAGGTAAATTAAATTTCATTTAAATATTTAATCATTCAATACAGGAATGACATTCCTTGTAAGCAGGGTCATAATTTACATTACTGAGTAGACTATCATATGACCCATAGGTTTTAGGCCAACATTAATTTTGTCTGTCCAGTCTCATTGCCAATAATTAATGTAGAAAAGTAGAAAAAACTATTTTAAATTTTATTATTTGATTATCTATCAAGTATAACACTGTCGTTGCCAGATCTCAAGTTCTGGATGAGAAAAATGGAGGGGTTGCATTAGGTAGTCGACAGCCAGCATAAAACTTGTCGAATAATCATGACATGAATCCTTTAAAAAATTATGTTAATGTTAGGGCGTCCTCTAGAAGCGACACGCTGTATGGCCTGAATGCAGTAACAAGTGTGCAAGGGCTGCTGCACCGGCGCCCGGGTGCAGTGTTAAATAGGCAATGGTTCCCACATCAAGGACGGATGTGGACAAAGAAGCTAATTCATGAAACTAAAATTAGGATAGAAATTTGGAATATAGGCTCTCTTACATGAAAATTAATGGAATTAATAGATATTATTATTCATAGGAAGATAAATATTCTGTGCATTCAGGAAACTAAATAGGTTGGAGAGAAAGCTAAGGAGATTAATAGTTTAGGATATAAATTATGGTATTTGGGTAGGAGTCGTACTAGAAATGGTGTAGGTGTGATTATAGATAAGAGTTTGAAGGATAATGTTATAAAAATTAACAGAATTGGAGATAGAATTATAACTTTAAAGATTGTTGTTAATGCTAAGATTATTAATATTATAAGCGCTTATGTTCCTCAAATAGGTTTAGATATGAGTTCAAAATTAAAATTTTATAATGACTTAGTAGAATTAATACAAAATATACCTCTTGAAAAAATAGTTTTTATTGGAGGAGATTTAAATGAACATGTTGGTAGAGAGGTAAGTGATTTTAAAAACATCCATGGTGACCATGGGTTTGGAACGACAAATGAAGGTGGTAAGATTATATTAAATTTTTCATTAGCATATAATTTCTTAATAGCTAATACTTTATTTAAGAAAATAGATGAGCATGTTATCACTTATAAAAATTGATATAGTAAAACGCAGATTGATTATTTTCTTATAAGAAAATTAGATCGTTTAGATTGAAAAAATTATAAAGTTATTCCGAGTATAAATTTATGTACCCAACATCGATTATTAGTTTTGGACTTTAAGATAAATGGGCGAAAAATAAAAAATAAAGTAAAACAATTTTCTAGGATTAGATGAAGTATTTAAAGAATATTAACAAAAGTATTTTTAAGAGTAAGATTTTAGATTTTAAGATTCTGTTTGTGCATAAGGATGCCAATATTATGTGAGAAAAAGTGGCTTGTGATATTAAGAATATTGCAAAAGATGTGCTTGGAGTTTCGAAGGGAAAATCTCCTAATAGTAAAAATACTTGGGGGTGGAATCCAAATGTGCAAGAAAATATAAAAATTAAGAAGATTTATTATAAAAATTAGTTTAGATATAAAAGTTCTGATAAATGGGAAAGCTATAAGAGGCTCGTAAAGAATCTAAGAACGTTATGTGCGATGCAAAGAGCTTAGCTTTTAATGATTTATATATTATATTAGATACTAAGGAGAGAAATATATATGTATAAGTTAGCCAAATAAAGAGATATGAGTAGTAAAGATTTAGTTCAAGTGAAGTGTATTAAGGATGAAGATCAAAAAGTACTATTCTTAAAAGATGATATTCAACAAAGGTGGATGAGGTATTTTGTTAAATTTTTTCATGAAGAATGTGAAAATACGATTGACTTTAGTGTCTTTATCACCCTAAATGATGTTTATTGTATAAAAAAAATTAGGATAAAAAAAAATCAAAGCAACTGACATACCTCCACGCCGGCCCCATCTCGCCAAAACGACGTATCTCTTCGCACAATAGTCGGTTACTTCACGATAAAAGGGAGAAGAAAAAAAAAAAACGTACGCTCGCTCATTCATTTCCCTCGTCGCTGTTCGACTTCGTTGCTTCGCACAAGCGCCTAGGGTTCGCTGTTCATCTTCTCCTTCTGTCATTGTTGTTCGGCTCCGTTGCTTCAAAAGAGGCCGAGAAGATTGCACGCGTCGCTCCTTCCGCTCCTTCCTTGCTGTTCGGCGTCACTTCGCCTCCCCCTATTGCCACTCGACTTCATTGCTTCACAGAGGCGTATATGGTTCGCCCTTCATCTCTCTTTCCGTCATTGCTGTTCGGCTACGCTGCTTTGCGGGAGGGGTAGAGATTGCATAGGCCTCTCCTTCGGCTCCTGAATGGCTGTCCGAACCCCCTCCTTCCTTTCTCGTGCATGGCCGGCCTAGCCCAATCGGGCTTCTCCCGAAATACCTCTCCCTCTCTCCTTTTTATTATAATTATAATATATAATATATAATATAATAATATAATATCATATATTATATTGTTATATTAAAAGTAATAAAATATTATATATATTATAAAGAAGAAGAAGAAGAAAAAAAAGAGGGGGAAGATAAAAAAATGTATATAACATTGAATTTCAACAGGTGTCGAAGACCCCGGTCAGTGTACCTTAGATCCGACCGGGACGGTTTGAAATTGAAGACCCGCGCCATCGATCTTAGATTTGGGCGGATGGTTTCACAATTCGAAGACCCCGGTCGTTGTATCTTAGATCTGGCCGGGATGGTTCCAAATTGAAGACCTCACGCAGTTGATCTTAGATCCTGGTGAGATGGTTTGAAATCGAAGACCCTACGCTGTCGACCTTAGGTCCGGGTAGGAAGAATTACGGCAGTGCCGTCCCGATTTCTCCCTCGGTGGGGAGGTGACGCCGGGAGGTTGTCGAAATTTCGAGAAAATTATTAAACTTTTTTTGAAAGAATTATAGGGCGAGCAATTAAATTTAAATCTTTGATTAATCAAATAAAAATTTGATTAATCAAAGTTAATTTAAATTAATTGATTGCTAAAAAAAATAAAATCAAAATAAAATCAAGTTTTAAAATTTGAGAACTGTTTTAAAATTTGAAAGTTCTTAAATCTGAGAGCATTTGAAATAAAAAAAAGAAAATTTAAAAATATGTGAGCATTTTACATGAAAATTCTGGATACGAAAATTTTAAAATGTGAGATCATGTTTTTACAAAAAAGTTTTAGAATGGTTTGTATTCAAGAGCTATCAATTCAGATTCGAGAATACTAAAATTTAATGGTTAATTAGAACAATTATAAAACAAATGCAATGAATCAAAATGGAAGAGGGAGGAAGGGAAGTTTCCACTAAATGACATGTACAATTTTGATTGCCAACTCCCTAAATCTCTTACACAAATTGCTCTCCAAAAACCCTTAAACTCTCTAAAAACCCTCAAACTCTTCAAAAATTCTCAACTGAACTCTACACATTGCTCTCCAAAGCTCTCACATGTACAAGCTTCTACGGCTACTTGTAGGTTCTATCCTCTGTAACTGCAAGCCTTGGATGCCCTCAACCACTGAAATCATTGGTTATGAATCTACAAACAAATAAATGAGCAATCAATGCATCATAAATAAATTGAATGACTCTAACTACTGCAGGTAAAACAGAGTACTGAAAAGCAGTAAATGTTAAGTACGAAAAGCTAGTAGACTAACAATGCTAGAAAATAGGTAAAGTACTGAACCATTGTAGTAGAAACAAGCTATGAGCACGGAGCAATCAAAACACTAATGCCAGTGTCAAAATCCCGAAGTGTCGAAATCACGAACTCAACCAACTAAAACAAGTTCAGAAAACAAAACTCCAAACAATTAAATTTCAACTTTTTTGGGCAGCCTTGTTTATAAGGACTTGGTTGTAAGACCCATTTATCCGGCAACTTTCGTAGGAAAGTCGTAAGCCCGACCTTAGGGGAAAGTTTTAGGTAGAAATTGACCTAACCCCTAAACCCAATTAAAACCCTCGGCCACTTCTAATATAAGCCGTAAGTCCGACATTTGAGGGAAATGTTTAGGTGATAACACAAACCTAAACCCCTCACTTGGGCATCTTAGTCTAAACGATTAAGTTGTAAGACCCGCTTTTCAGGCTACTTCCTAACGAAAGCCATAAGTCCTACCCAAATAATTAAAATTCTCGGGCATCCTAGTCTATATGGCTTGGTTTTAAGACCCACAACTCGGGCCGCTTAGCTTACAAGGCTAGGTCGTAAGACCCACCGTTAGGCAACTTCTAAGGAAGCTATAAGACCTATCCAACCAAAATTCTTCGGGCAACTCCTAATTGGAACCGTAAGCCCCAAACTAAACAAATTAACGGGCAACTCCTAATTGGAGCCGTAAGCCCCAAACTAAGCAAACTATCCGGGCAACTCCTAATTGGAGCCGTAAGCCCCAAACTAAATAAATTAACAGGCAACTTCTATGGAAGTAGTAAGCCCCAACTCAACAGATTTCTGGCGACTCCGCTGGGGAATAATTTTCTCTCCATCTTTGGATGAAAAAACAATTTATATTTAGTCTCACATAGTGAAACATCTATAAATAAATATAGATGTTTATTCAATGCAATTCTGTGTTTTCTTTTCCAGCAGAATTCAGGTTGACTCTAATTCCTGTAAGTTCTGTTGGCAGGTTGATAACATGACGCCTGCAAAGTCATTCATGACTGTGAAACTGGGTGAGGGAGCCAGAGTGCAGTTCCCTCAAGCTGTTCTGAACACAGGCTGTGCTGGAGCAACTATTAAATTCGGAACTATTTCCGAAGTCATGCAGTTCGAACAGTTCCTTCCCGAGAATCCTATTAGCATGCTTACTGTCAAAGGTGTCGCTAAGGAGTACTACTGAAGCTGTTGATGAGAAGGCTCCCAAGAGGGCCTGTGTATTTTCAAGACTCTCCGTGGCACCTATTACTGCTCTAGTAATTCAAAAGAAAGTTTCTGATCCCAAGTTGCAATCTGTTGGCGTGAATACAGCCAGTCAGAATATAATCCAGGATGAAGTGCCTAAAGAATACAATGCTGAAGTTCCTGATGCAAGTACTAAACTTTCCAGGAAAACCAAAAGAAAGGCTAATGCTCGCTTACGAGCTAATGGCTGGGTGCCTAAAACCCTTCAAGAATCATCACTGCAGTTAGAGGCGAATATACCAGTTAATAACAGCTTTGAGCCGTTAAAATGGGTAAAAAGGAATGATGATAAGGGTCACTTGAAGAAGTCTTTCTGGGAGACCTCGCATCAGCAGTCACAATCACCCAAGAAGGAAGGATCTGCCTCTTCCAAAATATATAAAATACTGAAGGCTGTCAAAGATAGAAATCTACAACGAAGACTGAGGAAATCTGTTAATGAAGTTATCTACTCAAAAACTACTCATTTTCAGAATAACAATTTCTCAGCAAGATCTTATATAGAGGAGTTTAAACGTCCTCCATACTACCGACAGCCAGAAGAATTCTGTCCTAATATGGGTCAATATCCATATTATGGAAGAAGACAGTCGGGGGAGCCTTCTGATAGTCTACATTTAAAAGGCTATAATCGAAGATATGATGAACGAAAGCCCCGACAATGGTATCATGAATCTGGCCATTCAAAAGTACATTCCGATGTTGGTGGTCATCGGTATGTAACTCCGAGAGGACAGCAGGTTTGGGTTCCAAAAAGACCCAAATATCCTCGAGCTCAGAAAGATGATCTTGATCAACAAATCTATAAAGGACGACTTAAATCTAATGTCCAGAAGTTGTCCCCTAATAAGGAGGCTTCTGTTGATGTGATTATGTCAAAAGAGGAAAGCTGTCATATCTATAAAGAATCCCCCGACTCTCCAGTCATACATTGGAAGCGGCGGTCCCAACTTGGAGAAGATCATGAGTTGGATGAAGATGATCATGAATATGATAATGATGAAGAAATAGAAGAGGGTATTGGTCCCATGGACGTTGAAGTTGTCCGAATGGTTGATCACATACCTGATCGAGCTAATCAACGATATACTCGTAGAAGTGCTGCACTGAATTTACAAAATGAAGAACAACTACGAGATGATCAAGAACAAGCAGCAGCTGTGAATAGAGCTCCACAACTAGAAGAAGTTGAGGAAGAAGAAGCTGAAGAAATCGTAAAGAGGTTACAAGCAGAAATGCAGTCTATGCAACAGAAGAAAGATCAGGAAATCCATCATTTAAATGCTCGTCTTGATGAGATGAGTAATATGATGAAACAGTTGTTTGGACAACTTGGCATGATGGCTACAACTAATCAACCACCTATAGCAAATTCTCAAGGAAATGTCCAAACTATTCCTGATGCATTGACACCTCCTGACAAAAGACCAGAAAGTTACAGGAGCCAATTTTGATGGCTTCTAAGGAAGACGAAATGGTCAGCAAATCTCAAATTGAGAATCTCATCAGTCAAAAGGTTAAAGCAGCTATTGCTTCTGAAGCTGTTGAAGCCTTGGTCGGAAAAGGACGTCCATATCCGACAGAATATGACTAAGAGAAATATCCAAAGGGGTACATAGTGCCAAAGTTCAATTTATTTGACGGCGCTGCAAATCCTCGCCAACATCTGGCACAATTTAAAGCTACATGTGGAAATACAGGAGGCAATGATGCTCTGTTACTATGCCAATTTGTTAGTAGTTTAACAGGTACAACTTTTGAATGGTATGCTGAGTTACCCAACGATTCAGTGAGAACATTCGCCGAATTAGAGACGATGTTCATCAAAAGATTTGCCAGTGCAACAAAAAAGGTGACTATCGCTGACATCGCTCTTGAGAAAAGGAAAAGAGAGGAATCAGTCACCAAGTACATTACCAGGTGGAGAAATCTTAGCATGAAATGCGAGCAACAACTCACTGAGAAACATGCTGTTGAGTTATTACTGGGAAACATAGATGATTATATGGCTCCATATCTGACAATGGCTACAATCAATACGTTTCAGGAGTTACTTGATCGTGTAGCCAAATTTGAAAGGTTACCCAGGCCTAGAAGTGCTGGTTTCAACTACAACAATAATCCACCAGGGAAAAGAAATCAAATCAAGATCTATGATCCAAAAAGGGGTGAAGTAAATTCTACATTCCCGTCTTCTTTGGAAAAGAAAGAAAAAGAAGATTCAATGAATCCATTGAAGATATTGAAACAAGCAAGATAAAAGCAAAAGCCTCCTACCTTGCAAGAGAAAATCAATAAGACATATTCTTTCAAAAAAGAATGTACGAGAAAGATTTTTAGGCAAGCTCTAAAAACTGGTCTTCAATTACCAGAATCTCGTCGATCAGAACAGGCTGGCATGACAGATGATCCGAATTATTGTCCATATCATAGGATCATAAGTCACCCAATCGAAGACTGTTTTATATTCAAAGATTGGGTCGAAAGAAATTATCAGAACGGTGAGCTTACACTTTCTAATAGTGTCCTTATCAATCCTAAGAGGGAGAAAACCAATGTTATCTCCTCTACTCCTTGTCAAAGCACAAAGAATGAAAAAGGGAAAGCACCCCAGGAAGATGAAGGTGGTTGGGAGACCTTTATCTCAAAGAAAACTAAACAGATGATGAATGTTCTGTTGGCCATTGAAGGCATTCGTCGTAAAAGTGCTTTAGAATTGGAAGTTTATCCAAAACTTTTTTCTTCAAAAAACCCAATGATAGGAGGGCCCAGTTCAAGCAAGAAGAAACCTTTGAAATATTTCAAAGATCAAAAAGGAAAAAACAAGCCTAGATCAAAATCTCAGAAAGAAAAGAAGAAGAAATTAACAAAGCGGAATACTGTAATACAAAAATGTATCGACTCCATCGATGAATATCAGCAACCTCTAAGGTGTTCTGTCAAGTTAGAGGAGTATATGGCTGATTTATTTCTCGACTCGGAGTCAGAAAAGGAAGAGAGTATTCCAATTGAGACTTGCCGAGTCATAAATCAACGAGGTGGAAGGGCTGCAAGAGGACGCAATGCACCTCTTGCTATCTATAAAGCTGACACGAAAATTCCTTCTAAGGAAGTACATCGTACACCAGCACCTTTCACCGACTCAGATGAAGACTTATATTTTCCCGATGAAGAAAGTGATCATAAGGGAAAGAACATGCCTAAAGAAAAATGTCTCAAACTCGAAAGCGGCTCAAACTCCGAGGAAGTTGATGATTTGAAAATCTCAAAAAATTCTCAAGCTGAAGCTAGATCATCTTCAGAGGTGACACAAATTCAGCTGAGAAGCGGAAAGCAGGTTCCTCCACCTCAAAAGAAAACAAAGGATAATGAGAAGAATATCCAACTCAATGAAGCTGTTATTCCACAAGAGCCTCCCAAACCCAAGGTGGCTAGTTCAAATGTGGATTACAACATATTATTTCATCTCCGCAAATTACCTGCATTGTTGAGTGTCTACGACGCCCTTTTGATGTCTAAGAACCTTCGGGAAACACTCGTTAAAGCTTTGCAAAATCCTGAGTAGTATGAGGCATTCTTTGCTGAGCAAAATTTGAAAGAAGCTTTGCATACCTTGAGTACTGCTACAATCACATTATGTGATAGTGATATGCTCCTAGGAACTGCAGATCATAATCGACCATTATATGTTACGGCGGAGAGTAATAATATTGAAATAAATAGAATTTTGATTGATCCAGGTTCCTCTGTTAATGTAATGAGCCTCAAAACACTCAAAGGATTGGCCCTGGATGTCCAGTATTTGAATAGAAGCACAGTGTTTCTACAAGGATTCAATGAACAAGGACAAAGAACCCTGGGATCTTTAGTTTTACCTTTGAACTTTGGAGAACTTAATACAGAGGCAATATTCCATATCATTGATGCCAACACATCATACAAAGCACTTCTTGGAAGACCATGGCTCCATGAGTATGGTATAGTGCCTTCAACACTTCATCAATGTATGAAATACATTCGAGATAATGAAGAATATTGCATTGATGGTGATGAACAACCATTCTTGGTGCACGAAGTCAAAATCTACGACGACGCTAAGTACTTTATAACTCAAAGGCCAAAAGGCAATGAGCTTCCAAAAATCCAGTCTCTTACACTGGACAAGAAAAAGTTAAAAGATAAAAACAATAATCAATCGAAACAAATTTGCTCAGTGCCTCATCTCGATAGTGATTCCGAAGAGGATGATATCTCTACAACTTTGAAACCCTTGATTATAGGGAAAAGAAAGAATGAACTATCAACTGTCCTTTTTGATTACGAAGCTAATCATACAAACAAGGTACGGTGTTCAAGTAAACCGACCATCGAAGGAGAAGAAGAATTTGTGTATCAGCCCAAGGGTACTACAGAATCTCAGGAAGAAGGGGACCCAGGACCCAGTTCCATATCTAAGAAATTGCAAAAAGTATCAATTTCAATGATAAGGATGTCTGAATAACAAATATGATGAGGACATTGATCCAAGGTTCAAACAGGTGTATCGCCGGAAGCATCGTAGATGGACGGCCACGATTCAGAGCTTATATTTTTTAGTTATTATGCATTTTATTTTATGTATTCCTTTTGTACCTTTATTTTGAGTTGAGTCATGTTGGGGCCCTAAGGACAATTTAGTCTTTATTTCTTCTTGTATGCTTGAGATCTATATATATGGGTCTTTTCTCTTGTAATAGCTAATGAATATTTTGAATGAAAATTTGGCTCTTGTGTTCTCTTTGTGAGTTCCGTCTTGAAGATCTCTTAGTGAGTTCTTTTCTCCTAGATCTCTGTGTGAGTTCTATGGAGAGCCCAAGGTGAGGGCTAAAGCAACACCCACCAGTCATTGGAAGAGTCCGTGTCTCGTGGTCTATCCCCCATACCCAATTTCCCCTCTTTCTCTCCAACCCGCCCACCTCAACTCCCCCCTTAGCCGCCGGCCATCCTACCACCACCACCCGGCCGGGAATCTTCCAACCATTGACCCAATCTCCTCTTCCATTCGGAGCTAATTTCGAAGTTTGAATTTTGAATGCCTAAATCTTTCCTATTTTAGAATTTCCAAATTAGGAAAGTTTTTGAATTCGTTTTCATGACGAATTTCAACTTCAAATGGATTTTGTTTTAACCCCTTTCAAACATCATGCATGCAATTTTGGAAGCCACCCACTCACACCCGCACCAAATCCCCCTTCTAGAAGCCGCCGGCCCCATGCTTGGGTGGAACCCCATTAATGCTCCATTAAGGCATTGATTTCTCTTGAATTAGGAATTAACTCACATTCAATTTTCCCTCCTAATTCACTTAAAACTGAAATCTAATTTCAGTTTTAAATTTTCAAATCCCTCCCTCTCTCTATTGACTGCCGGCCCCTCTTCTTGGGCTTCCCCCTTGTTGTTTCCTATTATAGCTCCACTCCTTTTGAAATCAAATTCAAATCCTAATTTAATTCCCTCCAAACATCATTAATTCTGAAATTTATTTCAGATTTAATTAGGGAATTAACTAGGATTGCAATTTCAAACCCTAAGCTCCTCCTCTTGGACCCGCCGCCCACCCCTCCTATGAAATCCCGCCGGATTTGTTCCTCCCTCGCTTCCCTCCTCTTTTCATGACAAGGAGTCTCTACTACATTCCCCTAACCCTCTTCTACTTGAAATTTCTACTCGCCAACCATGCATGGCGGATCCGGAAGTTGACAGTGGATTGGTGCTCGACGACGAGGGATATATTCACCCCATCCGCTCTCCCTTCTTTGACGTCGGGTTTGGATTCGACGAAACGGTGGAGAACTACTTGAACCGCATCCTACCCACACTCATCGACATCATAGACGAGCGGTTCGAAGATTACGAGTGGACTATTGAAAGCACGCTGTCCGTGTGTCCTCCACCACCGGCAACCCCTCCGTGGCTCAAGACCCTTGGCATTGCAACCTTCCTCGTGGCATCGTTTGGTGTGCTGAAATCTTCTCCCGCTAAGCCTAGTTTAGTTGAGAGGTTAATCCCCAAGGTGAACTTCTCGTTATTAAATTACGGATTGTTGTTTAATAGATTTTGGTGCTGCTACTATCGTTGTTTATCCATGAGTTTTGGTTAATCTACGCATACTTCTTCGCCTAAGCTAGTTAATAACATGATTTCTTTAATGATTTTCTTGCTATCTCAATAAGATATTACTTGAAATTACGTTGTCATTCACTTTTAATTTTTCTTAATAAGCTCCTTGCATGTGGTATCACATCAAAATATCTACAGATATCATCAAAATAGTGCCCATGCCAGCAGCACATTCCAAAACATTGACTACCTCGCCAAATACAAACATAGAAATGTTAAAAATTTTTTATGTCCCTCCCAAAAGAGGTATCAATGGGCATGGATCTATTTTCTATAAATCAAGAGTAATACCGCATCACATTACTCATGAAATAGAAAATGAAGATGAATGTGATGATGAAGATATGTGGATAATTATTCCTCAATACCCTTCGCCCATTATGAGAAAATTGATAGAAAAAAGAATCTTCTTCGTGCAAACTCATAAGCGAGCCTCTTACTTCAGAAAGCTTTGGCATAACGAGCAAGCACAAAAGCCTAATGAAAACGGTTTGTCTACAACCTGGGGACTTGGATATGCTCGACATTCACACCTCACACGAGCATCATCCTATCATTATCTTGAATACCCTCAACATCCGCGTCTTACATATGCAACCTCCTATAATGTTACAGACAAGGAGGAGAGACTGTCGGAGTTTGAAAATCAAATTGAAGATCTAATAGTAGATCTAAAAGAAGCTCCAAAAGAATTCGAAGAAGGTGGCCAAGCTACTGTGGATGAGCTAAAAAAAATAAACTTGGGTACTGAAGAAGATCCAAAACCTACATTCATCAGTTCTGATCTCTCGCAAGACAAGGCAGAGGAGCTAAGAATGTTACTTCTCAAATATAAAGACTGTTTCGCATGGAACTACACTGAAATGCCTGGTTTATCACCAGAGGTGGCAGTGCATAAACTCTCCATCGATACAAAGATACCGCCTGTCAAGCAAGCACCCAGGCGAATGCGACTTGAAATTGAAGAACAGGTCATTGCTGAAACCAAGAAACTTATTGAAGCTGATTTTATTCGAGAAGAGAAGTATGCTAACTGGATCGCTAATATCGTTCCAGTGAAGAAGAAGAATGGTCAAATTCGTGTCTGTATAGACTATCGAGATTTGAACAAAGCATGCCTAAAAGATGATTTTCCACTACCCAATGCAGAACTTATGGTCGATAACACTTCGAATCATGACATGTTCTCATTCATGGATGGATCATCGGGTTATAATCAAATCAAAATGGATCCGGAGGATGAAAAACATACCTCATTTCGAACTCCCATTGGCATATATTGCTACAAAGTAATGCCATTCGGTTTGAAGAATGCTGGAGCTACTTACCAAAGAGCGATGACTCGAATCTTTGATGATCTTATCCATAAGCATGTAGAATGTTATGTGGATGATTTGGTTGTAAAAAGCAAAAATCAACATGAACATGTAAATGATCTCAAAATTGTATTCGAAAGAATTCGCAAATTCAATTTGAAAATGAATCCGCTTAAATGCGCTTTTGGTGTGTCATCCGGTAAATTTCTCGGATTTATTGTACGCCATAGAGGGATCGAAATTGATCCTGATAAAATTCAAGCAATAGTGGAAATGCCACCTCCAAAAACTCTAAGACAACTTCGTTCATTACAAGGAAGATTGGCATATATCCGAAGATTTATATCTAATCTCTCGGGTAGATGTCAACCCTTTTCACGATTGATGAAGGATACTCCTTTCGTGTGGGACGATGCTTGTCAGGAGGCATTTAATAGTATAAAACAATATCTATTGAATCCTCCAATCCTTGCTGCCCAATCCTAGGGAAACCCCTAATCCTATATACAGCTGCTCTTGAAGAATCACTCGGAGCATTGTTAGCACAAACAAATGAAAATGGCAAAGAAAATGCCCTTTATTATATCAGTCAACGATTAATAGGGGCAGAATCTAAATATTCACCAATTGAAAAGCAATGCCTAGCATTGATCTTTGCCACTCAAAAACTACGGCATTATATGTTATCCCATAAAATCACTTTAATATCTAAAGTTGATCCATTAAAATTTCTAATGACTAGACCCACTCTCACTGGTCGTCTAGCTAAATGGGCTGTCTTGCTAATGCAATTTGACATAACATATATGCCACAAAAAGCGGTGAAAGGACAGGCTCTAGCTGATTTTCTAGCAGCCCATCCTCTACCTGCAGGTTCTCCACTCAACGATGAATTGCCAGATGAGCAAACACTTGAAGTGGAAGAAAAAGAAAATCTGCAAGAATGGGAGCTCTATTTCGATGGAGCTTCATCATTAAAACCATCCAAGCCACCTAAATTCCCAATAATCCAAGTAGGCATCGGCCTTATATTCATTACACCGCAAAAAGGAATACTCCGATATTCCTATAGCTTAACAGAGTCTCGCACTAATAATGAGGCCGAATATGAAGCCTTAATAGCAGGCCTTGAGTTGGCAATTAATATGAAAATAGAGAAACTCCATATATATGGAGATTCTCAACTCATAATCAAACAAATAATAGGTGCTTTCAAAATCAATAAGCCTGAATTAATCTCTTATCATGAGTATGCTCTAAAACTCCTACGACAAATTCCTGAGGTAACTCTCACAAGGATTACACGTAGTGAAAATGGTAAAGCCGATGCGCTAGCAAAGCTAGCTAAAGAACTATCAAATCCACAAAATGATCCAATTCTCATAACTATTCAAAACAGGCCTGCATTAACTCCAGCTATCATACAAGATGATGAAGGAAAAGAAATGCAAGAAAGCCTAGTCATATCTGATGAAAATGACTGGAGAGATCCATGGAGATTACCCGAAAATAGATCCACAGCTTCTCAAATAGCACGAAGAGCACTAAGATATGCTTTTGTGAATGATACATTATATCGTAGATCATTTGATCAAATGTGGCTACGATGTTTAGGTCCCGATGAATCCCAAAAAGTTATAAGTGAAGTTCATGAAGGATTGTGTGGTGCACACCAATTTGGACCCAAAATGAAAATAAAAATCAAACGTATGTGATACTATTGGCCAAGTATGGTTCAAGATTGCATCGACCATGCTAAAAAGTGCCATCAATGTCAAGTGCATGGAGATATCATGCATCGATCTCTGAATCCGCTACACCCTACAATAGCATCATGGCCATTTGAAAGCTGGGGTACTGATATAATAGGTCCTATAGAACCACCATCTTCTTTAGGATATCGGTTCATCCTAGCAGCCACTGACTATTTCTCAAAATGGGCTGAAGCAATTTTCTTACGAGAAGTTAAAGCGGACAATGTGATGAAATTCTTTCGAGATAACATTGTCTATCGATTTGGAGTGCCACGTCGAATTATATCAGACAATGGTACCTCCTTTAAAAGTACCAAAATTTATCGATTTATAGAACGTCATAAGATAGACTGGCGTTATTCATCGATATACAACCCAAGAGCTAATGGTTTGACTGAAACATTTAACAAGACTTTGGTTAAACTACTCAAGAAAATTCTCTTTAAAAATAAAAGAGAGTGGCACGATAAATTGACGGAAGCTCTCTGGGCATATCGTACCACTTATAAAACTGCAACGCAGGCCACCCCATATTCCCTAGTTTTCGGAACCGAGGCAATATTACCTCTTGAGGTTGAATTGCCATCTCTTCGTATTGCTGTTCAATACGAATTAATCAAAGAAGAAAATAATCTTCTACGACTTGAAGAACTTGAAGCTCTTGATGAAGTTAGACTTCAGGCTCAGCAAAGTTTAGAGTCCTACAAAGCAAGAATGACCAGGGCACATGATAGAATGATTCGTCCCAGAATCTTCAAAGAAGGTGAACTTGTTCTAGTTCGCCGAAGACCTATAATCCCTCATCGTCGCCTTGGCGGTAAATTTGATCCAATATGGGAATGACCCTTCATTATTAAAATAGTGTATGAAGGAGGTGCCTATCAACTCATATATCTAAATGGGCAAAGGCCCATGCCACCAATTAATGGTCAATATTTGAAGAAATATCATACATAAAAATATTATGTATGAAAATCTGCCTATTAGACAAAAAGTCATCTAAATTCCCTCCTGAAAATAGGAGGCAATTTTTATATTTCCCCTATAAGGAGCAAAATGAAATATACTCCCATCCTGAAAAAACAGGAGGTAATTTTTATATTCTCCTGCAATGTGAGAAATAAAATTCACTCCCCTCCTAAAAGACAGGAGGCAATTTTTATATTCTCCTATAATGGGAGAAATGTAATTCACTCCCCTCCTGAAAGATAGGAGGCAATTTTATATTCTCCTGCAATGCAGGAAATAAATTCAATCCCCTACTGAAAAGTCGGGAGATAATTTTATCCCCTCTACCAAATAAAAATAAGATGATTATGAAAACTTTTACGCTCACAAACCTAAAGGTTGAGCTAAAACCTATTGGTTCAATAAGCCTAAGGGCCGAACCTTGAAAATCTTCTATGTTCAATAAGCCTAAGGGCCGAACTTTAAAATCTTATCTGCTCATAAACCTAACGGTCGAGCTAAAACTCATTGGTTCAATAAGCCTAAGGGCCGAACCTTTGAAATCTCTTATGCTCATAAACCTAAAGGTCGAGCAAAATCCCTGAAGTTCGACAAGCCTAAGGGCTGAACTTTGTAAATCTCTTATACGCTCATAAACCTAAGGGTCGAGCTAAAATCCACAAAGTTCAACAAGCCTAAGGGCCGAACTTTGCAAACCTTATACGCTCATAAACCTAAGGGTCGAGCTAAAATCCACAAAGTTCAACAAGCCTAAGGGCCGAACTTTGAAATTTTCTAAGCTCATAAACCTAAGGGTCGAGCTAAAATCCATAAAGTTCAAGAAGCTTAAGGGCCGAACTTTAAAATCTTATTTGCTCATAAACCTAAGGGTCGAGCTAAAACCCATTGGTTCAATAAGCTTAAGGGCCGAACCTTTGAAATCTCTTATGCTCATAAACCTAAAAGGTCGAGTTATTTTTCATCAATATATCTAAAGGGTCGAAAACACATGACCAAAGGTTACAACGAACTCATTGTGTGAAAGTCACACAACAAATTCGTTGGGGGGCAATTTGTTGACTGTATAAAAAAAATTAGGATAAAAAAAAAAATCAAAGCAACCGACATACCTCCACGCCGGCCCCATCTCGCCAAAACGACGTATCTCTTCGCACAATAGTCGGTTACTTCACGATAAAAGGGAGAAGAAAAAAAAAAAAAACGTACGCTCGCTCATTCGTTTCCCTCGTCGTTGTTCGACTTCGTTGCTTCGCACAAGCGCCTAGGGTTCGCCGTTCATCTTCTCCTTCCGTCGTTGTTGTTCTGCTCCGTTGCTTCACAAGAGGCCGAGAAGATTGCACGCGTCGCTCCTTCCGCTCCTTCCTTACTGTTCGGCGTCACTTCGCCTCCCCCCATTGCCACTCGACTTCATTGCTTCACAGAGGCGTATATGGTTCGCCCTTCATCTCTCTTTCCGTCATTGCTATTCGGCTACGCTGCTTTGCGAGAGGGGTAGAGATTGCATAGGCCTCTCCTTCGGCTCTTGAATGGCTGTCCGAACCCCCTCCTTCCTTTCTCGTGCATGGCCGGCCTAGCCCAATCGGGCTTCTCCAGAAATACCTCTCCCTCTCTCCTTTTTATTATAATTATAATATATAATATATAATATAATAATATAATATCATATATTATATTGTTATATTAAAAGTAATAAAATATTATATATATTATAAAGAAGAAGAAGAAGAAAAAAAAGAGGGGGAAGATAAAAAAATGTATATATAACATTGAATTTCAACAGGTGTCGAAGACCCCGGTCGTCGTACCTTAGGTCCGACCGGGACGGTTTGAAATTGAAGACCCGCGCCATCGATCTTAGATCTGGGCGGATGGTTTCATAATTCGAAGACCCCGGTCGTCGTATCTTAGATCCGATCGGGATGGTTCCAAATTGAAGACCTCACGCAGTCGATCTTAGATCCTGGTGAGATGGTTTGAAATCGAAGACCCTACGCCGTCGACCTTAGGTCCGGGTAGGAAGAATTACGGCAGTGCCGTCCCGATTTCTCCCTCGGTGGGGAGGTGACGTCGGGAGGCTGCCAAAATTTCGAGAAAATTATTGAACTTTTTTTGAAAGAATTATAGGGCGAGCAATTAAATTTAAATCTTTGATTAATCAAATAAAAATTTGATTAATCAAAGTTAATTTAAATTAATTGATTGCTAAAAAAAAATCAAATCAAAATAAAATCAAGTTTTAAAATTTGAGAACTGTTTTAAAATTTGAAAGTTCTTAAATCTAAGAGCATTTGAAATAAAAAAAAGAAAATTTAAAAATATGTGAGCATTTTACATGAAAATTCTGGATACGAAAATTTTAAAATGTGAGATCATGTTCTTACAAAAAAGTTTTAGAATGGTTTGTATTCAAGAGCTATCAATTCAGATTCGAGAATACTAAAATTTAATGGTTAATTAGAACAATTATAAAACAAATGCAATGAATCAAAATGGAAGAGGGAGGAAGGGAAGTTTCCACTAAATGACATGTACAATTTTGATTGCCAACTCCCTAAATCTCTTACACAAATTGCTCTCCAAAAACCCTTAAACTCTCTAAAAACCCTCAAACTCTTCAAAAATTCTCAACTGAACTCTACACATTGCTCTCCAAAGCTCTCACATGTACAAGCTTCTACGGCTACTTGTAGGTTCTATCATCTGTAACTGCAAGCCTTGGATGCCCTCAACCACTGAAACCATTGGTTATGAACCTACAAACAAATAAATAAGCAATCAATGCATCATAAATAAATTGAATGTATTTAACTACTGCAGGTAAAACAGAGTACTGAAAAGCAGTAAATGTTAAGTACGAAAAGCTAGTAGACTAACATTGCTAGAAAATAGGTAGAGTACTGAACCACTGTAGTAGAAACAAGCTATGAGCACGGAGCAATCAAAACACTAATGCCAGTGTCAAAATCCCGAAGTGTCGAAATCACAAACTCAACCAACTAAAACAAGTTCAAAAAACAAAACTCCAAACAATTAAATTTCAACTTTTTTGGGCAGTCTTGTTTATAAGGACTTAGTTGTAAGACCCATTATCCGGCAACTTTCGTAGGAAAGTCGAAAGCCCGACCTTAGGGGAAAGTTTTAGGTAGAAATTGACCTAACCCCTAAACCCAATTAAAACCCTCGGCCACTTCTAATATAAGCCGTAAGTCCGACATTTGAGGGAAATGTTTAGGTGATAACACAAACCTAAACCCCTCACTTGGGCATCTTAGTCTAAACGATTAAATTGTAAGACCCGCTTTTCAGGCTACTTCCTAAGGGAAGCCATAAGTCCTACCCAAATAATTAAAATTCTCTGGCATCCTAGTCTATATGGCTTGGTTGTAAGACCCACAACTCGGGCCGCTTAGCTTACAAGGCTAGGTCCTAAGACCCACCGTTAGACAACTTCTAAGGAAGCCATAAGACTTATCCAACCAAAATTCTTCGGGCAACTCCTAATTGGAGCCGTAAGCCCCAAACTAAGCAAATTAACAGGCAACTCCTAATTGGAGCCGTAAGCCCCAAACTAAGCAAACTATCCGGGCAACTCCTAATTGGAGCCGTAAGCCCCAAACTAAATAAATTAACAGGCAACTTCTAAGGAAGTAGTAAGCCCCAACTCAAATTAAATTAAAATTAAAATTCAAATCTAACCACTTCAGTCTACTCGGGATCCCTGAGAGGAGGCAACCCATGACTGCTAATCAGATTCCCTGGACACTACGGTCAATGATTGTTAGTGTTGGTAGATTGAAATCTATGGTATACCCGGGACGACGGAACCATGGGATCTTGATCGGGTTTACCTCCATCTTCCCACCATTTGAGACTAAAAACATCTAAAATTTATTCATCCTTAATCGAGAGTTCTCTCTTACATAGTAAGAGGGGTAATTAACTATGAGTGCTTGCGCTCATAGGAAGTAAGAACCCCAGATCTTTAAACCCTGGCACTACTCTCAGGGGAAATCTGGTTAATTTCAATCTGACTTAAGGGAAATGGAATCCTACAGCTGCAAAGCAGGATTCGTGCATTCGTGCCATTTTTCTCGAGCCAACAAATGAAAATAAAGATTTTTATTTTTGTCGGCGTATAAGTAAAACCAAAGTTATAGAGGCTTTAAAGAAAATGAAGTGTGGAAAAGTTGTTGGACCTGATGATATTTCAATAGAGATGTGGAAATGCTTAGGAGATGAATGAATTTCTTAACTTACTAAACTTTTTAATATTGTTTTGAAGAGTAAAAAGATGCCAAATAAGTGGAGAATATGTGTGTGAATTCCTATTTTATAGAATATAGGTGATGCAGAGGAGTGTTCGAATTATAGAGGAATTAAGTTAATTTGTCATACTTTAAAATTATGGGAGTGAGTTATGGAGCGTAGGTTGCAGCGTGATACTAATGTTTCTCAAAATCAATTTGGATTCATGCCGGGTAGGTCTACTATGGAAGCCATACATTTATTGAGAGGTTTGATGGAGAAATATAGAGAGAATAAGGAGGATTTACGTATGATATTTATTGATTTAGAGAAAGCATATGATTAAGTTCCAAGAGAAGTGCTATGGAGAGTTTTTGAAAAGAAAAGAGTTAATAATGCTTATATTTAAATCATTAAAGATATGTATGCATGAGCTTTTACTTGTGTTCAAAGACAAGGTGGTTTGACCAAGTATTTTCCTATTTCGGTTGATTACATCAAGGATCAGCCTTAAGTCCATATCTTTTTGCTAATGATATTCTTCTTGTTGATAAGACTAGAGAGGGAGTTGAAGGTTGAATTATGGAGGTCAACTTTAGAGTCTAAAGGTTTTCGCTTGAGTAGATCTAAAACTGAATATATGGGGTGTAATTTTAGTAGCAATAGACCTAGTGAGGGAATTATGACTTTGGGTGATCAAGTCATTAATAAGAGTACACATTTTAGATATCTTGGATCTATTGTTCAGAGTGATGGTGAAATTGATGGAGATATTATGGAGTGTAATTTTAGTAGCAATAGATCTAGTGAGGGGATTGTGACTTGGGGTGATCAAGTCATTAATAAGAGTACATGTTTTAGATATCTTGGATTTATTGTTCAGAGTGATAGTGAAATTGATAGGGATATTATCAGCCAAATTCAAGCTGGATGGTTGAAGTGGAGGAATGCATCGGGCTTATTGTGCGATAGAAAAGTCTCCCTCAAACTTAAGGTAAAATTCTATAAGATGGTGGTGAGACCTGCAATGCTTTATGGTGCCGAATGTTGGCCATTAAAAGAGAAGCATAATACTAAGTTAATTGTTGCAGAGATGAGGATGCTTAGGTGGATGAGTGGCTTGACCCTTAGAGATAGGATACAAAATGTGCATATATGTGAAAAGGTTGGAGTAGCTCCAGGGGAAGATAAAATTAAAGAGAGTCGCCTTAGATGGTTTGGTCACATCAAACGGAGGACTTCCGATGACCCGGTTAGGAAAGTTGAGGTATTAGATTTGACTTATGTTAAGAATGGTAGAGGTAGACTTAAAACGACTTGGTTAAAAAATATTAGAAATGATATTTCTTTATTAGATTTAACTGAGAATTTGACTTTTAACCGGACACAATGGCGAAAAAGGATTCATGTAGCCGACCCCATGTAGTGGGACAAAGTATTGATGTTGTTGTTGATTATCTATAAGCTATGGAAGCATTTATAGACTTGTTCAAAAGGTTTAAAACAAACAAACAACAACTTCTTCAAAAGCTTTATAATGAAAATAAATCTAAACTATATACAAAAAAGAGAAAAGAAATCCCAAGTTGGGTCAATGATTAGAATAGACAGATGAGACTCATAGATTTCAATTTAAAGTCCATAGGAGGACCGATCAATAGTTTGAATCCTTAATCTACATACTTAAGGATCCCTATTAAGACTGGTTGACTTGTGGGTCTCATGATTCTTTAATGTTTTCATTCAGTTAAAATATTATAAATATGCCATTCTAGGTTTGCTTACGATATTTTGAATGTGAAATTGTAGAGTCCTTTTATGAGATTGTGTACAAGTTGATTTTATGTTGGCATATATAGAGTGCAAGTCAAACCTTTTTTTAGTTTCTCTTATGCAAAATGTTTATCTACCTCCACATGCTTGGTATAATTATGTTTTATTGGATTATAAATGAATGATGTTGTTGCAAGATTCATTATCACGATATATCTTTATTGACCATTCACATTTAATTTTTACATCTTCCAAGATGATTTAATCAATAGATGTTCATAATTTCCTTGGGCAATGACTCTAAATTTAGTTTCAGCACTAGATCTTGTAACGGCAGGTTGTTTCTTTTTCCATGTAAGAACTCTCAAAATTCTATAGTATCTGGTCATGATATAGTTTGCATTATTATACCCTTTAATTTGCTAATTATCCAGTTTTTATAGAGATTTCTTTTATCAGGATTTGATTTAAGGTTTATGAGAATTCTGTAAGCAACTTGAAGATGAGACTCTATAGATTTATGCATAAATTGATTGATGAAACTCTACTACTCTACTACCTCGACGTTCGTGTCGGACCGAAAAACCGCCCCAAGCACGCCTTTAGTGCGCGTGGTGGGATGGGACCTCGGTGCGACAGCTACGGCGAGGTAGGCGAGTGACCCCTCGATCCATGTCTCAACCCCGACAACCCCGCGGAGGTATGAAATTTTCTAAACTCAAAACTCTGCTTCAATGTTCGTGGCGGATCGGAAAACCGCCCCAAGCACGCCTTTAGTGCGTGTGGTGGGATGGGACCCTGGTGCGGCACCTATGGCGAGCCGGGGTCGCTCATAAGTACCTCCGAGCGGGGGGAAATCAAAATTTGCTTTTTTAAAAAAATGCTTTTTAAAACCCCAAGCATGCCTTTAGTGCGCGTGGTGGGAGAAAAACAAATACAACCGCCGCGGTGTCTCACCAACACCAACCGTGCACGTCTTTAGTGACGTGGCGGGTAGGCGGCCTCTTCGTTTTTCCCCTAAACAGGGGAGACGCCGGTAGGATGCCGAAATTTTGTCTGAAATACAGACAAGGACTTTGAACAATTTGGGACCTGGACTTGATTGAACTGAAAGAACATGCAAGAGCTATATTGAACAAAGATCTGGACTTGAACTTGGTTGAACCAAATTGACTTAAGTGAACTCAAACCTTAAATGAACCATAAAAGGATTGAACTTCAACTGAAATTCAATCAAAATTGAACAAGACTTGGACTGCAGGGGACACTTGAACTTGATGAAGTCGGATCCAAAAACTTGAACAATTACTTATACTTGAAACTTTTAAGCAATCAACTAAGGTTATACTACAAGGAATTGAACTCAAGGTGACAAGAAGATTTGAACAAAAATATCAAAGACTCAACATGTATTCAGATGATTTCTCAATAGAGGAATTATAAAGAATTTGATGTGAAGGATAAGTAATGTTCCAATAGAGTTATCATTCCAATTGGAATGTAGATGCTAATTAAAGAAGGCGATCCATCTAAATCCTATCCAAGCAAGCAAAGACTCATATGCAAACTCATTACAAGTGTGATGAAATCTATGTGAGCAATAGTGATCAGACTATATCGATTATTTTAATTAAAGATGAGGGATCGATGAATTTGATCATGAGTGTGATGAAATCTATGTGAGCAATAGTGATCAGACTATATTGATTATTTTAATTAAAGATGAGGGATCGATGAATTTGATCTCAAGTTTGTTGCAAAGAAACTTGCAAATACAATTTGAAGAATATGATTTTATATCAAAATCATAGTGTTGAGAGAAAGCCATTGGATCATAACGGCTCATTTTGTGGTCCTACATACAAGCAATGAGGTTAAAATTTATGAAGGAATGTAATGTCATATCTCTTATCAACAACAATTCAATTCCAAGAAGATATAATCACGAAGGAGATCAAATGCTAATGAGCAAACAAAAAGGCTTGTATGCAAGGAACAATAAATGCAAGAGCAACATGCATGTCAATAACAACACACTCAATGAAGTATACATGAACTGCAACAAGGATCATGCAGTGATATATCCACAAACAAAGTAAAGAAGAGGTAGGAGAAGTGGATCCTTTGCTATCAATGCAGATTGATGTGTAAGTGAGCACATGACGGTCTATTTTCAAATAAGAAGGATAGATATGCTATAAAGGACCTACACCACAATCAGCATCTCAATTGAAACAAGAAAGATTTGACATAAGGTGAAATAGACATGGGGTAATTACGATGAATATTCTACAAACATTTGGTAGATAAACTGTTAGAAGGTAAAATGTGGAAAATCATAGCAAAGGGAAACACTTATGAGTCCTTGTAAAGGACCCGCCATATACACCTGATGCCATCTACTAGCAAAAGCAAATGACACATAGCAAAATGCAAATATGTATGAGCCTTCGTAGGAGACCCGTCATACACAACAAGCTATCCACAGGAAAAATACAGAAAAGATCTGCAACACATATGATCTCTCTACAAAGACAAATGTACATGTCACATGCCACCCCTGTGTAGATGCATACAAACTACAATAAATGCAGTATCCTGTAGTCAACTTCAGTTTAAGGATGAATACATTTACCTCCAACAGTAGTGGCTGTATCGTAAAGACCAGAATCACAACAGATTGTATAAAGACTACAAGTTCCTACGAGCTTCTACAACCCAGTGCAGGAGATTAGTTAGTGCACTACGATCCACCTGCAGAAAGCAACAGTAGTGCACGACAGTCCACCTGTACAAAGTAGCGAACAAGCCTATTTAGGAACTGCTATGCCACGCCACCGAATCCGCAATTTTTATGCAAGCGGACAGAAGGCGTCTACAAATACTTTCAAAGTACCCCCGCACGTACATAGTAGTTTTTATACACATAGGTACACTAAAAGGGGTAAAAGCAATCACAAAACCCGTATGGGCCCCGGCAAGCGTGTTATAGAAATACACGTGACGTCTAGGGATGCTGAGCAGGTTATCAAATTTTGAACCCGATCCTCCTAAGAAGATAAAATGAGTGGACATGGTTCAATTATAAAATGCCCCCAAACACCCGCATGGGCCCCGACGAGCGTGTTATTGGTACACACGTAACGTCTAGGGATGTTGCGCTGGTTGACAAGTGAATTCAAGTTCGAAACCGATCCTTCTATACGGGTCAATAGAAGTCGACAAGGTTCGAACCAACAAACAAATATACGGTTGTGGCGACCGTCATATTTATCTTAATACATTCATATTAGGCCTTCAATGCCTATAATAATGAGAATTCACTATGAAGGGTATAAAGCCTACGAAACCCGATCCTCTGTCGACATCCCTACAGAGTTGACAAGGTTCAATCCATAAAGAGAAATGACCCCGAACACCTCGATGATGGCTGTGTTGAATGCAAATCTCAACCGGAGGGGTCCATTCCAAACACCTTTAAATGCTTTCCAAGCTCCACTCCAAATCATAGGAAATTCTAAAATCCCAAAAATATTTAAAAATTGAAATCTAACTATCGAACGCTTAAAGCAAAATCCATCCACCCTCCGCAACAGTTTGCCGAGGTGGACAAATTAAAATTTACTTCAGCTCACAAAGATCCAAATGCCTAGTCGAAAATATCACTAGGATCCATTCTCAAACAATCTCTTGTCAGTAAGGACGTGGTACGTGTCTTCTAACCAGCAGTTTCGTCGCCAAATGGCACTGCAGGTAAACGGTTATGACTCGGGGCCCTTTGAACCGAGTGGTTTTGCCGCCAAATGGCACCACATATAGCGGTTATGGCCAGAGCTAATACGCTCCTTAGTGGCGTTAAATCCTTGAGATATGAATCAGTAGGATATGATCGATAGGGCACAAAGCCCTCTCTGTAAGCTAAGGTGGATTAAAATTTGTCCTTTTAGACAAATATTCACCCTCGGTCTACAAGGTCCCCTTGGACGAAGTAATCCATGGCTGCCGACATGGATCCTTCTGTCAGGTTGGGTCGACTACCTCCTCTGACTAAGTAGACCAGGGACCACGATGGCCCGGGACGACGGAACCATGGGATCTTGATCGGATCTATCATCCATTCCCCCACCATCCGCTTTAAGTGCATGATAGTGAAAATTTCTATTTTAAATATCAACTCCATCCAAAACCTTCAAATTCCCAAACATCCAAATCTTCAAATTTCCAAAATTCCTAACCCAGTGCTGCTACTATATGCCAGATAACACGTATTCTATACGTATTTGACTGACGACTAGCCTTAATCGAAAGTTCTCTCTCGTGATCGGGAGGGGTAATTAACTATAGGGGCTTGCGCCTATAGGAAACCAGAACTCAGATCATAAAGTCCTCGCAAAATGAGGGCGAAATCTCTGGGTAGTGTCTTATCTACAAACCCATCTGCCTTCCAAAATTTACCTCGGAACTTATTCAGTTAAAACTCCCTCGCCGAATAAAATGAAAAGCGCGGCGGGGAGGCTGGGGCCGAATTTTCGGAGCCCACAATCTGTGGCCAATTTTTTGACCTTATTCAGTTGAGATTTCGCAAGGTTTGCGACAAATTGTTTTTATTAGATTTATCACATATTTTTGTTGAGAGGTAAATATTTCTTATTTTGATTGAGCAACTTCTATTCAGAAAAAGTAATTGAGTTTGCTCAACTCTTTGATCTCAAAATTTTCAATAAGTTTTTTTGAGACTCCTTATCTCTATTGTCTTCGCCTATGACAATTATATTATTAATATATAAGATTAAAATTGAGAAAACATTATTTACATCATACTGTAGTGTAGTGTTGAAGAATATTTTCGTGTCGACTTACCTCGATCGAGCCCGACCAAGCTCGATTGTGCTCAATTGACCCAATTGATCGTCGTCGAGATAAAATCGACTCAAATTAAACTCAAATTTAAATTAAATTAAACCCAATTTAATTTAATTAAAATCTAATCAAATCAATTCAAACCCCGTCGAGCGTCGTCAAACCCAATTCAACGTGATTCGACACCGATTCGAGTTCAATTTTATGGAATTAAATTGGTTGAACCCAATCGGACCCAAACTGACCCAAATCAGTTCGGGTCGAGTCCAATCCGGACTCAATTTCAGCCCTAATTTCTCAATTTGGGCTGAATTTGATTCTCAAATTAAATTTTTCATATCAAATTCTGCTCTACATCCTTCGGTTCACGCACGAGAGGCCGGATTGGTTCACTTGGGCGGCATTTTTTTGGCTGGACGTGCTCCTCTAAGGACATGAAAGGAGAAAGGGGGGGAGCATTCAGTTTCCCCCATTGGTTCCGTCCCAGACAGAGCACGGGAGGGAGGGAGAGGGGCATTTCGCCCCTTTGCGTGCGTCTCCAGGCATGGGAGGAGGAGGGGAGCTCGGCTCCCCTTGCTTGCGTTTTGTCCGTCTCAGGCAAGGCAGAAATGGATGCTTTCTTTCAATCCGTCCCTCATCAGGTGAAGGGAAGAGGCCGACCAAGGCCTCTTGCATGTGTCCTAGCCAAAAGAGGAGGCCGGCCAACTGCTGTCTCCCCCTACTTTGGACTGAAGGGAGTTCTCTCTTGCTACTATCACCTTGTTTTCTTCAATTGGAGAGCAAAAATCCATTCTTGCTACTGCTGGTGAGCTTCTCCTTCAAAACCTAGGGCAAAGGCATGCTGAAATCAGCCTTTGCTGCAGCTAAGAAGTGGTAGGAAGCTTCTCCTTCCTCCCAAATCAACCTCGCCGACCTCAAAGCGACGAGAACTGCTGTTTGGAGCGTTTTTGGACAGCAAACTGCTGTTCGGAGCAGTTTGGACAGCAAATTCCTTCTCCGGAAAGGTTTGGACAGCGGCGGTGACGTGCGGAGAGGCCTTGACAGCAAACACGCAGCCTCCAAAGGCTTCCAAACAGTGAAAACTGCTGTTCGGAAGCTTTGGACAGCAAACGACGACCTCCAGAAGCTCTCAAACAGTGAAATTCTCTGTTTGGAAAGTTGGGACAGCGGTCTTCCTCCTTGGGAAGGCCTTGGACAGCAGTTTGGAGCTTTCAAAGGACTTGGACAGCGAGCTGGAACTTGGATTGGAGCGCTAGGACAAACCGGGAGAGGTATACCACTAAAACTTAGTGAAACCTAGGGTCCCCCAAAGCCAATTGTTGTGTGGTTGACGTCCCCGAACCTTAGGTCCTTAGAAACTTCAATTTTCGCTCTCCCAAAACCCCTTTGTTGGCTGTCCACTTCGCAAAAACAGTGGAAATTCGGTGATTTCCATTTGTTGGCTCTCATGTGAGGGTCCGGAGAGGATTTCGATGCGTGTAGAGGTGTTGGATTGTTATCCAACACCTCTCAAATGTATGTTTATGCATCATATTGTGCCTAATACCTTCGCCTACAATCAAACCTTAGGCTAAGTATTGTCACTCAATCATATCTTGAATGACAATGTGTAGGGACTCTCACATCTTGTAGAATGCATGTCATTGTTAGCAAATTGTAAGTTATGACAAAATTAACTTAGATATTTGGAAATTGAGTACACTTGCGTGCATTCCTAGGTTCTTCTTAGATCATATCAAATTTGATCTTAAGTTTCCTAGAAGTCATAGGGATAGATCTCCCCTACCCAAGATTTCTAGATCATACCAAAATTGATCTAGAGATCTCTCCAAAACCTTAAGAAATCAATTTTTCCCTCTCCTAATTGAGTCCAAAACTCTAAAGGATGTAGGGAAATTCCTTTCATGCATGCATCTCCTCTTTCCATGAGTTCAAAACATTCATGGAGAGATGGGGAATCCCCTTTTGTGCATAATGCTTGGAGCATTCTCAAAGCTCCAAGTTTTAGATTGCATGAATTATTTGCAACTTGGAACCAAATCCCAAGTTCTTTCATCCCTTTTGTTGGAACATAAACCAACAAATATCCCCTTCATGTGTGATATGTTGGAGCACCCTTAAAGCTCTAAATTATTCTATCACATGAATCTTCAGAGTCTTAGGATCAAATCCTAAGTCCAAACCTTTATTTGTTGAGTCACAAAATCAACTAATGAGTATCTAACTCCATTCACTTGACTTCAACTAAGTGAATGATCCGACCTCTTTGAATACCAAATTTTCAAAGAACATCTTTGAAATTTTGTAACTCTCAAGTTACATCTTCTTCCTTCAACCCCAAAGTTATAGGAAATTTATCAAATCATTTATTCGTTGGAACACAAACCTAATCCTCTAAATATAGGACTCAAATCTTAGTCTTCTTCATTTGCTTAGCCCAAAATTGAGCAAATGTTCATCTTCCTTTGAGTACCAAATGCTCAAAGAAACTTCACCATTTACTTAGCCTAAATCAAGTAAGTGGCCCTCCCTAATCTCCAACTTACAATTCATAAGTTGCATTTCATTTCTCCTTTCCTACAACTCAAAAGTTGTAGGAAACTATCTCATTCTCTAAGGACTCCAAATTATGAGGATGAATTTCCTCTTTGAGCACCAAATGTTCAAAGATTGTTCATGGGGTTGTAGCTTCCAAGCTGCATCTCTTCTCCTCCATCCCTCCAATCCAAATTGGAGTGAATTCCCCTCTTTGGACAACAAATATTCAAAGAACTTTTATTGATTTGCAACCACTAGGTTGTATTTCCCTCCTTCTTTCTTACAAGTCAAGATTGTAGGAAAGTATTTAAATCCGTCATCATGCTCCCAAACCCAAATTGGGAGGATGAATCACCTCTTTGGACACCAAGCGTTCAAAGAAACTCCTCCAATTTGCAACCTCTAAGTTGCATTTTGGGCCATTCCTTTTCCTACAAGCCTAAATTGTAGGAAGCCTCCAAATTTCTCTTCATTAGCCTAGCTTCAAATTAGGCAAATGAAATTGTCTCTTTTGAGCACCAAATGTTCAAAGAATGTTCTTAAACTTGCAACCCATAAGTTGCATTTTCCTCTCTCTTTCCTACAAGTCAAGATTGTAGGAGATCTTCCAAATCCATCTTCATGCTCTCAAACCCAAGTTGGGAGAATGAGTTTCCCTCTTTGAACTCCAAATGTTCAAATAGATTTTAGAAGCTTGCAACCCAAAGTTGCATCTTCCCCTCTCCTTTCTACAACATAAAAGTTGTATGAAAGTCTCATCCAAATCTCCTATTTGTTGAATCAAAATTAACAAGTAATTCAATCCAAAAATCATTTGTTTGTTGAACCAAATTCAACAAACAATTCCATACAAAGCAAAGGAATCAAATCCTAGCTTTCTTTCATTCTCCTAACGCAAACCAGGTGAATGAGTTCCTCTCTTTGGACACCTAAAAGTTCAAAGAATACTTGATGTGTAGGCCCAAATCTACACATCATCTTCTTATGTTTGCTTAATTCAAACTTAGCAAACTAAATACCCATCATTGAACATAAGAGTTCAATGATAATCTCTCTTGATTTATAACTCCAAAGTTACAAATCTTTCTCACTTATTGAGCTAAATTCAATAAGTGACTCACCTTTATTTGCCTAATTCAAATTATGCAAATAAAATCCAACTCCTTGAATACAAAAATTCAAGGAGACACTCTTTTGATTTGTAGCCTCAAAGCTACTAATATCCCTCACTTCTATAGGTTCCAAAGACCTCAGAAAATGTCATATCTTAGCCCAAAAGTTATAGGTTCTTTCTCCTCCAACTCCAAAGTTGTAGGAGATTTCTCTTCTCTTTAGCTCCAAAAGCTAGAGAGAACTCTCCAACCTTTAGCTCAAAAGCTAAATGTTAGATTTCTACCTCCTCTTCTTAGCTCCAAAAGCTAAGGAGAATTTTTCTCAACAAGTGGCCCAAAAGTCACATGTTGGGCACTTCTTCCTTAGACCCAAACTCTAGGAAGACCCTTTAGTGTGACATACCACACGAGTCTCACACACTTAGGTGCACAACCCCTTAGGCATACTAGGATTATGATTTTTCTTTGTGTGCGCATGTGATTGATGTTATGGAGTGATTGACTTTTGAATTATCTACGTTGTGGGCACTTGTCCTTAAGTGGTTAGTATAGAAAGATATACATTCTTTTCTGTGCAGGTGGCCATGCCCAAGAGGGGGTAAATTAAATCATGATTATCATAATGTTGTTTGCTTGCAGGCGCTGCTTAAAAACTCACAAGAGACATGGTCAATAGGGTAGAAGCAGGGGCCTAGCGCTTAGCACTCTAAGTGCGAGGCCAATTTTGTGATGCTTATATTTTTGCTATATAAATTGCCCCCTGACTCTGTTTTGCAGATTTGAGTCTTTTTCTATTTTTACTCCATGTATTTGATTAGATTTAGGGTGTAAAACTTGTGGGGTTTGGATTAGAAAGCAAGGAGGATCAAGTGAGAAAGTACCTTTTTGGAGATAAAGCTTGAAGATCCCCACAAGTAGAGTCTGTAATTAATTTAACTGGGTTGTATAATGACAGGCAACTCAGCTGCCAAATCTGGTTGTAATAAATTTGACTTTATTTATATTTCCTGCACTTTGTTTATAAATAAAAGCATGAGTTGTTTGTTTACTGTGTGTGCAATAGAACAACATATTTTTCTTAGGTTTCTTCTCTTGTTTGCTTGGGTGTGGCCTGGACTCTACTACGTTAGGCTCTTAGGATAAAAACTAAGTTTTCTACCCCTTAAAATGTAAGCAACATAAAATGAAATTAGGCTTCATGGTTTTCTAACAAAAGAAAATTTGCATAGCTCTCTTTTAAAGAACCAAGTTTTAAAAAAAAAAAACTTAAAATAATTATGCATGGCCAAAAGTGTATCACATGTAGAATGCCTCCACATAAGGATTAAATAACAAAATCTTTCTTTTTGTGAGTTAGTATTTGCATACCATACATAATTAGGCATCTTAGCCTCAAAGCTAAGCTATAAGTCCTACATTCTAAATAGAAACAATCTTCCTACTCTAAATTTGCATTAAGATCGGATGACATGATTTTAAAAGCGATTAGGAGGGTTTAGCTGGTAGTCCCTTCTAGGCGGGACAATAAATCCAGAGGTAACAATCTTCCTCTTGTGAGGTGTAGTTTGTAAGCCCCTTTGCACTCATTAGATTTAGACTCGAGGCACTACCTATCGGTAGTCCTTAGCTTAGTCTTAGAGTCTGAGGCATGGGTTGATTCCAAATCACCCTACAAGTTCTCACCTTTCGGGCAACTCCTACAACATGTGTAGTTGGAATGTAAGCCCCAACATTCTAATAAAAATGTCAACTTAAACCAAAATTAAATTCCTAAAATGTAAAGCCCAGCATAGGATAGTTTGAGCACATCTGAGTGTCCCTCAGAATCAAGTGCTCATACTTCACCTCCTTTGGCTTTCATTCCCAAAAATTTGATTCTAAGTTGATCAAACCTCTTCCTTGAAATTCCTAAAGGACCAAATCCTTTAATTAAGACTTTCATTAATTTTAAAACAAAAATCAAACTTTAGCCAACGTTTAAATGACTTCAAAAAGAAGGCAAAACCACTAGTTTAATCAAAAATTTTCCCAAACCAATGTTTGAGATGTAATTAACCATAGGGGCTTGCCCCTATGGGACGTCCGTACCCCAGAAATAAATAAACTCTGCTCGACCAAACATCGAGTGGGGGGAATCTCTGTTCTAATTGTAAATTTTATTATTGAGTCCATAAGTGAATGATATTTTTACCCTTCGGGGCAATATATCAAGTTCTTATGCCGTATTCGATTATAAAGTATGCAATCCGTTTGAGGATATAAAAATTCTCCAACATGTAGACCATTCATAATAGGTTGCAAGAAAAATTAAGATGTCTATTGTATTTATTTTTGTAACATGAGCAAAAGTTTCTTAGTAGTTAATCCAATAGGATTGAGTGTATCTTTTGACTATCAATCTCATTATATACAGTTCCAAATTTCTATTTTTTTTTTGAAGAAATGCAAATAGCATTAAAAAAAAAGAAACAACTATTACAAATTAGAAAGCAAAGATAAGCCCTTGAAAACTATCATAATGGATATGCAATCTACTAAATTCCATTTTAAATCCATTGGGGTGATGGGGACACCAAATATTAAAACAACCTAAAAGGTTGGTTAGTATCCCAGAGTTCTCAAAAGATAAAAAATGAAACTTAGAAAAAATCTCACATTTCATTACAATAATTTCAAAAAGGACAGAAAACCCTATAAGAAAACAAAAAAAAAAACAACTATAATAAGAAAAGGATTAACTAAAATAGCCGACAAAACATCTAAATAACCGTCCTCAACATCCTTAGAGGCCAACGAGCTCCAATCAAGAGATGAATCCGCTAAAACCTCAATGCATCCAATAACAACAACCATGAATGAACAAAGCAAAGTCGATGAAGCAAAAATAATGACACCCATCTCAAGTGGCCAATAATCGGCCTCATCATTGCCAAAGTCATACGAACTGATAATCATCACCACCCTCATCATACTGGCAATAAAAAAACCAGTAAACTTCAAACCTTTCAAGTTTTTAACCAATAAGACTTGTACTTCAAAGAACAAAGAAGAATCCATCTTAAGCCTTGATAAGATAAGCTCCCACTAAAAGCAAGCTCCAATACGTCTTTGATGATCCAAACAATTTTCCATAAACGACCCAAACCACAATAGGACACTAACTTCAATAATTTTGGCCAACCATTAAAAAAGCGGACGAGGCGTCCGCATTGAGTCGTGCCTCAAGTCGAGGCCGAAGTCATTCGTATCGGGGCTTACGCCTCGAACCATCCAGCGAAGCCTACGATTTTTTCTCACGAGGCGTACGCATTAGAGCGTAACGCCTCGAGACAGTATGAGGCACCGCCTCGAAATTTTTTCTTCGGTATATATGTAAATACGACGCAGCCGATTCGTGTTAGTGTATTCACGTATAGGATTAGGGCTTCCTGTGAGAATTGAAAGACGAACTAGAGGCGAAGCCGTGAGGGAAAGAGATGAAGCCACGAGGGAAGGAGACGAAGTCGAAAGGAGACGACGCAGGGAAAGAAATAAAGTCGAAGTTGTGAGTGCAGGAAACGTTCAAGCATCGGTTAGGTCGGAAGAGCAGGTACGCGGTGTTATGGCCTTGACTTTGACGTGCAGTAACGAAAGCTTGAATAACTCCTGATTCGGCTTTCTTTCATTCGTCCGCTCAGTACATGCTCGATACCGAGCAGGTACAAGCTCGGTACCTCTCAGTACATGCTCGGTACCGCTCAGTACATGCGCGGTACCGCTCAGTACATACTCGGTACTGCTAGGTATATGCTCGGTACCGAGCGGTACATGCTCGGTACACTTGGTATTGAGCATATACAACAAGCAAAATTTCAAAATTACTCTTATAATATAATTTTGTTCCTGGGGGCGCTGCCCCCAGAAACCCTCACACAAGGGGGAACCCAGCCAGGGGTCGCTGCCCCCTTGGACCCCCGGTAGATTGGTATATTTTTGTATTCATGTTGTTTGATTATTGGTAGTACAAATAATTGTTAAAATGTCCTATTGTTAGCATGACTAGTGGCACAAGAAGGAAAGATTCTACATGGAAATATCGAACTCAAGTTGAAGTGTCAGGCGAATGTGCAAAAAAGGGATATGTTTATATGAAATGTAATTTCTGTGAGAAACACATAACTGTTGGCATCAAGAGATTGAAGGATCATGTAGCCTGCACTTATGTCAATGTGGGACCATGTGCAAAAGTTCATGATGAGCTGAAAAAGGAATGTACAAATTATTTAAAGAAGTTTGCCACCACAAGAAGGTCGCACAAAGAAATATGGAAGAGATGATAGGAAACTCTTCTTACTATGGATTACAGCATGAAGGTTCCAGTACTGGAAGCCATCTATTTCTTCTGACCGAGGCAGTCGGGGGCCTATGGATAGATTTATGCTAAATATTAATAACGAGGAAAACATAAATACTCAGGATATTCAGCCTCCTACAGCTACAAAAGAACTCAGGAACAGAGTTTGTTTGGATATCGCCGGATTCATCTATGAAAATGAGATTCCATTTAATATTGTTAGGAGTCCGTCGTGGATCAATATGTTACGATCTGTTGGAAGCTATGGAAGAGAATTACAACTTCCAAGCATGTATGAGCTGAGGACTTGGATGCTGAATGAGGAGGTTACTACAGGAAAACCTATCATTACCGGCGGACTAAATCCGCCGGAAAACAAAGAAATACGACAGAAAGATAAGTTTCCGGCGCATGTTCCGGCGGAAATTTGTACGCCGGTTTAGGTCGGGTCGATAAATTTTTTCCGACGAATATAATGCGCCGGAAAACTGTCCGGCGCAATTTCCGACGCATAACCGGCGCAAAAAATCGGATTGGTGTCGACGACTTCAAACCGATTAATTCCGGCGCCATATGCGCCGGTAAGTTTCCGTCGTAGATTCCGCCGGTAAGTACCGGCAGACAAAACGCCGCAAGTTCGCCGTAGACAACCCACGGTTTTGTTTGCGGCGCAAAGTCTTCGCCGGAGATAAGCGGCGGGCAAGGCGCCGGAACGTGCGCCGGTAGATTTCGACGGAACAAAGGCGTCGGTACGTTTGATACAATTCGTTGTATCGTCCTTTCCGGCGAAGTTCCGGAGCAAAATCCGCCGAAAACCTGTAGCATTGACAAAAAAAATTGCCTTCCCAGCCAACAATCAAATTTCCATACCTGCAAACTTATACAAATATCAATTTCACAACATTTCAATAGTAACATTTCAACAGATCAACATTTTATAACAAATTCACAACATTTTATAATAAATTCACAACAGTTTATAACATTAAAAGAAACTGTTCAATAGTAACAATCAACAAAAAATATCACATTAAAAGAAACTGTTCAATAACACATGTTCACAAAAATAAACAAGTTCATGTAAACTAAATTAAACTACTCTGACTCCGTGGACTCCTCGGGTGGAGCTACGTCTTTTCCACTCAGCTGATCCCTCATCTTGCGCATTTCATCCAACAACTGATTGTGTTGCTCCATACTTATTTGAATCTGTGTTTGCAGCTGAGCTTGAACCTGTGCTTGCAGCTGAGCTTGCCAATCAGCTTGTGATTTTCTTACTTGTTCTAGCTCAGCTTGAAGGGCACTTATTTGTTGAGCTTGTAAGGAGTCATGAGAACTGGATGCGGAGCTGGATGCAGTAGAGGAGGTCATCCCCTCGTATGCCTGAGCTTGCGCACCTAAGCCATATACTCTATCATGCTGTATTCCTCTGACGGCCTGCGACCAGATGCGATACTCAGAATACTCCACAGAGCTGCCAGAAGAGCCCTCACCTGATGCGGCATGAGTCTCTCGAAGCCGTGTATAATCCTCCTGTGAAAGTATAATATAAATATATATAGTTAAACTAAAACTTAGAAAATATTAAACATATATAAAAATATACTTACATGGGCTTTTCTTGATCTCTCATCAATCCATTGTTGATCATTCCGTCGCTTATGAGTGTGACTATGCAATTCAACAGGAGTTGGTTCTCTATCAAGCATCTCTTTCTGTTTGAATTAAGAGTATTTTATTAATACAGATTAAAGAACAATTTTAAAAAATATTTAAAATTCATTACCAAACGACGCATGTGCTCAGTATGTGGAACAGAGCCGCCTGTATGAAGTGAACTACCCAACCCACCAACATCAGAAGCTCTGTTCTGTCGATTTTTATCCCTCCTCCTACTGTACTCTTCGCTGCCCCAAGCTGCATTCAACTCAGCCCATATAACCTCTCCAATCCACAATGGTCGCTTCCCAGACTTTCTAATATCTGTGAACATGTCGCGCATCCGAGTAGACCCACGCTTCTCAAAATTCTTTCTAATCCTGTCATTGTGTTGGGGCAGCCAGCAAAACTCTTTATGCAATCAAATACATATGATATATAATATATAAGATTATTAGCTTAAGTAAGAAAGAATAAATCATTTAACATAAAAATTAAAACCCAAAAATACCTCAAACTCTCTAAACCACATCTCCTGGACTTCTTTCGGGACTTTCTTCCAAGAAATATAAGGAGCGTCAAACCTGCTCCGTATGATGTCCCGTATTTTATGTGTCAGTTATTTTGATGGGTAGAACCTACAAAAAAAAAGTTATGTGAAACAAATATAAAATATAAAATAAAAATATTCGTTAGTTTAAATAAAAGAGACTGTACGTACGTATCACCCTCAGGTACTATCAACATTCTACCATCTCTCTTCTGCTGTGCTGCAGTTGCTGTCAAAGGTCCAGCTGTAACAGGATGATGGGATGGTGGGGGATAGTATGGTGGAGCATATGGTGGAAATAAATAAGTAGGAGGGGCATCAGTATACGGTGGGGTGGTGTAGTATGGGTAGAAAGGAGTACTCTGCCAGGGATATGGTTAAGGAAATCGGGGGTCTGGTGAGTAAAACTGCGGGCTACCGCTTCCATGAGTGGGTAAATGCTGTGTAGTAGGCCGAGGCTGTGTATCAGGCTGAGGCTGCGTAGCAGGCTGAGCCGAGGTGGTCCCCTCAGTACGTAGTGGCCTAGGTGGTCTAGCTGTACTCTTCTTAGTGCGTCTGTTAAAAATATTTTTTATCAATCCTTTACTAGGCTCCTCACCTGAAGCCATCTGCACATAAATAAAAAAATATATTAGAAATATGAGTTATAACAAAAATTTAAAAAAAAATGACGCAGTGCAGTAGCTAAAAAAAATGCAGTGAAGTAAAATGCAGTGAAATAAAATAAAATGCAGTGCAGTAGATAAAAAAAATTTAAGTTACCTTATGTTGTTAACTCATCATTTGTTGATTAACTTATATAAGATGATACACTCCCATTACTATCAGATTCATCATTACTTTCCTCTATGATTAGATCTACCTCCTCTAACTGCAACTCGCTCTCATTAATTCTGATTTGGTCATCTACATTGATTGAGAGATTTTTTAAATTAGACATAAACTCTTCTTGATATGCTGATGGTATTGAGGTGGTTTTCTCAATTACTCCCCTTGGTTTTGTCTTCATAACTACCAGCCAATCTTGTTTGCCTCGTATTCCGCTTGGATAGTTAGCATAATAGACTTGAGTTGCCTGACTAGCAATGATGAAAGGATCAAACTTTGCATATCTTCTAGCCCGCTTTACTTCTGTTATACCGTAAATTGGATGAACTTTCGTGCCTCTATTTGGTACTGGATCAAACCATTCACAATTAAAGAGATACACAGTATTCCTCTGACCGGGATATTCAACCTCTAATATTTCTTGTAATACCCCGTAGTATTCAGAATCATCCCCTGTATGGGTGTTCTCTCTTATACATACGCCTGAATTTTCTGTCTTCCTACATTCACACTAATTTTTTGTTTGGAATTTATAACTATTGACCTCAAATATTTGATAACATTTTACTAATCTATTTGGTCCCCAAGCTAACTCAGATAACCTTGAATACTGTGAACTGTCTTCAGTGTGTACCTTTAAATGTACAAGATGTTATTGTTACTAATATTAATTGCAGAAAGAATTAACTCATTAAGTAAGAATAATTATTCAAAATATACCGTATTTTTAAACCAAGCATTGAATTTTTTTTCCACTATCTTCTGGACTTCTCCTTCTTCTGATGTACTAAGACCATCAATGAACCTCCTACAAATTCATATCTTGAGTTTGGAACAAAGTCTAAAAGAAAACTGAAAATATAAACAACTTAACTCATACTTACTCGAGATACGGCTCAACTTCATCACAGTTAAGTAAGATGTACAATGTGATAACTGGCATCTCCTTATCGGTCAAATAGCGCACGGTGCTAGCGCCTAAAGGTTCCCCAATTCCACTGAATACAGATATATTAGAGAATTTACCAACATTGTGAGATGTTGAACTTTCACCTGATTGAGATATTGTTTCAAAATAATACGAACAAAACTGAGTTGTCTCATATGTTAAATATGCTTCACAGATAGAGCCTTCGGGTCGTGATTTGTTCTTAGCAGTCTTCTTAAGTTTATTTAAATATCTCTCAAAAGGATACATCCACCTATACTGAACAGGTCCACCAACCATAGCCTCATATGATAAATGAACAGGTAGATGCTCCATAGAGTCAAAAAAGTCTAGAGGAAATATTTTCTCAAGTTGACACAAAATGAATGGAATTTGCTGCTCCATAAGAGTCAAATTCTCCACATTTAATTTAAAATGCATAAATCTTTGAAGAAGACACTTAGCTCGATCAGGGGCTTTAAAATCTGATCTGGCAGATAACTAAAAGCAGTGGATAGTAGACATTGCATGAAGATGTGACAATCATGACTTTTCAATCCGAATAATTTCCCTGATCTTATGTCAACACACCTGCTTAGATTGGAAGAATATCCATCAGGTACTCGTAGAATCTTCATCCATTCACAAATTGCTCGTTTTTGCTCTAAAGTTAATGTAAATGGAGCTTTTGGTTTGAGAAATTTTTCCGCTCCACCATCTTTTAATTCCAAAGTTTTCCTTCTACAAATCTCCTTTAAGTCCTCCTTGTTTTTATATTATCTTTCGATTTCTTTTTGATGTCCATAATTGTATAGAAAATATTATCAAAAATATTTTTTTCTATATGTATAACATCTAAGTTATGTCTAATTAAGTTTGTTCTCCAATATGGCAACGACCAAAAAATACTATTCTTGGTCCAATTATGGTTGACACCATATTCTGGCAATCTGAACTCAGCTAATGTTGGAGATTCCATTATGGTGGGCAAGAACTCTATTCTTTCAAAAATTTCTTCACTACTGAACCTTGGAGGAGGCTGAAACATCACCATTTTATTTTTAGTAAACGCTTCTTTATTTCGCCTGAAAGGATGACTTTAAGGCAAAAACATTCGATGACAATCGAACTAAGTGTTTTTCCTACCATACTTTAAAGTGAATGATTTTGTATTTTCCATATAATACAGACAAGCTAACTTGCCTGAAGTGTTCCAATATGAGAGCATACCATATGCAGGAAAGTCACCAATTGTCCAAAGTAATGTTGCTCTTAGTGTAAAATTCTGTTTGGTGGAGATATCATTTCTACTTACTCTCTCTTCCCATAATAAACTTAAATCATCAATCAAAGGTTGTAAGAATACGTCAATCTTTAATTTTAGATTATGTGGCTCTGGATTTATAAGTGACAGAAACATATAAGGAGTAGTCATACATAACTCTGGAGGAAGATTGTAAGGAGTGAGTATCACAGGCCAACATGAGTACGGTGTAGCCGACTGACTGAATGGAGTAAAATCATCTGCACATAAAGCTAATATGACATTTCTTGGTTATGTTGCGAATGTGGGATGTGTACGATCAAAGCGCTTCCAAGCCTCTGCTTCTGATGGATGTGTGATAACACCTTGTGGAATGTGATCATTATGCCATTTCATATGTGCAGCAGATCTCATGGATGCATATAGCCGTTGTAGTCTCGGAATTATTGGAAAGTAGAACATCCTACTAACAGGCACATCCTTCTGCTTCCTTCTATTTCTAGATTTTGGTTTAAATCTTGGTGCATTGCAATGATGACATACAATTTCTGCGATATCTTCTTTAAAGTATAACATGCATCCATTCACACAACAATCTATCTTTATGTATGTCAAACTAAGTTTGGAAACTAACCTCTTTGTCCGATATAGATCTGTAGGAATTAAATTATCTGTCGGATTGGTTTCCTTAAGCAGCCCAATGAATTGATTAAAACATTCATGAGCAAAACATTATATTCAGCCTTGATGCTTAACATCTTCACAGCAACAGATAATTCTGAGTGAGTCGTGCACCCTTTCCAGATTGGTTGCTGGGCAGCATGCAATAAATCATAAAAATTTTGTGTCTCCGTATTCGGTAATTCTTCTGTATTTTGTTCAGTTTGTATTCCAGTTGCATCATGAACTAATTACTCAAGATTTGGTCGGATGTTTTCAGCCTCAGCAACATTACTACTTGTAGAAGGACCGCATTGATAATCAAATTGTGTTTCATACTCACCATGAGAAGTCCAATACCAATACCGTGGCATGAATCCTCTGCGATACAGATCAATAGTTATATCATCTGGTTCTAGGTGCACTAGATTTTTGTGTTTAGAACATCGACATCGAAACTTTCCTTCTGATATAAAGCTGGGCAGCTGATTCGCTTGCTGAATAAAAAAGTTCACCCCATTGATGATTTCATCTGTTAATGTATTCCGACCTTGAGATAATCGATTATACATCTAACTTCTTTGATTTCTAATATCCATAACCTATATATAAGAATAAAAAAGTAATGGATTTATATATATATATATATATATATATATATATATATATATATATATATATATATATATAAGACATTAATAGATGTTCATATGACCAAACCATCTAAGGCGACTTCCTCTAATCTTATCTTCCACTGAAGCTACTCCAACCTTTTCACGTATATGCTCATTTCGCATCCTATCTCTAAGGGTCAAGCCACTCATCCATCTAAGCATCTTCATCTCTGCCACACTTAACTTACTATTATGCTTCTTTTTTAGTGGCCAACATTCGGCTTCAACCATCCAACTTGAATTCTTTTGATAATATCCACATCTATTTCACCATCACTCTGAATAATAGATCCAAGATATTTAAAACGTGTTACTCTTATTAATGACTTGATCGCTCAAAGTCACAATCCCCTCACTAGGTCTATTACTACTAAAATTGCACTTCATATAATCCATTTTAGATCTACTCAATCGAAAAACTTTAGTCTCTAATGTTGATCTCCATAATCCAAGTTTACCTTCAACTCCCTCTCTAGTTTTATCAACAAGAAGAATATCATCAACAAAAAGCATGCACCAAGGTACATCCTCTAGCAAATGTCTAGTGAGAATATCCATGACTAAAGCAAAAAGATATGGACTTAAGGCTGATCCTATATGTAATCCAACCGAAATAGAAAAAAAAATGAAACAAAATACCTTCCGTCGGCGAAGAACCCTCGGCGGCGCGCGAGTAAGAAAGAGAGGATGCTCGGCGAAGTCCGGTGACCGTCGACTGCGAAGTCCGGTGACCGTCGGCGACGTCAATCCACGGTGAGAGACGGACGGCGATGGGCGAAACACGCGAGGTGAGAGAATGGAAGGAAACGAATGAGCGGCCAGAGGGCTCGGTGATGAAAAATAGGGCTTTCACCGGCGGACGTTACGGCGGATTAAATGCCGGTTTCATTGCCGACGCAATTTGCGCTGAAAATATTTCGTCGAGTTTAAATACGCCGACACAATATCCGCCAGTACATTGCACCGGTATTTTTCCGCCGTAACGTGCGACAAAAATGGTTCAGAGCTCGTTTTACCGACGCATAGACCGGTGCATGGGACGCCGGATGCTTTCCGGCGTATTTTGCGTCGGTAAATGTGTCGTAAGGTTTTCGTTGCAATAATTCGCCGTTACCTGCGCCGTTCTTACCGGCGCAAAATTTTCCGCCGGAAAATCCGACGGTAATCGCGTGTTTTTCTGTAGTGGGTTAAGACAACTTCAAAAATGATGGATTATGTTAAGAAGATTTGGATTGAGACAAGAGTGACAATTATGTCAGATGATTGGTCAGATATTCGACATAAAAGTATTATTAATTTATTGGTTAACAATCCATATGGAACAATTTTTCTCAAATCAGTAGATGCTTCAAGCTTTATAATGGATGCACAATTATTGTTTGAAATGTTGAATGAAGTTGTGGAGGAAGTGGGAGATGCCTTAGTAGTACATGTTATTACTGATAATGCAAGTGCATACAAAACTGCAGGAAGAATGTTAATGTAGAAGAGGCCTCACCTTTACTGGACTCCTTGTGCTACACATTGTATTGACTTGATGCTTGAGAGGTTGGGACAGTTGCCTCAACATAAATCAGCCATATTGAAGGCCAAATTCGTTAGTAAGTTTATATACAATCATTCTTGGGCACACAGCTTGATGAGAAAATTCACTGACAAGGAAATTATTAGACCTGCTATTATAAGATTTGCTACTGCATATTTAATATTGTAGAGATTCAAGGAGTTAAGTCAAACTTTGGAAGCAATGTTTGCTTCTGAATAGTGGATAAAAGTTCATGGGCCAAAAAACAAGAAGGAAAACAAGTTAAAAAGATTGTTATGAAAGACGATTCATTTTGGTGCAGTACAAATTATGCTTTGAAGATAACAGGACCATTAGTAAAGGTGCTTAGAATGGTTGATGGTGAGAGGGCCCCGACTATGGGATTTATTTATGTAGCAATGAATAGGGCTAAAGAAGACATTGCAAAAGAATTGGGAGGTCAAGAAAGTGCCTACAAAGAAATATGAGATATTATAGATGAAAAGTGGGATCGACATTTACACCAACACTTACATGATGCTGCGTATTATTTAAATCCCCAATTTCATTATAATAAGGATTTTCATGTTGACAAAGAGGTGAAAACTGGTTTATATGCATGTACGGACAGATTCATTTCTGAAGAAGACTACGTCAAAGTGAATGATCAACTTGAGGATTTTCATTTGAAGAATAGAATGTTTGGATTTAGAGCAGCACAAGCATGCTACAAAACACGATCTCCTAGTATGTTTATAGTTTGAGTATTTATAATTTTAATATTAATATTTATATTCAAGTCTTCTACTTCAATAAATATTCATTAAATACTATGTTTGTCTTCATTTAGATTTTTGGTGGGCTCAGTTTGGAGATGATGTTCCTGAATTGAAATCTTTTGCAGTTAAAGTTCTTAGCCTAACATGTTCGGCTTTTGCATGCGAGCGTAATTGGAGTATCTTCAATCAAATTCATACAAAGAGAAGAAATCGATTGACGGCAGATCGAATGAACAAACTAGTTTATGTTATGTTTAACAAAAAACTGAAAGATAGACATCTCAAATTGCAACAACAACAACAAGAACAACATCAAGCCTTTATCCCACTACGTGGGGTCGGCTAAATAAATCCTTTTTCTCCATTGTGTCCTATTAAAAATCAAATTCTCGTTTAAATCTAATAAAGAAAGGTCATTCCTAATATTTTCTAACCAAGTCTTTTTAGGTCTACCCCTACCTTTCTTAACATAAGTCAAATCTAATATCTCTACTCTCCTAACCGGGTCATCGGAAGGCCGCCGTTTTATGTGACCAAACCATCTAAGGCGACTCTCTCTAATCTTATCTTCTACTGGATCTACTCCAACCTTTTCACGTATATGCTCATTTCGTATCCTATCTCTAAGGGTAAAGCCACTCATCCACCTGAGCATCCTCATCTCTGCCACACTTAACTTAGTATTATGCTTCTCTTTTAATGGCCAACATTCGGCACCAAAAAGCATTGCAGGCCTCACTACCATCTTATAGAATTTTTCCTTAAGTTTGAGGGGTACATTTCTATCACATAACAAGCCCGATGCATTCCTCCACTTCAACCATCTAACTTGAATTCTGCTGATAATATCCCCATCTATTTCACCATCACTCTGAACAATAGATCCAAGATATCTAAAACGTGTACTCTTATTAATGACTTGATTTCCTAAAGTCACAATCCCCTCACTAGGTCTATTAATACTAAAATCACACTCCATATATTCTGTTTTAGATCCACTTAAGCGAAAACTTTTAGACTCTAAGGTTGGCCTCCTAATTCAAGTTTACCTTCAACTCCCTCTCTTGTCTTATCAACAAGAAGAATATCATCAGCAAAAAGCATACACCAAGGTACATCCTATTGCAAATGTCTAGTGAGAACATCCATGACTAAAGCAAAAAGATATGGGCTTAAGGTTGATCCTTGATGTAATCCAACCGAAATAGGGAAATACTTGGTCAATCCTTCTTGTGTTTGAACACAAGTAATAGCTCCTGTATACATATCTTTAATGATTTGAATATAAGCATTATTCACTCCTTTCTTTTCAAGAACTCTCCATAGCACTTCTCTTGGAACTTTATCATATGCTTTTTCTAAATCAATAAATATCATATGTAGATCCTTCTTATTTTCTTTATATTTCTCCATCAAACCTCTTAATAAATGTATGGCTTCCATAGTCGACCTACCCGGCATATCCAAATTGATTTTGAGAAACATTAGTATCACGCCGCAACCTATGCTCAATAACTCGCTCCCAAAGTTTTAAAGTATGACACATTAACTTAATACCTCTATAATTTGCACAATCTTGTGCATCACCTTTATTCTTAAAAATAGGAATTAACACACTCATTCTCCACTCATCTGACATCTTTTTAGTTTTCAAAATAGTATTAAAAAGTTTAGTAAGCCATGAAATTCCTTCATCTCCTAAGTATTTCCACACATCTATTGGAATATCATCAGGTCCAACAACTTTTCCACCCTTCATTTTCTTTAAAGCCTCTCTAACTTCAGTTTTACTAATACGCCGATAAAACATAAATCTTTATTTTCATTTAGGGTGCTAAGGTCATTATAGTCAATCTTATTTTCACAATCTTCTTTAAAAAGTTTAGCAAAATATCTCATCCATCTTTGTTGAATATCATCTTTTAAGAAAAGTATTTTTTGATCTTCATCTTTAATACACTTCACTTGAACTAAATCCTTACTACTATCTCTTTGTTTGGCTAACTTATACATATATCTTTCTCCCTCTTTAGGATCTAATCTATTATATAAATCACTAAAAGCTAATGTCTTTGCATCGCATATTGCTTTCTTAGCATCGTCTTTACGAGCCACTTTATATATTTTCCAATTATCAGAATTTTTAAAATTAAACCAATTTTTATAACAAAGCTTCTTATTTCGAATCTTTTCTTGCACATTTGGATTCCACCACCAACTACTTTTACTATTAGGAGCTTTTCCCTTTGATACTTCAAGGACATCTTTTGCAATATTCTTAATATCACTAGTCACTTTTTCCCACATAATATTAACATCCTCATGCACAGACAAAATCTTAAGATCTAAAATCTTATTTCCAAAAATATTTTTGTTAATATTCTTTAAATGCCCCCATCTAATCCTAGAAAATCATTTTAATTTATTTTTTATTTTATGCCCCTTTATCTTAAAGTCCAAAACTAATAATCGATGTTGGGTACATAAATTTTCACTCGGAATAACTTTATAATCTTTGCAATCTAAACGATTTAGTTTTCTAATAAGAAAATAGTCAATCTGTTTTGTACTATATCCATTTTTATAAGTAATGAGATGCTCATTTCTTTTCTTAAATAAGGTATTAGCGATTGAAAAATCATAAGCTAAATAAAAATCCAATATAGTCTTGCTAACTTCATTCGTCGTTTCAAATCCATGGCCACCATTAATGCTTTTAAAATTATCTACCTCTCTACCAACATGTCCATTTAAATCTCCTCCAATAAAAACTCTTTCTTCAAGAGGTATCTTTTGTATTAATTTTTCTAAGTCATTCCAAAAATTTAATTTAGAACTCATATCCAAACCTACTTGAGGAGTATAAGCACTTATAATATTAACAATCTTATCATCAACAATAATTTTTAAAGCTATAATTCTATTTTCAATCCTATTAATTTTTATAACATTATCTTTTAAACTCTTATCTATAATAACAACTACACCATTTGGTGATAATAACTACTCTTATCTATCTCCAATCCTATTAATCTTATTATCAAGAATAATTCAAATCTACCCCTTGTTGAAACACAGCAATTAAAATCGCTTTGCAAACCAAGCCGAAGGAGTTCCGCCGGCAGGCAATCTTCCGCCAAAAACAAATTCAAAACAGTTGCTACACCAAAATCGTCTTCAAACAAAAGCAATTCCGATAAAGAATCAACATAAAATCTAAACCAAGAGAAATTTTCAGCCACATTGGACCAATTGAGAACCTCTGCCAACCAAAGATTCTTCAAAATTTCATCAAGATTAGATGTTCTGCCAAAACCTCCTTTAGCCAATTGAAATCTTGACATAGAAGCAGATCCTCAACAAAGAACTCCATCAGCCATATCGGGCCGACGAAGCATCTCCGCTCGCCAAAGGTCCGCCAAAATCTCCTGCTCTGCTTTCGATCGTCAAAGATCCGCTCCCAGTTCACTTGGTTGATGAAGAGTCCAAGGGACTCCGTCGGCCATACCTGGCCGACGGAGAACCTCCGATCGCCAAAGAATGTCCAAAATCGCGCTCTCCGCTCTTCTCTGCTCGCTCTATATTTTGCAAATAAAATTAATTTGTATTATTCCATTTTCTTCTCTTTTAGTAGTTTCACGATCCTTTTAAGTGTGATTTTTTCCAAGAACATTCATCTTTTCTCTTATGGCATTCATTCAATTCTCATTTTTCAAGTGCCTCAAATAAAATTTGTAGTACTATATTGGAATTAAAATTGATATTTGTAAGGAAGATTTTATGTGCAGGGGAAAATATTTGAAAAGATTCATACTTGTAGATGGGATATATAAAGAATTGGTAATGATAGATTGATCATTGTTGCCTAGTAATGATTTCGATTCTTAAATTTGTTGAATTTTGGTGAGGCTTATTCATTTTTTATAGACTTGAAGGGGTACTGTATTTGAATTTGTTGAGTTTTTGTTTTAAGAATATCAAAATGAAAGATAGAGGTTTAATAAAATTTATCTTGCAGTTGAATATTCTCTCCCTGAAGATGAGTTCAATTAATTTTTTTTTTTTGTCATCAAATGTGATATCTTTTGATGGTATGATGATAACTCTTATACCCTTTTTAAGTGGAAGAATATTTAATAAAGCCACACTTGAGAGCTCTAAGATCAAGTTTACTATTATGTTATTTGTGGATATGCACAGAAGTAATGCACCCTATGATTTCCGAAGAATTTTTGATAGGAAGTTATTTGTAGGGAAAAATTTAGCTAGATAATTTATAGGACTTTTGAAGCTAATCACTCTTATTGTTATTTTATTGATTAAATATGTAACAATCAGGATTGCTTGTCCCTAGTATCTTTTTGACATTGATTTTGAAAGAGTTTTATTGGCTTTTAAAAGATACTGATTTTTTCTTTTTGTCACTTCATTTTATTGGGACTATCTGGATGAGAATTGGTGATGATACATTCATTTTGGAAAAAAAAAATGATAATATGTGATTAAAATAATCACGATCTTTATCAGTCTGAAATACCTTATTGTTAGCTTGAAATTGTTTTTATCATCACTCTAAAAAAGGGGAGAATGGTGTTGACATTATATTTTTATTCGATTAGATTTACCTATGTCATTTTAGTGCAATCATTAATGTAGGTGATAAATTTTATACCTTTAGATATGTTAGTAGTTTTAGAAGGTCCCTAAATCTCAGTGTGAACACCTATAGAAGAAGTAGAGATCTAGAATTACTTTTAGGAAGTATAACAATAAGATATTTGATAATTTTATAAATCTCATAATGATAAACTTTCATGTTTACATTTAAAAAAAGAAAAAAAAATCATATTTTGTACAATTTTGAAAGTGGGATGCCTAGTCTATAATGATGGATTGAAATGGCTTTTATATTGAGGGTAGAAATGAAAGGATATGATAAGTGATTTCCATTTTCAAGAAAATATAACTCATGCTTTTCTCTAGTTTGCCCAATTATCTTTCTCGCAGTGAGGTCTTAAAATGATTAGCAAAAAAAAAAAAAATCTTACACAATGTTTAGCAAAAAAATTATCTTACACTTGTTATCTTTAGTGATTTTATGGATTGGCAAGATAAGAAACATGCAATGCAGTAATGGGAGTAAATATGGAGGAACATGAAGCATTTTTTTGATTTGCACTCGTTTTTAGAGAACCATTAGCCTTTTTATTTTTTATATTGCTTGAAATTATTCTATGCACTAAAAACACAAGAGTTATTGTTCATTTGGGATGGCTACAATTTTTTGTAAAGGTTGTTATAAAGCTGGTGGGAATTTATTTTTAAAAAGTTACTGTAGAAAGTTATTTTCTAGTACAAAAATTCCATTAAAACAACAAAAAAACGGTGTGACCAAACAAAAACTGTGGTTGCGGTCTGAAAAGCAAGGCAATGAGAAAGTTGTCCCAAATGAAGTCTTAGAAGTCATACCATTTTGAGCTTTAAAACATGATCTTCGTGATTTTGAGAGAGTTTATGAGTTTGTTAAATTCTTCTAGATTGAGCCCTTTGGATTCCATCTGACACAGACTACCAATTTTGGTGACCTTTTTTTATTTTCACTATTGCTTGGAGACTTTTCATAGAAATTGTATTTTTTCCTTCGATGCCTCTTTTTTTCTTGAAGTATTTGCATCATAAATTATCTTTAGATAATGTTTTTGCCCTTTTTTAAGGAAAGAGTATGTAGCTGTAAGCTTCTTACCTTATGATTTTGTGGTTTTCATGATAAATATTTCAGAGATCGGAGTGTAAAACTCATTTGCTTTTTTCTTCCTTCGTTGGCTTGTATATGAAAAGAAATCCCTTTTAGTGATGGTAGGCTATTTTGTTTAAGATTTGAAAATAAAGTTAGTCGAAGTCATTATAGAGTCCTGCAAGAAATCAAATATCTATTTTCCTTTTACAAATTGTTTGAGAATTATCACGTCCTTGCAGCATATCATATTGTTCTATTCAAGCTAATAAACTTTTATTGCATTAAAGTACTCAATGATAGAAAGATTATATTGCTTGGTTGTTAAAATCTTAATTTTGACCTCGTAGATGATTACAAAATACTTCACTTTTTAATACATTGTTTTGCGACATCCCAAAATTTTCTTATTGTAGAGGAATACATATAACCCACTGCTTTCATGCGTCATAGAATTCCATAATCATTTCATCTTCATAGAATTCATTTCAGTCAAAAGTATAATTTTTTATATTTTATTAGGATCAACAAGATGCTAGATTTTTTCTTTTTTCTTACAGAAATATTTTGGATAATTTCTCGTGTAGGCTGTATGAGGCTTTTAGTGGTGTAGCTTGTTGTTAGACCTTTGGGTGATTAATGAATTCGACTTGGAAGGCTTCTAAAAGGTGTTTGGGATGGTATAGTAGCCTTTGGAATGATTTAATAAGAGTGGTGTTAAATTCTCATGCAAGGGAAATTGGCTAAGTAGTGGAAAGGGTGATCTGGCCAAAATTTCCAACTTAGAATTTATGGCTTTAGTGTTTCAAATTTGAAAAATCTTGAAAATGGAAGTGTGTGTCTACTTTAATTTTATAAAGTTTCATAAAATTCAAAGGGTTTAGATTAGCTAAATAGGGTTCAGAGCAGAACATTGTTAGATTTAGTCTAGTCTTAGCTAGGAGCCCTGTAGGCTTTTTAGATATAATTTTGTGGGAGAATGAATGAGTAATTGATATGAAAGTGTGAGGGAATAATTTTAGAAGAGTTCTACAACAAGAGATGAAGATTTAAAGTGATTTGAGAACTTATCACTCATAAAATTGGCAAGGCTTGAAAGAGTCACCAAACTTCATCTATGACGTCACCAAGCCCCCTCTTCCTTAGAGCAAAATTCAATCTTTAGTAAATCAATATTCATTTACTTTTCATTCTAGACAATTTAAGTAGTGTTTACAATCAAGGTTTGAAATTTAACAATTGGATATTGAGGTGTTTTCTATCAGTGAGATGAGTTGTAAGCCTTAAGCCATTTTGAGGTGTAAGCGTCATAATCTAAAAATTGCATGAAGTTAAAATGAAGGTTGGTAGTGAATTATTAGCATCATAACTGAATAATATATTGCAAAATGGCATTTTATTATTCTAATGTACTAAGAAGTAACAAATTGATGTATATATGAAGTAATAAATTGTGCAAGACATAAAGTAGAAAATAATACAACAACGACGACGACAACAACAACAACGTCAAGCCTTTGTCCCACTACATGGGGTCGGCCAAGTAGAAAATAATAAATTATTTAAAATTGGATTGTAATGTAAGCATCAACATGGGAAAGTAACATGAGATTTAAAAATTAAGTAAAAATTATATAATATATCATGTTATGGTTAAACATTAATTATATTTAGCGCAAGATTAGCATATTCTTCAACATTAAACTTCTAAAGATCAAATTACCAGCACAATAACAAATCAAGTCAACAATGCTGTCATCACTTAGGGTTTTTCATTAGAGTCATCATTATAGCGAATAACTTTCTTCCCTACCTCATTATCAATGGAATCAAAGGTCTCCCAATCTTTTTTGTCTTTTTCAATCTCATTTATTTTCCTCTTTTTCGAAAATTATTAATCAACAAAGAGATGAATATTAATTAAAATATAAGAAACTTCAAAAAATTTAAATATATTTTTTATTCTTTTTGTTGTTGGCTCGTGTTAGGTGAATATGTTCTATTTCTGTCACCATGGAAGAAAATAACATTTAGATCTTCTACTTAAAAATTGCATGAAGTTAAAATGAAGGTTCTGTTGGGTGAAGGGCCGGTGGTGGAGTGGGGTTTTGGGTAAGTGGGCTGGTGGTTGTAGTAGGGAAGGAGGGTGGTGGTTTGAGGTGGTGGTGGTGGGATGAGCCAATGGCTCCAAGGGAGAGAAGAAGGGGAAAAAGGTTAGAGAACCAAGAACTCACCCGAGGGTGGTTGTTGGTTAATATGTTTAGCTCCTCCTAGGCTCCTCTATCCAAACTCATAAACTCACCAAGAGACACAAAAGCTGGAATTTCAATAATAATCATTTATTGAACATGAAAAGAGAACATATGGCCTATATATAGCCTCATACAAAGGACTCAAAATAAAAAAATACGATAATGCCCTTTGGGTTACACATGACCTCTCTTAAGTAAGGGGTAAAAGTGGAAAATAACAAAAGCAAATACAAACATAAAATAATAAAAGACATGTACATAATACGACTCAAAAATACATTGATTCGATCGTGGCTGTAGATCGACGACTACTTCTCTGATAGACTTTCCAAGCTCTGATATCCCCATCACATTAGCAGGCTTTCTTTATGATGTGAAATTTAATTTTTGTTTCATGTTTGAATCATATGTTTCTCATGAACAATTATCTTCATCAGGAGCTGGCAAGCATACTCAAACTTCCGATCTATTCATCTTTCAGTTTGTTTGAATGCCGAAAAGTTGTACAATGCTCAAAATATGTTGACAGTGGTAATGGTAATATTCCAATTCCATCTTCATGTTTTAAAATAAACCTTTAATAAGGCAGTTCTCTTACTAAGCTGTGCAATTTTATGCAGAGGAATTCATTGCGTTAGATGATAACAAATATATCGGGGATTTGTTGACTGAATTTAAAGCACTCAAAGACCGCAGCAAAGGAGAAATTTTGCATTGTAAACTTACATTTAAGAAAAGATTATTTCGCGAGTCAGATGAAGCTGTTACCGATCTTATGTTTGTGCAACTGTCCTATGTTCAAGTATGTTAACTTTGGATCTCTACAATGCACGTCATATACCCTTAAGCATTTTAGATCTGATGGTGTAATTCTTCTGATAATTTACTGTTTATATCTGTCTCTTTGTTTGACAGCTGCAACATGACTATGTTTTGGGAAATTATCCAGTTGGTAGGGATGATGCAGCTCAATTATCTGCTCTTCAAATATTATGTGAAATTGGATTTGTTCATAATCCTGAAACATGCATGTGAGTACCAAGTAAAATTGGTAATTTAGTAGTTGTTATCAAGCATTTCCACTTTTCCATCTATGCTTTGTTAATGCAGGACCTCTTTTAAAACAATGGCTATCTTTACAGTGAGTGGATTTCACTGCTTGAAAGATTTTTACCACGACAAATTGCAATTACGAGGGCAAAGAGAGAGTGGGAGCTTGATATTCTCTCCCGCTATAATTTGTTGGTAACTACTGTCAATTGATAATGCTATTGTGGAAGTAATATAAAGTTAATATAGCTCATTTAACAAATAATTTTCTTAGATTTATCTTCTCATCAACATGATTTAGTTATTGTGCTTCTAAAATGCTCATTTCTTCTTCCACTTTACGACAAATATTTGTTGTAAATATATTTTTTTTTGGGGGCATACTAGAGACCCTTGAAAATTCTAAATTTCATCAACGAAATTGAATGATGATTTATTTTCCTTATCATGGGACATTTGTGTGCAGGCTATTTTGAAATGTGAATTTTCATTGATCTTTTCATGGTCCATTATCTGTTTAGCATCTGACAGTAGATGTAAACTTTCACTTTCGTTTTTGGTATTTATAGTCATGATAGCTACGGATGCATGTTGATATAGAAATTTTGATTTAATTTAATGTTGGGCTTGTAGGAAATTGAGTACCCTGTAATGCAAGTTCATTTTATATCATTCATTAATGCCTCAGTTGTTACTGCTTTAATTTCTTTTATTTTCAAAAGCCTTATTAAGCATAATTTGATTACTTGCGATGGCAACCACTATGCAACTCGTGCATCTTCCCCAAGGCTCTATGCTATGGGCAATACTTGTAGAGCAGCTTCTCCATTTCTGTGAGAGTAACATTCCTTTGTTTCAACTCAATACAACTTTATATTAGCAACGAAGCCCATACGATAAAATTCTACGTTTTAATTATTTTCATCTTACATGTTTTCTAATCCATGCAGGAGCAGTTGTCTAAGGATAACGCAAGGCAGCAGTTCCTTAGGATCCTTCGTACTCTACCTTATGGAAACTCAGTTTTCTTCAGCTTGCGTAAGATAGATGATCCAATCGGTCTTCTACCTGGTCTAATTAATTTAGGCATAAATAAGCGTGGGGTTAGTACTTTGCACATAGGCATATCATATGACATGAGGAAAAGCTACCGTGTTCAGGATAAATTCATTTTTATTGCTTTGTAGGTCCATTTTTTTCGTCCGGTTCCGAAGGAATACTTGCACTCATCGGAGCTTAGGGATATTATGCAATTTGGCAGCAGCAACACTGCTGTTTTCTTTAAGATGAGGGTTGCAGGCGTACTTCATATTTTCCAATTTGAAACAAAGCAGGTCAAACACACGCACGTGTGTGTATACACACACATGATTTGATCAATTTTTGAGGAAAAGTCTTTATGAACTGTGCTATCTTTGTCCTTTGATAAAACTTTGCAGGGAGAGGAAATTTGTGTTGCCCTTCAAACGCATATAAATGATGTAATGTTGCGTAGATACTCAAAAGCACGTAGTGTTGCTGTAGGTCCTCCTCAAGAGGATTTAACTTGTCATGTCAATTCATCTGGTCTTGATAATTACACAAAACGTGTACTGGAGTTAACAAAATCTGTTGAAGAATCTCATAAGAATGCAGATAAGGTGAGCAATTTTTCGTATGCAGAATTCTAGTGGCATAAGAAATTTGATTGTTTCAGTTTACAACAACTAGCAATTTTGCAACAATAACCTCTATTTAGCTGACGATAAAAAATAAGTTCCATCTTCAGTAATAAATACTAATAATTATGTCAGGTGTTAGTAAACTATCTTGCACAATATTAACGATTATTCCTGGCTTTGATGAATAAATGTAGGCATTTATGTTGTCGTTACTTTGTCTCAGTTGCCTGATTTTATACTCGATGTTCATTACCTATGTGAACAGTTGATACCGTTATGACAAATTTTTTATTTTAAATATTGGAGCTACAAACTTTATTATTTTTATTCCTTTTGTATGTGCATTGTGATTGTCTCAGGTAGTACTGGTTTTTTATTTGTGTTCATGTTTTTTGCAATTGGACTTATCATGCCTTGGGTCTATAAGGTGCTACACCCTGACAACATGAAACATTACGGAGGGATTAAACTTATTTTGTCCCATGACAAGTAATTGTTAGCAAAATATGCGAGGGTAAGAAAAAGAAAGTAGATAACATTTTATTTCATCAATATCAATAGAGTCTATAACAAGAGTTCAATAGGGACATAGAAACAACTATTGAAAAGTTAATGTGAAAAATAACTACATAAACAAATATTACCCAAACTAAACACAAACAAAAGTACAGCTACATCATAAACTCAAAAGTACCGAATACAATAACTATTGTTGGGATGGTCCACTAAGAAAGCTTGTAGAATCTATTATGAGGAAAGTTTTATAATGAATGAGTAATATAATTTAAACCAATAGCAAATTTTAATTTTTAAAGCATAAAGGCAATGTATCAGGGCATATAATATAGATAATAACGGAGGCATACTTTATGATATAATAGCTTTATAGTGAATGTCATCTCTCATGAGATTAGAGTAACTTTTCATGATATCAATGAAAGTGTATATGTTTTATGTTAATCTACATAATCATTATGTTTATGATAATTTATGTGAAAATAGTAAACAGTATAAGTTTATGCTAACATATCAATTTGCCATCACTTTAGGTATACTCCATACATATCTAAAGTTGAGTCATCAGCTATTTATCATTATTTTTGTACATGTATATATATATTTAGTTTGTTTTACTACAAAACCCGGAATCGGGATGGCATTAACAAATTTTTTTTTTTGAAAATTCAATGATTTCTCTGTGGACCCGTTGGCCTGGTTATGAAATATCAAAAATGTTTTAAAGACCTACACACCATTACAAATATATATATATATATATATATATATATATATATATATATATATATATATATATATATATATATATTCAATACATCATATGCAAGTATTTCACATGTGTTTTGCAATCAAAATGACCTTATGTTATATTCATAATAGTTTATGATTTATAGGAATAAAATTTATATTATTCAATAAAGGAAACATGTATGAAAATAGATTTTTCTACTATATGAATCATGTCAATATTAATGAATTGACGTAGCAATAAATCAAACCAAAGCTATCTATATTATTTGATAGTTTATTATGATCAACAAATGAAATCTATGAAAGTATGCACGTTGAAATTTGAATAAAAACTGTAAGATTGACAACCTACAAAATATCTAAATATCCTATTACAAACATCAAGAATAACACCCCCAAACAAAGAAGGATATAAAATCAGAAAGCTTTTTTGGAACCTACAATCAACACTCCTTCAATTCTAGAAACCTCTCAACATGCAGTCCTACATAGTTTTAGCTTTCCAATAAATCAGAAATGCCACCAGCTGTTCCTATAGCCAACCAACCTGCTGCCAGCTATCTCCCTCTTGTGCAGTTGTTGGTCGACCTCTTCTCCTTGTTGCATTTTGACCTCCATGTAATAACAAAAAGAAAAAAAAATCAAATCAGCATACCTTTGCTAAAATCCCGCAAATACAGCCGAAATCCGGCTCAAATCTTGCTGAAATATTGTAGATGCGGCGCCATTCAAGTCTGTCTCCGAGATTCATGCAGGGATTCTGCTCGATCGTACCCAAAGCCTGTCGTTAAATACCGGACCTCTACAGGCTCTCGACACTCAGCGCTTCTTCCCACAGCTCGCTCTTCTCTGCTCCCACACACAAGCTTCGAACCAGGCGAAGCTGCTCTCTCCCGATACCTAACCCGAGCTCTCGCTCTCTCCCTCCCGCCGAACCGGAAGCTCTGACGTTTTTGATCGGAAGGGACGACTGGAAGCAACCCTCTCTATTGCGCGCGCTTCTTCTCCCCCCTCCGACGTCGTCCCTTTCTTGCTGGACCGGAAGTTATGACAGTTTGATCGGAAGCCACAAGGGAAGCTCGCTCGCTGCGGCAGTAACTTTCTCCCTCCCGAGCGTTTCTTCGGCTCTGTCCATGGTCGCTCGACTTCACCCGCTCCGACGGCGTTCCCTCCCTGTTGCTTCGGAAGTTACGACATTTTAACTGGAAGCAACAACGGGAGCACACTGACAGTGAAGGTAATTTTCTCCCATTCGCACTCTTCTTCGGCCAAATCTCGTGTATGCCGAACAAGAGAAATGGGAGAGAGGATTTTAATTAATTTTGATTAGGATTAATGTTAATTAATAACAATCAATTTTAATTATCTTAATTATTTATAATTATTGTAATTAACTGTAGTAAACTTTAATTAAATAATTATAATTATTTTAATTAAAGTCAATTTTTTAATTATAATTTATAAATGATTGATTATAATTAATTATTATTAATTAATTTTAAGTAATTAAAGTTAATTAATATTTATTAGTTATGATTAATTGAGATTAATTATAATTAATTTTTCTTAGTTAATTATAATAATTATAATTAATTACTTTAATTAATTAATGATTAATTAAATTTAATCTTAATTATAATTAATTATAAAAGAAAATTCCCCCACTCTCTTACCTCAACCTTCGTGTCGGACCGGCAAACCACCTAAGCACGCCTTTGTTGGCCGTGGTAGGACGGAACCCGGTGCGACACCTACGACGAGGTAGGCGAGTGACCCCTCGATCCATGTGTCATCTACGATGACCCCGCGAAGGTGCGAATTCTTCTAAACTCAAAACTCTGCTTCAATGTTCGGGACAAACTGGAGAATCGCCTCATGCACGCCTTTGTTGCGCGTGGTGGGATGGGACCCTGGTGCGGCACGTACGACAAAGCGGGGTCACTTATAAGTACCCCCGGGCGGGGGGAAATCAAACTGTCCTCTTTTCAAATAAAACGCTTTTTAAAAAACCCCATGCATGCCTTTGTTGGCGTGGTGGGAGAAAAAAAAAAAACCCGCCGCGGTGTCTAACCAACACCAACCGTGCACGTCTTTGTTGACGTGGCGGGTAGGCGGCCTCTTGGTTTTTCTCCTAAACGGGGGAGACGCTGGGAGGTTGCCGAAATTTTATCTGAAATACAGACAAGGACTTAGAACAAACATTGGGACTCAAATGAACGTGAACTATTGTGGGCTCCGAAAATTCGGCCCTGGCCTCCGCTCGCTCTTCTTTTTCGGCGAGGGAGTTTTAACTGATATAAGTTCCGAGGTAAATTTTGGAAGGCAGATGAGTTTGTAGATAAGACACTACCCAGAGATTTCGTCCTCATTTTGTGAGGACTTTATGATCTGAGTTCTTGTTTCCTATAGGCGCAAGCCCCTATAGTTAATTACCCCTCCCGATCACGAGAGAGAACTTTCGATTAAGGCTAGTCGTCAATCAGATACGTAGAATATACATGTTATCTGGCATATAGTAGCAGCAATGGTTTAGATTTGGAAATTTGGGGATTTGAAATGTTTGGAAGCTTGGAAATTTATAGGTTTCGAAAGATTTAATATTTAAAATTGAAATTGCACCATCTTGCACTTAAAGCAGATGGTGGGGGAATGGATGATAGACCCGATCAAGATCCCATGGTTCCGTCGTCCCGGGCCATCGTGGTCCCTGGTCTACTTAGTCAGAGGAGGTAGTCGACCCAACCTGACAGAAGGATCCCTGTCAGCAGCCATGGGTTGCTTCGTCCAAGGGTACCTTGTAGACCTGGGGTGAATGTTTGTCTAAGGGGGCAAATTTGAATCCACCTTAGCTTAGAGAGGGCTTTGTGCCCTATCGATCATATCCTATTGATTCATATCTCAAGGATTTAACGCCATTAAGGAACGTATTAGCTCTGGCCATAACCGGTTTCTGTGGTGCCATTTGGCGGCAAAATCATTCGGTTCAGAGGGCCCCGGGTCATAACCGTTTACCTGCAGTGCCATTTGGCGGCGAAACTGCCGGTTAGAGGACACGTACCACGTTCTTACTGGCAAGAGATTTTTTGAGAATGGATCTTAGTAATATTTTCGACTAGGCATTTGGCTCTTTTGTGAGCTAGAGTAAATTTCAATTTGCCCGCCTCGGCAAACTGTTGCGGAGGGCAGGTGGATTTTGCTTTTAGTGATTGATGGTTTGATTTCAAATTTAAATATTTTTAGGATTTTGAAATTTTTGGGGATTTTGGTGGAGTTTTGAGTTTTTGAGTGGACTTGTGGGAGGCATTTAAAAATGTTTGTGAACCCCTCCGGTTGAGATAACCAGTCAGTACGGCCATCATCGAGGTGTTTGGGGTCATTTTCACTTTATGGATTGAACCTTGTTAACTCTATCTATTGGTCGACAGAGGATCGGGTTTCGTAGGCTTCGTGCCTTTGTTAGTGAATTCATATTGTTGTAGGCCTTGAAGGCCTAATATGAATGTTTTAAAGCAAATATACCGGTCGCCACAATTTTATATTTGCTTAATGGTTCGAACCCTGTCGACTTCTATTGACCCATATAGAAGGATCGGTCTCGAACCTGAATTCACTTGTCAACCCGCGCAGCATCCCTAGATGTCACGTGTGTACCAATAACACGCTCGTCGGGGCCCATGCGGGTTGAGAATATATTTTCCCCCTTTAGTGTACCTATGTGTATACAATTTATAGTGCACGTGCGGGGGTGTTCTTGGAATATACGCCTTCTGTCTGCTTATACTGAGGTTGCAGATCCGGTGGCGTGGCGTTGTAGTTGTGGACGCCTTCTGTCTGCTTGTACGAATGTTGCAGATCCGGTGGCGTTGCATTGTTGTCTTGATATCGACTCCCCCTTTTCTCATTCACCGGGGATAGGGTTCTTCTTGACTTTGAAGTTTGCTGCCCTGCTTTGGAAAGATATCCTTTCAAGATCTTTAGTATAGTGGACTTGTGATTTTTGATATTTGTGGAGGCTAGAGTTGTTTCCCTTCTTGAATACAGGATCGAGAAGATCTTGATCACCATTGTCGTAGGTGATATCTACACTTGTGCCCACAGTGGTTCGCTATGCTTACGAGGTTTTCACTGTTGTTATCCACAAGTGGCTTGTAGTCATTTGCAGGGGACAGTTGTATCAGCTACGAGCTCCTAAGAGTATTCGTAGGAGAACCCTTGCTTTTGCATTGAAACCACCTTTCACCACCCTCAGGTGGGCTTGATTGTACTTGTTTGACCTCGTAGGGATCATCGTAGGAGATATTTGTACTTGTCGTGTATTACAGTTCTACTTGTAAGAAGGCGATGAACCCGGCTGCAATTGAAGGGCTACTGACTATGGGAACGAATATAATGACCTTTGTGATATTATTGAAAGCTTATATCGTTGTTTGTGAGTGCCGCACCGGGGTCCCTTCTCACCGCCTCGCCGTAGGTGCCGCACCGGGGTCCCTTCTCACCACGCGCAATAAAGGCGTGTATAGGCGGTTTTCCGGTGCGCCACAAACACCGAAGTAGAGTTTAGGCGATTGCTCGCTTCGTCGTAAGCATCAGACCGGCGTCCCATCCCACCACACGCAATAAAGGCGTGTATCGGAGTTTTTTCGGTCTGCTTCAAACAACGATGCGAGAATCTGAGTTTAGAGAGTTCGTACCTTCGCGGGCTTCGATGACGGCGGTTTAAAGATGCACAGTTTGCTTTCCCCCCGCTCGGCGGTACTTATGAATGATCCCGCCTCGCCGTAGGTGCCGCACCGGGATCCCTTCCCACCACGCGCAATAAAGGCGTGTATAGGCGGTTTTCCGGTGCGCCACGAACACCGATGTAGAGTTTAGGCGATTCCCGCCTCGTCGTAGGCGTCAGACCGGGGTCCCATCCCACCACGCGCAATAAAGGCGTGTATAGGCGGTTTTCCGGTCCGCCGCACACAACGGAAGCGAGAATCTGAGTTTAGAAGATCCGTACCTTCGAGGGGTTGTCGGCGATGTCGGCCCAAGGATCGAGGGATGAGAGAGTAGCATTTTTTTATTTCAATTATAATTAATTATAATTAATTTATAATTAATTAATCATTAATAATTAATTAATTACAATTATAACTAACAAATAATTAATTATAATTAATGGATGATTAATTATAATTAATTAAATAATTATAATCAGTAAGTATTAATTAATTATAGTTGATTTATCAATTATAGTTATAATTAATTAAAAATTAATTATACTTAATTAATAATTAATTATAAATGCTAATAATTATAATTAATTATAATATATATAAAAAAATAAAAATAAAATCCCTTCTCTGGCTAAGGGGATTTGGCCGAATGAGTGTGTGAGGGAGAGAGTTACCTTCACAGCAAGCTTGCTCTGTTCTTGCACCCGACCAAAATGTCGTAACATCCGACCGTGACAGGAAGGGAGAGCCGTCGTTGGGGCGAAGTTGGACGGCGAAAGAGGAGTCGGGCAGAGAGGAGGCCGGCTTGGATGAGAGGTAGGCAGATCTCTCACTCTCTCTCTCTCTCTGTTTGGAGTCGGCACGGGCAGAGACACGGGCAAGGAAGAAAGTTACGACCACAGCAAGCGAGCACCCGTTGATTTCTTCCGATCGGAGGGGAAGATCGCCGGATAGGGAGGAGAGGGAGCTCGGTCGATTGGAGCGGAAGCAGTGAGTGTGGAGTCGGACCGGGATCGGGACGTCGAGAGTCGTGGGAGAGATCGGAGAGAGCGAATGGAAGAAGTGTGTGTCAAAGCCTTGCTCTCATCTCCCCTTTATAGATCGAGTGCAGCGACAGAAACGAGATAATCTCGCGGGAAATCCGGACTGCTTCGGCGCCGTTCGCAGACTGCTACGGGATTTCTGCGGGATTTCTGTAGGGATTTTCAGCAGAGTTCGTGGATCCAACAGCTTATAGGTATTTTGATTTTTGTTCTATTGGTTAATATTTAGAGGTCAACAACTGTGGACTTGTGGAGCTGAACAAGAGTTCAAATGATTAATAAATGGTCAAAATCAAATAAAATAAAACAAGATCATATTGAAGTCAAATCCAAATCAAGTTGAACATGAAAGCAAACCTACAAAGACTCCAGAAGACTTTGAACAAAAAGTGGACATGATTTTGAACTCAAGAAGATAGCAGGGGACTTGAATTTGCACTTGATTTGAGCTACAAATGCAAAGAACTTTGACATTGAACTTGAACAAGCAAAGGAGAACTTGAATGTGAACCGGAGTTTATAAAGACTTGAACTTTTATTTCTCCAAAATGATTCATGAAATACTCTAATCTAATTGAAATGAACTACAATGACTCATGATGAACAATGTTCCAAAAGAATCACTCACATGCAAACAAGGGACACATAACAAGAGGTCTTCATACGAATTCAACTGTCATTTGATTGTAAACAATCCTAAACGGGAAACTTTTAGAGGACATTCAAATGAACAAGCAAGATATAGAGGTTCAATAATCAAATCTTGATCATTCAAAGCGGGTACAGATGATCAGATAAAGATGTATAGTGGATAAGGAAGGTCCCTACTACATCTCATTCACAAGCAATAAGTAAGAGGAAGACCTATGCATAATCAATGATGTTCAACTCCAAACAAGTTCATTAATTCTACTACAAACAACAACACTTCATGTGGTGATTTTATAAGTACATGTGGAAGTCCCTACGAGTCGCCGTAGAAGACTCCTTATTTATACAATAGTTCCCCTTGGATAAAAGAATTCAATGTGTAACAAATATAGTAGATTTTAATACTCGTGACAAGCAACAAATAGTTGGAAGGTGTACGAGTACTATCCATTTGTTGCAGTCAAAGATCTGTCTCTACAACAAGTGCAAATACATCAAACCACCTGAGATTGGTGAAAGGTAGGTGTAATGCAAGGATAATGATTCTCCTACGAATATTTCCAAGAGGTCGTAGCAAATACAACAGTCCCTACAAAGTCAATGCACAATACTAGTTACAAGCAACGAACAGTTGCAAGGTGTACGAGTACTATCCATTTGTTGCAGTCAAAGATCTGTCTCTATAACAAGTGAAAATTCATCAAACCACCTGAGATTGGTGAAAGGTGGGTAGGATGCAAGAATAATGATTCTCATATGAATACTTCTAGGAGGTCGTAGCAGATACGGCGGTCCTCCGCCAGCGAACACAAGTCACTTGTTGATAACAACAGTGGGTACCTCGTAGGCACAACGAACTACTGTGGGCACAAGTATGGGTATCACCTACGATAGTGGTGATCAAGATCTACAAGTACATCGGGTACAAGGGCGACTCGATGTACAAAAAAAGAACACCTCCTGGCAGAAGAAAAGAAATATTTTGGATAAATTAGAACTAAATTTCTTAGTGTTCCAAAGCCTCTTCTTGATCCTATACTCAAGAAGAAAACAACTCCGATATCTACAAATACCAGAAATGACAAGTCCTCTACGCCAAAGATCTTGAAAAGAGTTCTTTTCAAACCAGCAGTCATTGACTCCAAAGTTCAGAAAGATCACCCCCAGTGAATGAGAAAAGGGGAAGTCAATATCAAGACAACAATGCAACGTAATCGGATCTGCAACATTCGTACAAGCAGACAGAAAACGTCTACAACTACAACGTCACGCCATCAGATCCACAACTTCTATGCAAGCGGACAGAAGACGTCTATAAATATCCCAAAGATACCCCCTGCACGTGCACTATAAATTGTATACACATAGGTACACTAAAGGGGTAAATATATTCTCAACCCACATGGGCCCCGGTGAGCATGTTATTGGTACACACGTGACGTCTAGGGATGCTACACGGGTCGATAAGTGAATTCACGTTCGAACCCGATCCTTCTATATGGATCAATAGGAGTCGATAGGGTTCGAACAATTGAACAAATATACGATTGTGGCGACCGGTATATTTATCTTAATACATTCATATTAGGCCTTTAATGCCTATAACGATGAGAATTCACTATCAAGGGCATAAAGCCTACGAAACCTCTGGGTAGTGTCTTATCTACAAACCCATCTGCCTTCGAAAATTCGGCCCCGGCCTCCCCGCCGCACGATTTCTTTTTTATTTGTTCATCCGGCGAGGGGAGTTTTAACGGATTAAGTTTCGAGGTAAATTTTGGAAGGCAGATGGGTTTGTAGATAAGACACTACCCAGAGATTTCGCCCTCATTTTGGTGAGGACTTTATGACATGAGTTCTGGTTTCCTATAGGCGCAAGCCCCTATAGTTAATTACCCCTCCCACTAACGAGAGAGAACTTTCGATTAAGGCTAGTCGTCAATCAGATACATTATATCCATAGATATATGGTATCAAGCGTATAGTAGCAGCAATGGGTATTGGTATTGAGGATTTGAAGTTTGGAATTTAAAGGGGTTTGGAGAGTTTGATATTTAAAATAGAAATTGCACCATCTAGCACTTAAAGCGGATGGTGGGGGAAAGGATGATGGACCCGATCAAGATCCCATGGTTCCGTCGTCCCGGGCCATCGTGGTCCCTGGTCTACTTAGTCAGAGGAGGTAGTCGACCCAACCTGACAGAAGGATCCTTGTCGGCAGCCATGGGTTGCTTCGTCCAAGGGGACCTTGTAGACCTGGGATGGGTATTTGCCTAAGGGGACAAATTTGAATCCACCTTAACTGACAGAGGGCTTTGTGCCCTATCAATCATATCCTATTGATTCATATCTCAAGGATTTGATGCCAATAAGGAGCGTATTGGCTATGGCCATAACCGGTATCCGTGGTGCCATTTGGCGGCAAAACCACTCGGTTCAGAGGGCCCCGGGTCATAACCATTTATCCTGCGGTGCCATTTGGCGGCAGACTGCTGGTTAGAGGACACGTACCACGTCCTTACTAGCAGGAGATTATTTGAGAATGGATCCTAGTGATATTTTTGACTAGGCATTTGGCTCTTTGTGAGCTAAAGTAAACTTTAATTTATCCGCCCCGCCAAACTGTTGCGGAGGGTGGATGGGTTTTGCTTTAAGATATTGATGGATTTATTTCAATTTTAAATATTTTTGAGAATTTTGAGAATTTTGGAATTTTCTGGGATTTTGGGTGGAACTTTGGATTTTTGGATGTATGAGAGTCATTTGAAAATATTTGGGAACCCCTCCGGTTGAGATCTGCATTCAACACGGCCATCATCGGGGTGTTTGGGGTCATTTCCATTTGTTGATTGAACCTTGTCGACCCTATCAACTTATCGATAGGGGATCGGGTTTCTCGTAGGCTTTGTGCCTTTGTTTATGAATTTTCTTGATTTTAGGCATTGAAACCTAAAAAGAATGTATTTAAACAAATACACTGGTCACTACAACCGTGTATTCGTTTAAAGGTTTGAACCCTATCGACTTCTATTGATCCATATAGAAGGATCGGGTTCTATAGGCTTCATGCCTTTGTTCATGAATTTTCTTGATTTTAGGCCTTGAAGGCCAAATATCAATGTTGTAGACGCCTTCTGTCTGCTTGTATCAGTGTTGCAGTTCCGGTGGCGTAGCGTCTTAGTGTTGATTCCCCTTTTCTCATTCATCGGGGAAGGATTTTCTGGATTTTAGAGTCAAAGACTGCTAATTTGGGAAGAACTCCCTTCAGAATCTTTGGTGTAGTAGACTGTTATTTTCGGTATTTGTAGACATCAGAACTGTTTTCTTCTCGAGTATATAACTAAGAAGAGACTTTGGAACACCATGAAGTTTGGTTCTAATTTGTTCAAACATTTCCTTTCTTTCTGTCAGGGGGTGTCTTTTTCGTACATAGAGTCGCCCTTGTACTCAACACACTTGTAGATCTTGATCATCACTGTCGTAGATGATATCCGTACTTGTGTCCACAGTGATTCATTGTACTTTCAATACACTGTTGTTATCCACAAGTATCCATTTGCAGGAGACCGCTGTATCCACTACGACCTCCCAAAAATATTTGTAGAAGACCCATTGCTTCTGCATCATATCCACCCTTTCACCAATCTCGGGTGGTTATTGATTGTACTTGTTTGTAGGAGACGGATCTTTGACTGCAACAAATGGACAGTACTCGTACGCCTTGCAACCGTCTGTTACTTGTCACAAGTATTGTGCATTGATTTTGTAGGAACTGTTGTAGAAGTTTGTGCACCAAGGTTTTGTAACGTGCTTTGTGTCACTTTTGACCATACACATGTTCTTGTTCGAACTCCCTTGCATAGGATTCAAGCCTTGTCCTTGTATGTGTTTGAATCCAAGTCTGAGTTCCAACGTACAAGTTCAAGTCTTTGCTCAAAGTTTTGTTCATCTCATTTGATATCCAAATCAAATGTGAAACTGAGTTCCTTATTATTCTTAGAAGTTTGGGTTCTTCATTGTTCATGTTGAGCTTGGATCCAGCTTGAGTTCAGAGTACAAGTTTGAATGATCTTTTATTCATCCCATTTTCAAATTGAGTTCAAGTCTGAGTTCACTCGAGTTTGAGTTCTATATTCGGATCCCCTGATGTCGCGCAGTTCGAGTTCCAAGAACAAGTTCAAGTGCTTGTCCAGAGTCTTCTAAAGTCTTTATAGGTACAACTTCATATTCAAACGATTTGATTTTGACTACAGTTTGATTTTATTTCATTTGAGTTTGATCTTTAGAAACTACTTAGATTTTGTTCTGAATTAGATCCACAAGTTCACTGTTCATCGTACAGGTCCTCTGCTCATTTAGTTCAAGTTCCGTACATTTCTGTTCAAGTACATGTCTTCTACATTGTTGCTCAAGAAGGTCTTTATATTGTTCAAGTTCTTTGTGCATTTCAGTGAAAATTTCAGCAGCACCTCGGCATATCCCCCGTTTGGGGGAAAATTGGGGAGCTGGGCCTTCCCACCACGCTACTAGAGCGTGTATGGTAGGTGTCCTCAGACACCGCGGCCGTAGTAATTTTTTCATCCCACCACGCTACAAGAGCGTGTATGGGGCCTTCAGCAGTACCCGTATCAGAACAGCTGTGACGTAGCAGAACAGAAGTGACTCCCCACCACGCTACAAGAGCGTGTATAGGGCTCTCTCGCCTCGTCGTATGCTTCGCACCGGGCTCCCTCCTACCGTGCTACAAGAGCGCGTATAGGTGGTTCCCCGGTCCGCCGCAAACGTCGAGAATGGGATTTTGGAACATCATACCTTTCGTAGCAGTCGTCGGCGGTGTCGGTGTCAAGGTCGAGGACCGTCCCCACCACGCTACAAGAGCGTGTATAGGGCTTACCCGCCTCGTCGTATGCTTCGCACCGGGCTCCCTCCCACCGTGCTACAAGAGCGCGTATAGGTGGTTCCCCGGTCCGCCGCAAACGTCGAGGACGGGATTTAAGTTAGAAATTATACCTTGGAGTCGGCGGGGAGGAGTCGTCGAGAATCGAGGCAAGAGAAGGGGAGCATGCACACACATCATTTGTAATTAATTGTTTAATTATAACTAAAGTATTAATTATATTTAATTATAATTAATGTTATTTAATTATAATAAATTATAATTAAAAATAACTAAACAATTAATTAAAATTAATTATAATTAACTATTTAATTATAATTAATATATTAATTATAATTAATTATAATTAGTTATGTCTAATTATAATTAATAATAATTAATATTAATTAATGATAATTAATAGTTAAATATAATTAATAATAACTAATAATATTTAATTATAATTAATTAAAACTAATATAATTAATAATTAAATATAATTAAAAATAATTATTAAATTAATTATAATTAAATATTAGTTAATTAATAAAATTAAAACAAATGATCTCTCCCACTCTCTCTCTCTCGGGTTCGGCACATCCACGGGATTTGGCCGGAGTAGCGTGCGAATAGGAGAAAGTTACCTTCATAGACGGTAAGCTCCCGTCGTTGCTTCCGATCCGGTAGAAGGGAATGTTGTCGAAGGAGCTAGGCCGAGCAGCCACAAGGAGCCGGAGAAGCCTCGTGAGAGGGAGAAAGTTATCTTCACAGCCGGCGAAATCCCGTCGTTGCTTGCTCTCAAAATGTCGTAACTTCCGATCCCGGCAGGGGCGGCGTCGAACAGCACGGAGGGAGCCGAAGAAGCAACGCGAGCTCCCGTTGTAGCTCCCGAACAAAATGTTGTAACTTCTGAACCCGACAGGAAGGAAATGTCGTCGAAGCAGCGAGATCCAGAGAAAGAGAGGGAGAGATCGTGCGAGAGATGGAGAGGGAGAATGAGAGACCGAGAGAGGGAGAGGTTTTTGCCTCTTTTCCTTTTCATTTTAATGACACAGGGTCGTGGGAGAAATGACGACAACATGCGAGCGACGTGCGGAGGTCGGCGCCGGACAGGTACGTTAAATCTTTTTTTTTTTTTTTTGCTTAGGTTTGTAGGTCAACAGTGGAGAATGAGTGTGTTAATTCCTATTTTTAAGAATAAAGGTGATGCACAAGATTGTGCGAATTATAGAGGTATTAAGTTAATGTGTCATACTTTAAAAATATGGGAAAGAGTTATGGAGCATAGGCTGCGGCGTGATACTGACGTTTCTCAAAATAAAATTGGATTCATGCCGGGTAGGTCGACTATGGAAGCTATACATTTATTAAGATGTTTGATGGAGAAATATAGAGAAAATAAGGAGGATCTACATATTATATTTATTGATTTAGAAAAAGCATATGATAAAGTTCCAAGAGAAGTGCTATGGAGAGTTCTTGAAAAGAAAGGAGTCAATAATGCTTATATTCAAATCATTAAAGATATGTATGCAGGAGCTATTACTTGTGTTCAAACACAAGGTGGATTGACCAAGTATTTTCCTATTTCGGTTGGGTTACATCAAGGATCAACCTTAAGCCCATATTTTTTTTCTTTAGTCATGGTTGTTTTCAATAGACATTTGCAAGAGAATGTACCTTGGTGTATGCTTTTTGCTGATGATATTCATCTTGTTGATAAGACTAGAGAGGGAGTTGAAGGTAAACTTGAATTATGGAGGTCAACCTTAGAGTCTAAAGGTTTTCGCTTGAGTAGATCTAAAACGGAATATATGGAGTGTAATTTTAGTAGTAATAGACCTAGTGAGGGAATTGTAACTTTGGGCGATTAAGTCATTAATAAGAGTACACGTTTTAGATATCTTGGATCTATTGTTCAGAGTGATGGTGAAATAGATGGAGATATTATCAGCAGAATTCAAGTTGGATGGTTGAAGTGGAGGAATGCATCGGGCTTGTTATGTGATAGAAATATACCCCTCAAACTTAAGGGAAAATTCTTTAAGATGGTAGTGAGGCCTGCAATGCTTTATGGTGCCGAATGTTGGCCATTAAAAGGGAAGCATAATACTAAGTTAAGTGTGGCAGAGATGAGGATGCTCAGGTGGATGAGTGGCTTTACCCTTAGAGATAGGATACGAAATGAGCATATACGTGAAAAGGTTGGAATAGCTCCAGTAGAAGATAAGATTAGAGAGAGTCGCCTTAGATGGTTTGGTCACATAAAACAGCGGCCTTCCGATGACCCGGTTAGGAGAGTAGAGGTATTAGATTTGACTTATGTTAAGAAAGGTAGGGGTAGACCTAAAAAGACTTGGTTATAAAATATTAGGAATGACCTTTCTTTATTAGATTTAAATGAGAATTTAACTTTTAATAGGACACAATGGAGATAAAGGATTCATGTAGCCGACCCCACGTGGTGGGATAAGGGCTTGATGATGTTGTTGTTGTTGTTGTTATCTCTTCCAACAAGGCATTGCTCACCAAAATTCTCATATCCTCCCTCCTCAACAAAATAGAATAACGAAAATGAAAACTAGACACTTTTGAGAGGCTTCTTGATTAATTATAATCACTAAGAATGTCCCAAAATATTATTGGGAGAGGCTATCCTTATTGTTGCATGTCTCATTAATAAGATGCAATAAAAAATTTTAAAATTTTAGACTTTTTTCCCATGTTTCATCTTAGCCTATCATTGAGCTAGACTTTTCTCCACCATTTCTCTCAAGGTGTTTGAATGCACATGCTCTGTCTTTTTGCATATGGCTCCTCATTAAACTTGGAAATCAGACAAAAATTCATAAAATACGTGGCTATTAGGTATATGATATCTTAAAATTAATGGAATCATGTTTGTCAAAATATTTTTCCAAAATGAAAGTAATGGCTGATCCATATTATGTGGTACTGAAAAGAACACTCAATGATTGCAGCATAGAGTCGAGATGCTAACCAAGCTCCAAACCCTAATCTCGACTACATTGATTGAGCATGCGTGAGTTGTGTGGTTCGTGAGTGGTATTAGATTGATCTAATTATTATCAAATATAATATGTTGTAATATTATAATGTGACATAATATAAAAAAAGAATTACCTTATGTAATTGAGGCGCCGCCTCAAATGTCTCGAGCAAAATGCTTCATGGCGTATGCCTAATTAGAAAAAGGAAAAACCCTTACTAGTAACAATGAGGTTTAAGCTTTGAGGTATTTTTTTGTGTGCCTTAGTTTGAGGTGAGCCTCAAATGCTCTTTTAAATAATGGATAATATGAAATCCCACTTCAGTCACCTAATACTAAACCCATTTGAATCTCCCTTCTGCGTCGTACCATTATTCAAAAGTTTCAAAGATCATACAATGAGCATAGTACAAATAAATATTTTATTTTATATGACAAAAATATTCAAATGATCCGGCAGAACAAAGAATTTCTGAACCAAACTCAAAGTTTTACCCTAGTCCTGATACCTCTTTGGACGAACAACATAATACTTGTTCTATTACAGGATGGCGGATAGCTATGGGTCGTTAAAAAAAAGATGAGACTTGTTGAATTCTTGCAACATTATTGGAAGGGAAAAGAAGCTAGCAATTTAAAACGTGTTTAGCTAATATTCAAGAAGTTCCGATCAGATGACACTTCTTAATCCAATAAAGCTTTTAATCTTGTTGTGCTTTTTCCAAATCGTTTACTTATTTAATTTCTCTCTTGTTGAAGCAATAAAATAAACCATTCCTTTCTTCTTGCCAACTGCATGTTGTTTCAAGAAAAAAAAAAAGAGTAATGTCTGCAAATCTGTTTGTTCAGCTACCATGGAATACAAGAGGTGCTCATTCGGGGTGGTTACGGGTGAAGTCTTTAACGCCAATTGAAGTGGTGTAGCAGTCAAGAAAATGCCAATGACTAGCTATCACATGGCGAATTGTAATTGATATAGCTCTTCACATTACCAAAAGCCTGAAAGAAAGAGACCTAAGTTAAGCATTGAAAGAAGTGCAACTCTACTCCAGCCTTTGTTTACTGTTCCTTTCATTAGATGAGTGAGTAGTCTTTGGCCGGCACAGATTTCTCTATTGTCCTGCAATATCATCCGAGTTGAGTTTGTTGAAGCTACCACCATATTTTCCCAGGACATATATTTTTGCTACTCTTGCTAGACAAAGACTAACTTTTAGTGTTGGTGAAGGGCTCACTGACTGGGAAGAGAGACTATGTTGATGTTGGCGTCACAGGGAATTGGACCTTATTGACTTTGATACCATCTTGAAAATTAAAACGAGAAGAGAGGAGACAAAAAAATGAGGGATTTTATTATTGAATTTAATTCTCATGTTATGTATGAAAAAAATATAAGCTATACATGAATAAGCAGAGAAAAAAAAACTATATAGGAAAAAAATAAATAGAGAAACCAAACGTTAATTATGGAATTCAATATTAACTATCCATAAGAAATAAAATGTTATTGATAATGGGTTGTTGAAATATTATAGGTGGAAAGTTGTTGTAGATGGAAAGCCATTATCTTAAGTTGCTGGATTGATGTAGCAGGAAGATTTTTGCCATGGATTTAGAATGATTTCATTAATATTATTGATGTATTCTAGGTCTTCTACTATACTTCAAGGGTTTCTTTTGTACTCTCTAAACAAATATGCCATGATATGAATTTTGGGATCATCGTTGAAAAGCATCACAACTAAAAAAGATACCCAGAGGAGACCTAATTGATTTATAATCTTGTATAACTGAAAAAATACTGGTATTCGAAGTCCAAACTGATTAAAGTTGGTTATTATCAATTTAAAGCAATTTTTTTAATGCTCCAATATGATGCATGGTTTTAATAAATTGACAGGCAGTAGGTATGAACACTCGGAAACTAATAAAATTAGTGATATCATTGCAAGTAGTTTGTTTGTTTCCCCAGCTTTGTTTACATTGTTTGGTGATGTGATCATTGAAGTTTTAGGCTTTTTAACAACTCAGTCTTTCTTTTTTACAGTCTACATTCATTGATTCTTCTCACTTGCACTGTACTTTTCTGAAATACTGGGATCCATTCTAAAGTGGTTTGATCCTTTTCAGCCAAAATCAACATAGCTTTAGTGGTGGAGCATTTTATGCTCTTAGTTGCTTCTGCAAATAAATTCTTGCACTCTTGTTCACGGGAATATCAACTGCTTTTTACTTCATGCGTTCCTTCAACTATACTTTTGGCTGAGTAAAATCTTCTTTAACAGTTGCTAAGAAATGTCCATCCTATAATAAATTTGTAGTTGTTGGAAGAGTTAGATGCAAAGAAGAATTGTGAAGCACGGATGCAGGAGGAACTGGAGAGGCTTAAAGCTTCTTTGCAATCTGAGAAGGAGAAGTTGCAAGAAATCATTAATGAGCGTGATAAACTTAAAACTCTGTATAATGAAAAGTTGTTTGCTTTGCAGGTATATCTTCCGCATTTAATTGTTCTAATACTGGGTAAAAATTTTCAGTTTTAACGCGTTGCAATATATCCGTTTGTTTTGTTCTATATTTCGTTATTTACTTAACTATTAATATATTTTACAGGCTGCATTAACTGATAAACGAACTATTGAAGCCAAATTTCCTAAGTTAGACTCACCCGAACATCTATCCTTGGAAAATCATGCTAGAATGGAAAGCATGCTTGCATTTGGAATTGGAGATGGTGGAGAAAATGTTTCTATAAGAAATAGTGTAAATAATTCTCAGGTGTGTTGATAAGGATTTATTTGTTTTAACTTTAAGTTTTTTTTTTTGAATTAGGTTTTATTATTATTATTATTATTATTTTAATGTTTTTTGTTTTTTTGGCTGGCTTTTAAATAGGGGTAGGATGGTAATTTATTTCTTCTTTAAATCCTTCGCTTTATATAAATACTATTGTTAATTAGAGGAGTTTTTTTGGAGTTTTGATTTCAGTTATGAAAATCTGAGAGCGAGGGAAAGATCCCATTCCTTGGAGTGGATTTCCCCTAAAGCTTGAGAAAATAAGGGTGAGGGTTTGTAGTGGAGTATTGGACTTCACCAACATCATTCTCCCACCACTATCTTGGCTCTCCTTTACCGGCATTTGGATCTTCCCAACCAACAGCAGCCACCAAACCATCTTGGAACCACCAGACAGCCTGTTGGGTTGGAATTTCCCTTAGGCAAAGCATCAAGAAAGCTGCTGGCGAGCCGTTCCCAGCCTTTCTTGGTCTTTTAGCTGGCTGGGTTAATATCCTTTTATGGACGATTCATAAAAAATTTCAGTTCAATAACAAAAATTCTTAAGGGAGATAAATTTAATTGGACACCTGCCGCTCAAGCTAGCTTTGAAGAACTTATGCAAAGAGTAACCCATGCCCCTGTCCTTGTCCTTCCAAATTTGTACTCTGTGTTTAAAGTTGTCTGTGATGCCTCGAATATAGGTATTGGAGTTATTTGACGTCAGAATAGCAATCCCATTGCCTATTTTAGTGAGAAATTGAATGATATTAGGCGTAAATACTCCACCTATGATAAATAATTCTACGCCATAGTGCGCGCTCTTGAGCATTGGAATCATTTTCTTCTAACCAATAAATTTGTCCTATATTCAAATCACGAAGCATTAAAATATCTTCATAATCAAAATGAATTAAAGGGAAGACATGCTAAGTGGGCAAAATTTTTATCTTCTTTCCATTATGTCTTCAAACATGAATCTGGTGTCCAAAACAAGGTGGCTGATGCATTGTATCAACTTTATACCCTTCTTTGTCTCCTACAGGCCAAAATCATAGGGTTTGAAGCTATCACTAAACTTTATCTTGAAGATTCAGATTTTGAGAATAAATGAAAACTATGCCAAATGGATCTTATAAGTTCTATCATATACAGGATGTTTATCTTTTTGTTCATAATCAATTGTGTATCCCTCATTGTTCGTTAAGAGAAGCCATTTTATTAGAATGTCATGAAGGAGTAGGAGGATATTTTGGTTGTTGACCTGTTGTATAAAACAAAAAAAAAAAAAAAAATTCATTTCGCGTACCTGGCCGACATCTGCACGACGATCGCACGTCGTCGCCGCTCAAATCCCGTAAATCTAGCGTCGACGTCCCCTCTCCCACGACGCATTCACGTCGTTAAAAAGCTAAAGAAAAACGAGGCCGAAGGCCTCGTTCGACGGCTACTCTCCCGACATATCTCTCACTCTCGATCTCTGGCTCTTCTTCCCTCTTTCGCCTCTTCCCCAGCTCCTTCGTGGCTGTGCGACGTCGCTCCTTCAACGACCTTCCCTTACTGTCGAATCGAAAGCTACGACATTTTAATCAGAAGAAGCAACGGGAGCCGCTCACTGTGAAGATAACTTTCTCCCTTTCGATCACTTCTTCGACATCTTCGTTGCTGTTCGACTTCGCTCTCCTGACGACTTTCCATTCCTGTCGGATCGGAGGCTACGACATTTTAATCGGAAGAAGCAACGGGAGCCGCTCACTGTGAAGATAACTTTCTCCCTTTCGATCACTTCTTCGACATCTTCGTTGCTGTTCGACTTCGCTTTCCTGACGACTTTCCATTCCTGTCGGATCGGAGGCCACGACATTTCAATCGGAAACAACGACTGGGAGCTCACTCCGCCTCCCACGTTGCTGCTCGACTTCACCTTCTCGACGACTTTCCCTGGCTGTCGGATCGGAAGTACAACATTTTGATCGAAGGCCACAACAGGGAGCTCGCCGGCTGTGAAGTTGGATCGGAAGTTACGACGACTTGATCGGAAGCAACGACGGGAGCTTACCGTCTGTGAAGCTGACGTCGCCGACAATCGTCACCGGGCCCTAAGGTATACATTTCTAACTCTAATCCCGTTCTCGACGTTTGCAGCGGACCGGGGAACCACCTATACGCGCTCTTGTAGCACGGTAGGAGGGAGCCCGGTGCGAAGCATACGACGAGGCGGGTAAGCCCTATACATGCTCTTGTAGCGTGGTGGGGACGGTCCTCGACCTCGACACCGACACCGCCGACGACTGCTACGCAAAGGTATGATGGTCCAAAATCTCATTCTCGACGTTTGCAGCGGACCGGAGAACCACCTATACGCGCTCTTGTAGCACGGTAGGAGGGAGCCCGGTGCGATGCATACGACGAGGTGGGAGAGCCCTATACACGCTCTTGTAGCGTGGTGGGGAGTCACTGCTGTTCTGGGAGTCACTGTTGTTCTACTGTATGGGTACTGCTGAAGGCCCCATACACGCTCTTGTAGCGTGGTGGGATGAAATTTTGTACGGCCGCGGTGTCTAAGTACACCTACCATACACGCTCTAGTAGCGTGGTGGGAAGGCCCAGCTCCCCCAATTTTCCCCCAAACGGGGGATATGCCGGGGTGCTGCCGAAATTTTCACTGAAATATACAAAGACTTGAGCAATTTAAAGACCTTCTTGGGCAACAATGCAGAAGACCTGTACTTGAACAGAAATGCACAAAACTTGAACTGAAACATGCAGAGGACTTGTGTAAACAACAGAAGACTCGTACTTGGACCTGAATGCATAGAACTTGGACTAAATGTGCAGAGGACTTATATGAACAACAGAGGATTTGAACCTGAACAAACTCCAAATGATTTCTAAAAAGTTCAAATTCAAACTTGAATAAAATGTAATACGAAATACAAGGACCCGAACATAGAACTCAAACTTAAGTGAGCTCTAACATGAATTGAACAAGATTTTAGAAGGCCTGAACTCAAATGAGAACTTCATTGAAACAGAACCTGAACTCAAGTGAAATACAACAGATCTGAACTCAAAGCAGAAGCGTGTGAACATTGAATTTGAGTTGGGCAGTATCAAGTGGAGCTTGAATACAATGAACTCCTACAATAGTTCCTAGGAGATTAAATGCACCACACTTTCAAGGACAATGAGGGAGACTCAAGCATGAGTTGAACTTTGAAGTCGGGTCTGATGGAATACATAGAATTGGGACTTTGGGTGAATGAACCAATCAGAGTCTAAATGCACAGTTCTCTAAATTAACAGCAAGTTACTAGCGGGGGATGAAATCCCGATGTACACGAAAGACGTGTTAATTCCTACAACAATCCCTACCAATGCCTGTTGATTGAGATGGCGATACGGGAGACCAAAGATGGAGGATCCGCCTTCCTACAAACAAATACAGCCCAACAAACCCACCTGAGATTGGTGATAGGTGGGCATGATGTAGACAAACGAGGGTCTCCTACACACATTTCTAGGAGCTCGTATTAAACACAATTGATCCTTACAAACAAATACGAGCCACTTGTGGATAACAACAGTGGGCATATCGTGAGCACCATCGAACCACTGTGGGCACAAGTACAAGTATCTCCTGCGACGATCCCTACAAGTGCATTTTGATTGGAGGAGGCGACATTGTAAATCAATAGCAAAAGATCTGTCCTTACAAACAAGTACAATCAATGCCCACTTAAGATTGGTAAAAGATGGATGTGATGCAAGGACGATGGTTCTCCTACGAACATTCACAAGAGGTCGTAGTAGATACAACCAGTTCCCTGCAAATGGATACTTGTGGATAACAACAGTGTATTGAAAGTACAATGAATCACTGTGGACGCAAGTACGGATATCATCTACGACAGTGATGATCAAGATCTACAAGTGTGTTGAGTACAAGGGCGACTCTATGTTCGAAAAAGACACCCCTTGGCAGAAAGAAAGGAAATGTTTGAACAAATTAGAACCAAACTTCCTGGTGTTCCAAAGTCTCTTCTTAGTTATATACTCGAGAAGAAAACAGTTCTGATGTCTACAAATACCGAAAATAACAGTCTACTACACCAAAGATTCTGAAGGGAGTTCTCCCCAAATTAGTAGTCTTTGACTCTAAAATCCAGAAAATCCTTCCCCGATGAATGAGAAAGGGGGAGTCAATATCAAGTCCAATACACCGAAGATCTTTAAAGGAGTTCTTTCCATATCAGCGGTCATTGACCCCAAAGTCCGAGAGAGCCCTCCCGAGTGAATGAGAAAGGGGGAGTCAACATCAAACTGATGAGATGCATCGCGTCTACAGTCTACAACTCAACGCCACCGGATCCGCAACACTCATATTAGCGGACAGAAGGCGTGTATAAGCTTTTCAAGGAAATGCTGTGCATTCAAATAACAAATACATACACGACTACAAATATTTCAAAATACCTCTACACGTGCACCGTAGTTTGTATACACATAGGTACACAAGGGGTAAATACAATCTCAACCCGCATGAGCCCTGGCGAGCGTGTTATTGGTACACATGTGACGCCTACGGATGCTACATGGGTTGACAAGTGAATTCAAGTTCGAATCCGATCCTTCTATACGGATCAATAGAAGTCGACAAGATTCGAACTACCTAACGAAATACACGGTTGTAGCGACCGGTGCATTTGTTTAAATACATTCTTTTTAGGCCTTCAAGGCCTAAAATCAAAAAAATTCATAAACAAAGGCACAAAGCCTACGAGAAACCCGATCCTCTATCTATAAGTTGATAGGGTCGACAAGGTTCAATCAACAAATGGAAATGACCCCAAACACCCCGATGATGGCCGTGTTGAATGCAGATCTCAACCGGAGGGGTTCCCAAATATTTTCAAATGCCACCCAAATACTCCAAAAATCCAAAATCAATCCAAATTCCAAATATTTAAAATCTGAAATAAATCCATTAACTCTCAAAGCAAAATCCATCCACCCTCCGCAACAATTTGCCGAGGTGGACAAATTAAAATTTACTTCAGCTCACAAAAGAGCTTAATGCCTAGTCGAAAATATCACTAGGATCCATTCTCAAACAATCTCTTGCCAGTAAGGACGTGGTACGTGTCCTCTAACCGGCGGTTTTGCCGCCAAATGGCACCGCAGGATAAACAGTTATGACGACCCGGGGCCCTCTGAACCGAGTGGTTTTGCCGCCAAATGGCACCACGAAATACCGGTTATGGCCATAGCCAATACGCTCCTTATTGGCATCAAATCCTTGAGATATGAATCAATAGGATATGATCGATAGGGCACAAAGCCCTCTCTAAGCTAAGGTGGATTCAAATTTGTCCCCTTAGACAAACATTCCCCCCAGGTCTACAAGGTCCCCTTGGACGAAGCAACCCATGGCTGCCGACAAGGATCCTTCTGTCAGGTTGGGTCGACTACCTCCGCTGACTAAGTAGACCAGGGACCACGATGGCCCGGGACGACGGAACCATGGGATCTTGATCGGGTCCATCATCCATTCCCCCACCATGCGCTTTAAGTGTAGGATGGTGCAGTTTCCATTTAAATATCAAATCTTCCAATCCATACCTATTGCTGCTACTATATGCCAGATGCACGTATCTTTATACGAATCTGATTGACGACTAGCCTTAATCGAAAGTTCTCTCTCGTGATCGAGAGGAGTAATTAACTATAGGGGCTTGCGCCTATAGGAAACCAGAACTCAGATCATAAAGTCCTCGCAAAATGAGGGCGAAATCTCTGGGTAGTGTCTTATCTACAAACCCATCTGCCTTCCAAAATTTACCTCGGAACTTATTCAGTTAAAACTCCCTCGCCGAATAAGAAGAGCGAGCGGAGGCCGGGGCCGAATTTTCGGAGCCCACATTGGTTGAGACAAAACAATGATCTTAATACGAGAAAATTTTTATTGGCCTTATATTCAGCAATGAGACTTATCCTTAGCACATGTTGAGTTTGCTTTTAACCGATCTATCAATCAAACAACGGGAAAAGCCCTTTCGAAATTGTATATGGTCAAGACCTCATTACACCTTTAGATTTGTCACCCATAATTAGCACTTCGGTATGTAATATTGATCGTGAATGACATACGGAGGAAATAAAAAAAGATTACATCATCACTAAGAAAAATGCTCAATATAAAAAACAAGCCAATAAATCTCGTATTTCAACTTCCTTTAAAGAGGGGGATCGAGTTTGGATACATTTACGAAAAGTTCGATTTCCTCCAGGAGCTTTTGCTAAACTAAAACAAAAAATTGATGGACCTTTCAAAATAGTCAAGCGTATAGGTGAAAACGCTTACAAAATTGAATTATCGGGAGATATGAATATTTTCTCAACCAATAATGTATCATACCTCTCAGCCTACTATGACTCGGATCAAGATCTAAATATTGAGGACGAGTCTTCTCAACCCAGGAAGCTTGATAACGGTTTATTTGTTTTAACTTTAAGTATATTTTTATTGTTTTTTTTTAATTTTCTTGGTTTTATTGGCTGACATTTAAATAGGGATTGGATGGTAATTTATTGCTTCTTTAAATCTTTGGCTTTGTATAAAATATCTATTATTCATTGGAGAGAAGTTTTTTGTAGTTTTGATTTCAGATTTGAAAATCTGAGAGGGAGGGAAAGATCCCATTCCTTGCGGTTGATTTCCCCTAAAGCTTGAGAGAAGACGGGTGAGGGTTTGCAGCGAAGTCTTGGGACTTCACCAACATCATTCTCCCACCACTACCTTGGCCTTCCTTTACTGACATTTGCGTCTTCCCAACCAACAGCAGCCAATCTCCTTGGAACCACCGTACAGCCTGCTTGGTTGAAATTTCCGTCAGGCTGTTGGCGAGCCAATCCCAGCCTTTCTTTTTCTTTAAGCCGGCTAGGTTTGTTTCCAGAGGCAGTAGATCGCTAGTAGCTATAGAAATTCCAAGCTGCTAGTGTTGTTCTCAACTTCATTGCTCTGATTGTGTTACCGCTCACACCAGGAGAGGCCATCAGCACAATTCTTTTATATCGCCAGCATTTATACAAGGTTCCAGGCAGCCCCAGCTGAGTTTCACGGATCCTACTAGGTTCTATGTTGTCATTATTTTTCAATTGCTGCTGAATTTTACTTATCATAAGTAGTTATCTACTTGATTTCCTTGTTGTTCCTATACAAGAACCGAATTCTAGGCAACAAGAATTCAATATGGGATTTTCTCAGGTTCTGCTCAATCACCAGAAGTTCCATGTGGAGTCTAAACAGGGATCCAATACTAGGAAGTGTTGGAGAATTTTTGTATCCTCAAACGAATTGCATACTTTATGATTGAGTATGGCATAAGAATGATGATATATTACCCTGAAGGATAAAAATATCATTTCCTTATGGACTCAATGATAAAATTTATAATTTTTTTAACAGAGATTCCCCCTCTCTATGTTTGGTCGGGTGAGGTTTATTTATTTTTGAGGTACAGACGTCCCATAGGGGCTATGGTTAATTATATCCCAAGCTTTGGTTTGGGAAAACTTTTGATTAAACTAGTGATTTTCTTGTTTTTTTTGAAGTCATTTAAATATTAGCTAAAATTTGATTTTTGAAATTCATGAAAGTCTTACTTAAAGGATTTTGGCCTCTAGGAGATTCAAGGAAGAATTGATCAACTTGAGATTAGAATTTGAAATGAGGGCCAAGGAGGTGAAGTAGGAGCACTTGATTCTGAGGGAAACTCAGAGGTGGTCAAACTATCCTATGTTGGGCTTTACATTTTTGAACTCCAATTTTGTTTAAGTTAATTGTTTTGATTAAAAAGTTGGGGCATCCATTTCAACAACATATGTTGAAGGAATTGCCCAAAAGGTGAGGGATTATATGTAATGATTTGAAATCAACTATTGCCTCAGACCCTAAAACTAAGATGAGGATTACCGATAGATAGTGCCTCGAACCTAAGTCTAACGAATGCAAAAGGGACTTATAAGCTACACATCATATGAGGCATAACCTGCCCGACTTTTAAATTAACTTTCCCGTTTGGAAGGGACTACCAACTAGACCCACATAATCGATTTTAAAACCATGTCGTCCGGTCTTTATGTTAATGTAGAGTGGAGGGCTATTTTTATTTAGGAAGTAGGGCTTACAACTTGGCTTTGAGGTCAAGATGCCTATGTATGTAGGTATGCATATGCTGACTCATAAAAAAAATAGATTTTTGTTATCTAGTCCTTAAATGAGGGCTTTCTATATGCAACATATTTGGACTATACATGTTTATTTTCAATTTTGGGAAACTTGGCTCCTTAAAGGAAGACATGCAATTTTCTTATGTAGAAAACATGAAGCATAATTTTATTTTTTAGATTGTTTATATTTTTAATGGGTAGAAAACTTATTTTTGTCCTAAGAGCCTACCGCATCAAACAGTCTAGGCCACAACCAAGCAAAAATAAGGAAAGAAACCTAGGAAAAAGCATGATTTTCTATTGTGCAATCAGATAAACAATCAAACATACTTTTACATATAAATAAAGTGCAATAAATGTAAATATAGTCCAAGTTATTACAAACAGGTTTGACAGCTGAGTTGCCTGCCATTATACAACCCAGTCAAATTATTACAGACTCTACTTGTGGGGGGTCTTAAGGCTCTTAACTTCCGAATGGACATAGGGCTTTACATTTTACAGGTACATCCTTCTAGTCCACTTCCTTCTTTTTCTTTAAGCCCCCACAAGTTTGATACAATTCCAATTCTATCAAATACATGTTTGAAAATAAAAGAGACTCAAACCTGTAATGGATTAGAAGCAGTTTATATAATAAAGCATCACATCCAGAATTTTGTTTAACACTTAGAGTGCCAAACACATGATTCTATTCTATTGGCCACATCTTTTTGGCGGTTTTAAGCAGCACCTGTCATGCAAGCAAATTATTATTTATGATTTATAGCGCCCCTCTTTTAGATATGACCACTTGTAAGAACATGTATATTTCTACACTATCCACTTAAGGGCAAGTGCCCACAACGCAGATAATTCAATAGAAAATCACTCCACAACATCAAACATATGCGCAAAAAAAAAATCTTAATCCTAGCATGCCTAGGGGGTTATGCACATAAGTGTGTGAGGCCTGTGTAGTATGTCACACTAAGGATGTTTGATTTTATTTTGGAATGAAGATATTTGATCTTTATCTAAGGGTGACTTCAATTTAAGTTGTTTGTGACTTAAAGGTTTTATTTGATTTTTAAATGTTTCATATTTAGGAGGATTATGAAGAACTCATAAAGTAACCACTACTTGCTTTTAGGCAAGTCTGTTACTTATGAATCCTAAAATACAATATGTAGGCATCCCACCTTTTGGGGGAGATGATTTGATCATTGTACCGAAAAGAACTTAAGTGATTTTTAGGTGTTTTCAAGTTCTATTAGTGTTTAGATAAGAGAAGTGTCTATTTAATAGAGCAAGATAGACATGCTTAAGGGGTTGCACTTAGAACTTGGTGAAGTTCATCCAATGGAGTAAGATGAACTTCAACAAATGTGATAGCTCCTAAGGGACATATATGTGTTTAACATTTTAAATGTCATAGAAGAGGTCATTCAATTTGGGTTGAATGAAAGTGATTACTTAGATTTGGATCTAAGAAAGATGTCCAACATATAACTTTTGGGCTACGTGTTGAAGAATTTTTCTTAGCTTTTGGAATTAAGAAGGGAAAGTAGGAACCCAACATTTAGCTTTTGGGCTAAATATTGAAAAATGCCCTTTAGCTTTTGGAGCTAAAGAAAGGGGGAAATCCCCTACAACTTTGGAGTTGGAGGAGAGTTGGGAACCTATAGCTTTTGGGTTAGGATAATACATCTTCTAAGGCCTTTGGAACCTATAGAAGTGAGTGGAGGTTAGTAGCTTTGAGGCTACAAGTCAAAAGGATGTCACCTTGAACTTTTGTATTCAAAGAGTTGGGTTTGATTTGCTTAATTTGGATAAGGCAAACAAAGGTGAGTCACTTATTGATTTTAGCTCAATATATGAGAAAGATTTGTAACCTTGGGGTTACAAATCAAGATGAATTATCATTGGACTTTTATGTTCAATGATGAGTATTTAGTTTGCTAGATTTAAGTTAAGCAAACATAAGAGAATGATGTATAGGTTTGGCCTACACATCAAAGATTTTTTGGACTTTTGGGTGTCCAAAGAGAGGAACTCATTCACCAATTTTGGGTTTGAGGATGAAAGTTCACACAACCTTTAGGTTGTGGACAAGAGGAAAATTCTCTACAACTTAGGTTTGTAGAGAAGAAAAGGGAAGATGCAATTTAGAGATTGCAAATGAATCAAAGTTCTTCGAACATTTGTTGTCCAAAGAGGGAAATGCACTCTCCTAGTTTGGGTTTAGGAGGGTGGTGGAATTTCCTACAACGTTTGGGTTGTAGGAGTGAGGGAAGGACCATGTAACTTGTGCGTTGCAAATCCATGAATATTCCTTGAACTTTTGATCTTCAAAGAGAAATGTACATTCTCATAATTTGGAATCTTCGGAGAATGAGATAGTTTTCTACAATTTTTGAGTTGTAGAAAGGGAGAAATGAAGTGCAGCTTATGGTTTGCAAGTTCAAGAACATTCTTTGAATATTTGGTGTTTAAAGAGAGGAATAACCACTCATTTAATTTTGGCTAAACGAATGGAGATATCTTCTACTACAATCTTTAAGTTGTAAAGGGATGAACTTCTCTATAATTTTGGTTTGTAGAGAAGAAGGGAGAAGATGCAATATATGGATTGCAAACTTATGAACGTCCTTGAACATTTGGTGTTTGAAGGGAGATAATCGCTCTCCTAAATTTGGGTTTAGGAGAATGAGAGGGGTATCCATTTGTTAATTTTGTGACTCAACAAACGAAGGAAGGAGCTTAGAATTTGGCCCTAAGCTCCAAATGGTTCATGCAATGATATGTTTGGAGACTTGAGAGGTCCCAAATGATCATGCATGAAAAGGATGGGTAAATGATTGTTTATTGACTTTGTCTCAACAAACAAAGGGTGAAAGGAATTTAGGATTTGGTCTTAAAATTAAAGGACTCATGCAATGATATAGGAGCCTTAGAATATTTTTGCATGAGAAGAGATTTTTTGGTTTATGTTCCAACAACGAGGATAGGAAAACTTGGGATTTGGTCCCAAGTTTCAAATGATTCTTGCACTCCAAGACTTTGGGCTTTGAGAACGCCCCATGCATTGTACATGGGAGAGGATGATTCATTTGTTAATTTCATATCTTAACAAAGACAGGATTGGAGTTAGGATTTGGTCCTAAAACCCTGAAGATTCTTGTGATAGAACATTTGGAGCTTTGGAGAGGCTCCAAAATATTTCACATGAAGAGAAAAAAATGCTTGAAAGCTAGCTCTTTATACTTGTTGGAACTCATGCAACATAGAGCTTAGAACTTTGAGGAAGTTCTAAGCATCAAGATTGAAAGGAGATGTGCATGGGAAAGAGAATTCTCCATTTCCCCATGAGTGTTTTGGACTCAATTCGAAGAGGGAAGATAGATTTCCTAAGGCTTTGGGAAGGTTTCTAAATCATTTTTGACATGATCTAGAGAATTCTTGGATAGGAGAGATCGATCCCTATGACTTCTAGGAGATTTAAGATCAAGTTAGGCATGATCTAACAAGAACATAAGAATGCATGCATGTGTAGATGATTCTCCAAATCCGGGAATTTTAGCAATCTCACCTTGAACATTCAATTTTGGAAGTTATAAAATAGGGTTAGATAATTCCAAAACATGAGGGGTCATGGGCCTTTGAGGGTCCCTAATACATCTCAAGTTCATTTCTTTGAATTAAATAAGCCTATTTAATTATCTTCCAAACTTTCACAAGTTAAGGATTGCAATCCAAATCATGCAAACTAATTTAGTCAAGTATGCAAACATTTTGCTTGGAGATATCCACCATTTGTCTTTCATTCCAAATTTGAAGATGTATCAAAAGCGAATTCAAATAATTTCTTTTGTCATGGGATTTGAAATATGAACTTGAGGGTTCATGAAAGACCCCACTATTTGTTTACAAGCTTCCAAAATCAATTGAATTTATGGCATTCAACAAATTCAGACGAAATAAAAAATGCTAACAGTGCAATTCCAAATATCTAAGTTAATTTTGTCATAACATACAATTTGCTAAAAGTGGCATGCATGCTACAAGATGTGAGAGTCCCTACACATTGTTATTCAAGGTATGGTTGAGTGACAATACTTATCCTAAGGTTTGATCGTAGGCGAAGCCATTAGACACAAAATGAATGCTTTTACATGCATTTAAGGGGTAATCGGATACAAATCTGACCACCCTACGCATATGGCATGTCTCTTTGGCTCTCACAAGAGAACAAACAAACGGAAATCACCGGATTTCCGCTGTTTTGCGTAGAGGACAGCGCACATAGGTTTTGGCAGCAAGCAAATGAAGTTTCTAAGGGATTTATGACTTGAGGATGTCAACCACACATCAATGGCCTTGGGGGACCCTAGGTCTCACTAAGTTTTAGTGTTTTACCTCTCCCGGGTTGTCCTAGCGCTCCAATCCAAGGTCCGGATTGCTGTCCAAGCTCCTTTGAAGGCTCCAAGCAGCTGCCCAAGACATTCCCAAGGAAGAAGACCGCTGTCCAAGCCGCTCGGGACGTCGCCGCCGCTGTCCAAGACACCCCGGACACCTCCTTTGCTGCCCAAGACGCTCCAGAGTGTGAATTTGCTGTCCAACAATTCTCCAAACAGCAATTTCACTGTTTGAAGGCCTTTGGGTGCTTTGTAGTTGCTGCCCAAATGTTCCAAACAGCTGGTTCTGGTATTTGAAAGCCTCCGGATCATTGTTTTTGTCGTCAAGAGGTTGCCGGAGATGATTTGGAAGGAAGTAGAGGCCTCCTACCTCCTTTACTGTAATAGGGATCAATTACAGCAACTCTTTGCTTTGTTTTTTTAGGAAAGGAGACAACTAACAGCAGCAAAAGGAAGTTTCTGCTTCTCGGTTGAAGGAAGGAAATAGTGGCAGCGGGAGGGAACTTCTTTTCGGCCCTACTTCTTGGCTTGGGCGCATGCAAGAGGCCGCAAGACTCCCTCCTCTCAGTTCTGATCGGGATGGATGGAAGAGCCGAGTGGCTCTTCTCCTCACTCGGCTGGAAGGACCGCACGCGGGGGCCTCCGCTCCGCTCCCTTCTCCTGCTCTTGCTTGCACTTGGGTTCGAATGAACAAAACAAGGAGGAGCCGAATGCTCCCTCTCCCCTCTCCGCTCTCCCTCTCTTTCTCTCGCTCGGGCCGAACACACGAGAGAGCAAGCCGAAAATGCTCCCCCTTTCTCTTACTCGTCTTTTCAGAGGGGCACGCCTAGCAGGGCAGCCGACCAAAATGTCCAATCAACCTCCTCGTTGTGCGAAACGAAGAAAAATCCACTTGAGTAGATTTTCTGATGGGATTTGCCACAGATTTGGGTGGGAATTGAGATGAGATCTCAACCCTAAGTCTCAAATTTTAGTTTGAGAACCAAATTTAGCCCAAATTGACAAATTAGAGCTGAAATTGAGTCCGGATTGGACTCGACCCGAACCGATTTGGGTCGGTTTGGGTCTGATTGAGTCTGATCAATTTTATTTTACTAAATTAAACTCGAATCAGCACCGAATTGCGTTGAATTAGGCTCGACGACGCTCGATTGGGTTCGATTTGATTGAATTCGATTTAAATTTAATTAAATTGAATTTAATATACTTAAATTAAGTCTTAATTTGGGTCAATTTTGCTTTGACGACGATCGATTGGGTCAATTGAGCACGATCGAGCCTAGTCGTGGTCGATCGGGGTTGGGTCGATACGAAAATGTTCGTTAACAGGAAGCTTAAGAACCAAGTGCCAAGAAGATTACTACCTATCCGTCAAGGAATTCAATAGGCAAAATTCAAAATATACGGCAGCCAAATCTTTCAATAGAGATAATTTCTGATCTTTTTTTTCTATTCATTTTATCCCATTGTTGTGTATTTGGCTTTAAAGTTTTATTTATTGATTGTAAAGACTTCTTGTGAGATTTATATTTTTTGGAGGGGGATTTAAGAATTGAGTCTCTTGTTTTTTTCCCCTTTTGGTTTCACAACGGTATCATGTGTTCCGTTGATTTTGTTTTTTTATTTTTTATTTTTCCTTTTGGATTTAGTTCTATGTTGTTAGCCTTTTTTACTTCATTAGATCTTCATATGTTTGAAAAGTAGTCTTAGCATCAAAATTCTGTTTAAGTTTTTTCTTCTGCTGAGATTCATGAAAATCTATAGTCAACTTATACTGTTTGTCCTCCTGAAGCAGACAATACGGAAACTTCAAGAGGATTTGAAGATATGCACCAATGAATTGCAGGCATCTAAAGATACTATTAAGTCACTGCTGAAGGAGAAATTGTTGCTTGAACAGAAGATTCAAATATTTGAAAAGAAGAAAAAAGATGAGGTTGTTTCATTCGTTTCATTGTTTGCTAAGTTAAATGAGTTCTATTTCTCAGTAGTATTGTTTGGGATATCTGAAATATGTTTAGCCCAATTCATAAGATTTGTACTGATTGTTTTATATTTAACATACAGATTAGTATGATGATAAACAATTATGAAGATAAGCGTCAAAACTTTGCTCTAAAAATTACAGAATTTGAGCAAAAATTGGTAAGCACAGCAGAAGTATTAAGAGTGGCAGAATCTACTATTGCAACCAGAAACATCGAAATAGACGCATTACATGACAACTTAAAGGAGCTGCAAGAGTTGCGAGATATGAAAGAGGTTGGAAAATTTTACTGTCTTGTTAAATTAAGAAGATATTTCCAATTTATTTACTGGGCATGCTCTTGGGCTGCTGTAAGGGTAGGCATGCCCTAGTGCATTTATCTGGCTTGTTTTATGCACAACTGTAAGCTACTACTCTTGTGCAGTACAATCTTGGGGTCTAAAAGCATGAAGGTCATGTTTTTGGCTACAGCTATGGGCTGCCAGGATAGGCATGCCTACTCAAGTTTTGATGGGTTCTACCATCCCTACAAAGGGTATATAGAGCTCAATATATTTTTCGAAGTTCCTATGCGGTTTGCTTTGTATTGATGCGGATGTTTGTTTGTACCCTAACAGGAAATTGATAGGAAAAACGAACAAACAGCTTTAATTTTGAAGAGGCAAGGATCACAACTGGCTGAGCTTGAAGCACTTTACAAAGAAGAACTAGTTTTACGGAAACGATATTATAATATCATTGAAGGTCTTGTTTTGTCAATATTTACTCTTTCATTCTTTTTGTCCTAGAAATTTATATCATTGTTTGCATGATAATATGTTAGGACAAATTTCTTTTGTTCTCTTCAACAGATTTGAAAGGAAAGATAAGGGTTTTCTGTCGTTTACGTCCTTTGAATGAAAAGGAAATTGTTGAGAAGGAGAAGAACGTAGTATTTTCTGTAGATGAGTTTACTGTTGAACATCCATGGAAAGATGAAAAATCAAAGCAACATATATATGATCGTGTTTTTGGTCAAAATGATTCCCAAGAGGATGTTTTTGCGGATACGAAGGTAACTGGTTTTTGAATTATAAATTTAAAATGAGAATCTCTGGCTATGATGTTGAGTGTTCGTGCTGTTTTTTTCAATTTTTTCTTAAATATGCAACTATCGGTAGAGTTATTTTGAATGAATAGTATTAATACTTCTTTTAACCGGTGTGCAGTATCTAGTACAATCTGCTGTTGATGGATACAATGTCTGCATATTTGCATATGGGCAAACCGGTTCTGGTAAAACCTTCACAATCTATGGTTCAGAGAGCCATCCCGGGCTAACCCCAAGAGCTACAGCTGAACTATTCAGATTAGTAGATCGTGATAGCAGCAAATTCTTTTTTTCTCTCAAGGTGTTGATTAAATTCAATTTAGTTTTTTAATTTTGAGCAGAAACTCGAATTATTAATATACTACTTATAGCTTTTTATTTAGGCATGCTATTTTTATTAAAGCACTCGTACTTGCAAAATTAATTTTTGTTTGAATATATTTTCTGTTTTTAGTACATATTTTTTTGGTGACATTTGAAGCTTTTTTACCTTAATAAATTTGTTCTTTTCGAAAAAAGACAATGCAGTGTCCCATATAAATTAACATAAAAGAAAAAAAAAATATAAATTAACATAACAAAAATAAGATTTCCCTCTCAACTTGATGCGCTATTAAGGAATAGTTGACTACAGAATATTCCACCACTGAGTTCACTATATTTAACCACCTAAAGTAAGTTAAAGTATCATTTATAAAATATAACACTCCATTTTACAGAATATGCAACCCTATTTCTTTAAATAAACCTTTCATAATTTCCTCCCTAATCTAAATTTAAATCAACCATCTTTCCCTAAATAAACTTTACAATTATTTCACCTCTGATTTTTCCATCTTACATAGTAAATATTTACTCCCCTTGACCCCATAAGGTGGGCCTCCCTGACGTAACAGTACTTCCCCTTCAAAAAATCACCTGGTCCTCAAGGTGGAACGATGAGAACGGTGTCCTATTCATCTCATATGGCTCCCATGAGGCGTCATACTTCGACAAATCCTTCCACCTGATAAGTACCTCCTGAACAATAAACTCAAGATGCTGAGAACAAATTAGCAGCTTTTTGCTAAAGGGAACAACATACGATTCACTTGTGTATAATGAAAGTTCGTTAGGGAGGTTAAGTCCTTATGAACTAGGCCAAGCTAATCAAGAAGGGGGGGGGGATGAATTGTTATTTTAAAAAAAAACTTTTAATCAAAAAACGAAATCTTAACCAAACCAAAAACCAAGATTAACCACAGTAATCAAAGTGTGGAAAATAAATGCGAAAGCAGTAATAAAGAACATTGAAATTTAGTGGTTTGGTCAACACGACCTAACTCCTCGGAGGCGCCCTCCGAGTATTGCACTAAACTCAGTGTCTCTCATTTTTCCCCCACAGCAAGATGGAGAAGCCTTTACAAACCTCATTTCCACCAACCCAGGTGAGGCAGAGAACCCAACTCCTTTTGCTTCCTCCAGAGAACGCAACTCCTTTTGCTGCCTCTTGAAGCAGGCAGAGAACCTTGATCAGATGCTGAAGTTTATCTCTCTAGAAACCCAAAGGAACTAAGGACGACGACTGAAGAAGATGACGACAGATCCTTGCTTGGCTTTGTGAACTCCCTCACAAATTCCCCCTCACAAGATCCTCTCTATCTCTCCCTTGCTCTCCCTCTCCTCTTGGCTCTCTCAGGTTATAACAGTAGCAAAAGATAAGCTCTTGGTTAGAACAAGAGCTCTTAAATATAAGAGTTTCGGAATAGCTCTTATTTTATACAAACCGACTTTATCGTCCAGGATGATATACATATCATCCTGGACGATTAGCGTAAATTTTGCTCAATTAGCCCGGACGGCTTGGGATGATAAGATAATTTTTGTTCATATCGTTCAGATCGATATAATATCGTCCTGTACGATCAGTACAAATCCTTGAATATCGTCCAAACAATCGCTCTGAAAGAATATATGGACGATGAAAAAAATAGCTTGATCGTACAGGCCGATCTCACGATCGTCCCGGAAGATTAGTTCAAATTTGTGAAACTCATCCAGAGCATCGCCCTGAAAAGAAGATGGCCGATGTCAATCGTTCAAGAGATCGTCCAGGACGATGCGATTGTGCAATCAAACCTTAATTATTTTCTTTAATTACCAGATTAATTTAGGCATAATTGTGCTAAATCGTCCAAGTCGATGTCTTGGACGATGTCCAAAAATTAAGAAAACCTAAATAGATCTGGCGGCTGATTCTTTCTGATTTGAGCCTATCGTCCCGACCGATATGATTATCGTCCAGGACGATGTGCTTAATGACGGCTGTCTTAACCAGGATGCCTAATTAGGATTTCTGTTTCTGAACGGATCATCCAGGACGATTTATGGATCGTCCCAGACGTTGTTACCAAAAACAGTAAGCTCTATGAAACAGTCAGAAATTCTCCCAAAGTGCGTGTGTGCGCGCAAAGTTACTTAGCAACAGGAACCATATCTTTTACAATAGACTCAAGAAAGAGAAAAAATTACAAACTGACTCAGACCTAATCTACCCAATCTTTAGCTGTGACAACCGGTTCTTCTGGCCGGCTCACCCTTTATAATCCTGCGAACAGAAGGGTCGCGGAACAGAACAGTTCGCGCGAAACAGAGCGGGGCGGGCGACGGAACGTTCGTGCGGGAGAGGAAAGTGAGTTTCGTTTTTCTAATTTTAGCACATAATTGTTTTCAATGATAGGAAATAATGATTCCTTTTCATTCTTATCGTTATTAGAGTATTATTTTGGGAGAGATTTGAAGAACAAGAGAAACGGACGATAAGGATTAAGGGAAAGGTTTGTTGATTTTTTTCTTTCAGATTTCTCGTATAAATTTCCTCCCTTTACCTCATCCAAAGTGAATGATATGTTTCTTGAAAGATAAGGAAGGGATTGAAGCGAAGAAAAAGGAAATTTCGAGAAGAAGGATTTTGAGAGTTTGAGAAGTCTCCATTCAAAAGTGTAAGTGAATTCCTTCCAATTTCAGTTTTAATGATATTTAGAATTTAAATCAAAATATTATATTGATAGAAGTTATTGTTGAAATTAGGGTTTTTGAAAGGGAAAGATCAAGTCATAAGTGTTGATCCCGCGAGGATTTAGCAAGAAGAGAAATTAATTCAAGAATAGATCAAGCATCGAAGGCCTGAAAAATTCAAAGTGGATAATTATGATCATGAAATTCAAAATTTAGCATTTTCTTTCAGTACGATAAAAATAGTATGCTTTACAATATTACTTTCAAAGTTGTATCTTAAAGATTACTACATATGAAGAGTTGAAGGATTAAATACCTAATGATTGTAAGTATTATTCTCATAGGAAATAAATGAATTGAATATTGAAAAAGAAACGACATATGAAATAGAATGAAAAGGTTATGGTAAATGTAAAAGAAAGGAAAAAGGATAGATATATATGAATAATTCAGGAGTTCACCCCCTTATGGTGCTGGCTGGGGACGCCGTACTCGTGCACGAAAAAAAAAAAAAGGAAAAGGTTATGGAAATGGAAAAGGCTATGGAAATGAAAAAGATTGTACATTAGGGTACTTTAAGACGGTGCTCCTGTGTAAAGCAAAAGAAAAAAAAAGAAATATGAATGAATTATTAAAACTATAAAATATTTTAAATTGTTTTGAAAGAAATCATCTAGAGATGTAAATTATTGAAAAGAATGAATTAATGTAAAGAAATAACACGATGTCTATTAAAGAATAATAATAATAATTATTAAATAGTTACCCACTGAGTTTACTTAGTAAACTCAAACCACGAGTTTAAATGTTTCAGGTAATTCCTAAGAAAAGAAATGGTAGAAAGAGAAAAACATGTTTACAGAAGACGGGGAGCAAATGATAACAAGTAAAATATATTTTGTGTTTTTTTTAGTGGCTCTTTATCATGAATGATGTAGTATTATATTTAATGAATTTTATCGTCCGACTTTTCGTACCCGCCTCGTTAGATCGAGCATCCGGGCCGGGTCGTGACATTAGCTGGCTTGAGTTGCACTTGATCTTGTAGACCTGAAATGTTAGTAGGCAAGGCAGTCGTAAAAAAACATGAATGTTTGCTATCATCAAAATTCTAATCTATAAAATCATATTTGCAGCACATAATAGGCTTAGATGGGACATCATCTCGGTGGAAGCTGTAAAAGAGCTCTATAGTATCTCTGGCCTACTAGTTTCTCCTTTTTTTTCCTCAGCTTCTTTAGTCACAACTTCTATTAACTCAGTGATAGCAATCCTTGCAGAATAGTCTGGGCTGAAACATTCTAGACTAAGCAAGTAAGCTGTACAGAAGAACCTATGATCCTCTTCATATAGACCATCAAGATCATCATCACGAAAGCTATACTGTGGACCTTTTTAAGTTGGAAAAGGTAGTCCAGAAGAATGCATCGTACCTACATATTTTACTCTATCACCTTCTTTGAATGTGTAATTCTTTGAAGAAGCTATTGAGGACTCTTGCTTTGGCAAGGAATGACAACTTAAACTAGATGCTCCCACAATATCAACTTCCGCACTGGAAGCTGGTCTTCTAGTATGAAAAGTGTCAGCTAATGTAAATTTCTATTTAGTAAATTCGCCTGACTTGTCTTTGTCAAGAAGTTCCTGATCCGTTTTGCATGCAGCGGTAATGCAAAGATTCTTCCAATCTCTTGCAAAATAAGTTTATGTTGCATTAGCTATCCCATCAAATCTAAAGTTAGGGTCAAGATTTTTTTTGGGGCATAAATATTTTTAAGCTTTTCATTTGGTTTTCAGCATACGGAAGGTCTTTATATATTCTTCCTTGAAGACTGCATATCACATCATCGTCAAAATCAAATGATCTATTTGTTGCACCTAGGATAAGAATCGTTTGCTAACCTTGGTCCTAAACTATTCCAAGCTGCCATAAATTTATTTCACATTCTTCTTGTTGCTTCATGTTCAAACGCACCACCATGTGCACCAAGTAAGCTGTCAATCTCATTTACGAAGATAGCTAGTCGAGATGCAAAAGAAACGAGCTCCGTGGTGAGCTTCTCAGCTTTGCCATCCACTTCGATGTTAGAACATATTCAGTTATATTGATAAAATTTTCTCTAGTTTCAGTTGCAAGGTCTTTTGCAAGAAGAGTTTTACTTGTTCCTGGTGGGCCAAAGAGCAAAATCCCTTGTGAAAAAAGCTCAAGCCTTCTCATAGAAGCGTGACAAGTTAATTTAAAGTTCTCTTCACATCTTCTAGAGCACAAATATCATCAAACTTGACCCCTATTTTATCTGAGTGCACAACTGCTGAAACAAAATTTCTTTCATACTTATCTTTCGCAAGATTCTTTATGCTCTCTGAAGCCTTTGTTGAAATTGATTCTTGCTCTCGTAATGTTGAAATAGTGATCTCCAGGCTAAAAACCTTCTCAAGATAAATGATTGAGAACTTCTCTTTCATACCTGACTTGATTTGCTCCATCTCAATTTCCAACACCACCTTTGCTGCTTTAGGTTTAAAAATAGTGCTTTGATACAAATTTGATACATCATGTAATTAAAAACGATGAAATTAATAAGTATAAACTGCAAGAATATGAATATATGGGCTGATTGTTTATTATCTATTCAATAAGATATAGAAATATACCAATGATCTACTAGTTGAGAGTTAGATCAGCTCTCCCATAAACCCTAGACGTCATGAGGAACAACTCCTAAGAAAACTATAATAAACATAAATCACATAATGAAAATAAAACAACCCACCCTTAAATTAACTATCATGTTTCTCTTCCAAATCTGAATTTAAATCAACCATCTTTTCCTTGAAAAAACCTTCCTAATTCCCTCTCAAATCTAAATTCAACTAAACCCTCTTTCCCTAAATACAATCTTCCTAATACCCTCCCAAATCTGAATTCAAATCAGCCTTCTTTCCTTAAATTCACCTTTCTTAATTTCCTCCCCAATTTAAATTCAAACCAGCAATCTTTCCCTAAATAAAATTTCCTTAAATAAATTTTGCTTATTCTTATGGCTTCTTGTATGCCTATTTACACAAGCTTGGCACGAATGAAATAATTCATGCTTGTATTTTAGTTTGGAGCCTCTTGGCTCATATAATAATATTAGCAAATTGATTCATAGCATAATATGTACTAATGTTTAATTTTTCTATAGCAACCGAAATCTGTAGAAATGTTTTATTCTGCACGAGGTACCTGGTATATTCCCTTTTCATTTTGAAGCTGATTATATTACTATACAATTTTATATTGGTTGTTACACCTCAGCTCAATCGACTGACATAGTTATGGTTAGATGCTATTTGTTGACACCATTTTCTAATGAAATGCTTATATACAAAATGAGTTCAACCTGAATACTTTTGAAAATTGTAGGGCTGACTACTGAACTATTGATTATGGTATGATTAGGATTGATATTTACTTTTTGGTCTTGTGACATTTACTAAAGTTAGCTTTGGTTTACATGTTTTGGTTGTTTATTTTGGAGGGGCTTTTTTTAGTTGGGCATGATTTGCTATGTTGGAAATGGATTATATTTTGGAATTGAATAAACCATCAAACTTAAAAATGGAAATTTAATATAACCAAATTGACATTGAACTAAACTAAATAATTTAGATCATTTATACATTTTTAAATTTCTAAGATACCATTTTTTTATCAAATGAGTCAAGATCAACGAAGAATAAACACGAATATACCACGACACAAACACAGTGATATGACATAACTACAAAAGGTAAAACATGATATACCATTGACACATTATATTTTATAAAGCATTGATATGAAATATATAATTTTTACTATTCAATATTAAAGAGATCATAGGATATATATATATATATATATATATATATATATATATATATATATATATATATATATATATATATAATATATATATATATATATATATATATATATATATATATATGCTTCACAAATGAAACTATGGAATAATAAAAGATAAACAAATACCAGTAATAATAAAAAATGCTTTATCACTTGAGGATTCATTATTCCCTTCCGGTTATCACTTGTTTTTCCAATATCGAGGATTCGGTATTGTTTTCAAAATGTCAAAAAACCTCTAAAAACTAAATATCAATGCCCTCATTAAATTAATTAGAGTTAACATGATACAAGATATGGTCATCAGTAGCATTATCACTTGTGCCTTTTTCAATGACCCCTTTTTAAGTATCACCATCACTTCTTGAATCCGTGTGGATGATATTTGGCATGGTCAAATGCTTATATTGGTTGCCTGGTTAATTGATTTCTCATCCTAGAATATGTTATCTTAATATTTCCTTGACAAAAATAGCAATGAAATTTTACATCACCCCCGTTTCAATTGCTGTTACTTTGTCTAACTTGGCAATATGTACAAATAATGGTTTTGTCTAATCCTTTATGGGATTATTACCAACCATATTAGTTTCAATCTAACGAGTCATTAATTGTCCTATTAAACAATAAAATAATATAAGAATTTACAAGTTGAACCTTGAATTTCGTAAGAACACAAATAATGAGAATAAACATCTATAGCCTATAGTTAAACCCAATATGTCAATCAATATATTTAGGCTTCGTTTGCGGTAGCTTTCTTGCTGTTTTTTAAATTAGTTTTCTAGTATAAAAATTTATAGTTCAAGAAGTTTTTGTACTTAAAAGTTGTTTTAAAAAGCAATAAGAAAGCTTCACTTATAATTTCTTCCCGTAAATCTTCATATTTTAAAATCTTTGTACAATCAGTTCTATATCAACTTCATTAAATATGTCCTTCCCAACACATTCACTAAGAGAATCATTTATCCAAAATTCTCCCGCTTGATTATGCAAGTGAATCTTTATATGCTTCGGAGCAGAGAATGCTCGTTCAACTATTTCTATAGTAATTGCTAATGTCAAAGAAATCTTCACAAGTTGTCATGTACTAGTCCGGAGCTTCGAATTAACGAGGTGCGAACAGACGTTCGGACGATAAATTAAATTTTCATTTTTTAAATTTGTCTCCAATACACCTAAAGAGCTACTAAAACTTCAAAAAATATAAAGCTTATACAAAATTCATTCAAATACCTTTCTTCCGGTGCGCCATGTCTACGGTATTTATTTTCACATCTTTTATTCATTTTGATTATAATAAATTATACATGAAAATATTAGAACAACTAAAAGTATGCCATAGCTCAGTAAGTAAAAATTGATTATAAATTACAGTAAATTGAAATAATATGCATGATTTCTTTTTCATTTCATTTCATATCATAAAATAATTTCATTTAATCATATCATTTCATCAAGACTTTCAATGTTATGTATAAATCATATATATCATATATGTATATATGTATTCATATCTTTCTTATTTCTCATAAGTAATACAATCGTCAAAGGAGTCACCATCTAATTTAGTACCATTGAAGGTACTCTTTTTCCATTTTCATTTCATTTTTCTTTTTTATTAACGTGCATGGATACATTGCATCCCCAACCAATACCATAAGTGGGTGTGCTCCATCAGTCAACATGCACATGTAATCATTCTACATAAATCATATCATTTACATATCATTCATTTACCTTCTATGAAAATGTAAATCATGACATTTATTTTCATTTGGCTAAACATGATCAATCATTGAGTATGAGAAAGAAGGATCATAATCTAATTTGCAATAAATACTTAATAAGTAGATATCACTATCTTTCAATTCATTTATTTAATAAAGAACATAATCGTTATTGTAATTAAAAGACATGACCACTCAACTTGAATTTTAGAAAATGCGCTGCTTCACTTTTACTCCTTATTTAAATGACGGTAGATTTAAGCCTATAAAAGATAACTTCATTAATTAATTATTTGTTCTTAATTTCTCTAATTTAATATTTTAAAACTTCTCATTTTAATTTAATTAAATATACTCTCTTTTAAACTTAATATTTTAATCAAATGAAATCTCTCCTATGCTGTCTCTCTCTCTCTGATTGCTTAGTTAATTTATCAATTAGATTTAAATTTTTAAGATGTCCATTCTCTCTATATTTATAGGAAACAATATTTTATTTAGTATCATATTTTAATATTTACTGTTATTAAATTTCTATTCTTTATCCTTAATTCTTATTTGTATAATTAATTATCTTAATTAACATTTTCAATTAAAATTCATATCTTTTATTTGAATATCAGAATCTCTCTCATTTAAGTACTGATTTATCTCATTTTATTATTTTCTAATTTAAAATTTCTTCTCTCTTTAATTAATTACTTTAAGTATATTCTATGCCATAAATTCATTACACTTCTAAATTCAATTTATCATTTAATATATATTCATGACTTAATTTAAAATCGCATATAATCTTTTATTATTATCATTAATTAATTTCTAATATTAATCTTTCTTAAAATTTTTCTTGTCATTATATTTTTTATCAAAATAATACTAATAAAAGAATAAAAGAAAACTTGCTTTCTCTGAGTTGACGAAACCTTCGCCCACGCTCGCCTAATCCTTCTCTCTAGCTTTCACTCTCAATCTCTCGGTTGGCTCAATCGCAGGTGCCTCCTTTTTTCCCACTCTCTTCCTTTCTGATTCTCTCTATTTCCTTCCCTCTTCTTCTTCTTCCTCTTAGTTGCTGCCTTCTCAAATTCTTTTGCTCATTTGTTGAACTGGATGAAGCGAAACAAAGATATCTCCCATGAGGTGTTATTATTTTTCACCCCTGAACGTGATTAGTCACTTAGAATTGCGAAAAATCTATCAAATAGACATATACATGCTCGTGGTGATTGTTAGGGTTGTGTTCCCCGTTGTTTCATTCGCACGGTTTGCTTGTTTCGCTTCTCTTGATTTAATGCTACAATCGGTTCAGTTGAACCCGTCGGATCGGTTAATACAATCTCCCTTTCTTATAAAAATTTCGTCCTTGAAACTTACTTATAACTTCTAGTTATATAAACAAATATTATCTTCAATTTTATTCAGCGTAAACTTCAACGTTTGATGCATAATTGAATAAAATTAAACATTTGATATAACATAATAAGATAACCTGATAAATCCAAAATATCCGATATAGCATAACAAGTTTTTATATTAATGATAGCTCATGCATCTTTATTAACATTTGTAGATTCATTAGACTCTTGTTGAGTTAAAGCATAAACTTGCGGTCGAACATTCTGCCTGGATTGATTTTGTGCCAAAGCTAAAACTAATGGTTCCATAATCTTTTGTTTACTAAAGCTCTTTTGCGAATGTGCTTCACTTGATATAATTTCTCTTGAAGTCCTCTGAACCAATATAAGGCAATATTTTGTTGTGTCCAGGATGAGGACATCAATAGGAAGTGTTGGAACCCATTAGACATTCACCCTTATGCAATCTGCCACACTTAGCACAAGCTTCTATGATTTTTTTGCCAATTGCACTACTAACTCCACGAGGACTAAGCTTGGGATTCTTTTTATTTTATCCTTCAATCTGATTGCTTCAGATATCTTTTTCAACACTCTTCCTTTTATGCTGGTCCCTTTTCTGAGTGATATGGAAGTCAATCTTCATCCTTCTAGCTTTTTCCACCAATATTGAATAATCCTTGATTCCTAAAGGTATTAAAGGTTATCTAATTGCATCTTTTAGATTAGATAGGAATCGATAACATTTCTCCTTTGCTGTTGCAACAAGTTGCGGTGCATATTTGGATATAGTTGTAAATTCTGCTTCGTATCTCTTCACTGATTTTTCTCCTTGTACTAGTCTTATGAATTTATCATGCATCTGTCTCCTTGCTGACATATGTACGAACCATTCTCTGAAAAGTTCCACAAAATCTTTTTAGTTGACCATTAATTTTGGAATATTGATAGGCCGTTCATCCTGAACTGGCGCAGGAGCCGGCTCATTACTACAGGAGGCAGAACAAGGTTCCGCCCCCTTTGATTGCCGCCCACGTGTGGGGCCCGCGTGGAACATTTTAGGAAGGACGATTGCGCGGCTAGGGAGAGGGAATTTTTGAATGGCAAAGATTTGAATTAGGTTTGAATTAGGAAACTATTTGTATTAAGAAGGGGGATTTGTCTAGGGTTAGTTTTTCATGCTTTGTTTGCTTTTCTCTTGAAGTTTCTTTGGCGTCTTGGGCTCTGGGCATCTTGTCTAGAGATTGGGAGAGAACGATCCTCCTCTCGAATTGAGCATCAATTGTATCTTGCTTAGCATTTGTTTTGGTTTTGTTCTCTTCTTGCAATCTATTGTTTTGGGGCTGTTTTTTCCCATATAGGGTTGCTTGCGAACTCATGTATTTCCCTTAGGGTTACTTGCGAACTTAAGTATTTCCTATCAAATTGGTATCAGAGCAAGTCTCGGGATCGGTGGAAGGCTGTTTTCGACAGATTCCAGCATCAATATTTGGCTCCAAATCAGAAGAAGTTGTTGTTTTTTTATTCGAAAATCCTTTTTTTGTGAATCTAGAAACGCTGATTGTGATGGCGGCCAAAAAGCGGCTTCAGTGACAAAAGGGATGGAAGGAAAAAGTAAGAATTCTGAAATCCGTAGGGAGGAAGATGAGGTGGAGATCGTGGAAGGAGAAGGAAGAGGACCTCATCTGGAGCCTATCCAGAGAGAAGAAAGTGGAGGATATGGGGAACGCCAGGAGGGATACTATGGCCGCCGAGGTGCTGATTTTGAAGAAAGAAGGGGGGATTCCAAAGGGAGTTTGGGCTTTGGAAGAGCAAGGGAAGATCGGGAAACATGAGGTGGACCTAGTACTTGGGAAAGGGGAAATTATGGAAGAATAAGGGAAATGGTGGTGACCAGAAGGTGAGGAAGTTGAAGATACCCATATTTGAAGGAGAAGATGCGTATGGGTGGATTTACAAGGTAGAGCGGTACTTTGCCGTCAATGGGTTGACGGAGGAGGAGAAGCTGACAGCAGCGAGATTATGCTTAGAAGGGAAAGTCCTGTCATGGTTTCACTGGAGAGACCAGAGGAGGCCGATCAGGAAGTAGAGGGAATTTAAATACTGCATAATCATAGTTGTCAATGGCGCAAAATAGCGCGCGCAATGGCGCACGGCGCGGCGCGGCGCACCTACGGCGCCATGTTCATGGCGAGACGCATGTGTTTAAAATAGCGCGCGGTATTTGCGCCACATGTGAGCCATGGCGCATTGCGCACGGCGCAAAATAGCGCGCCAAATTGTTTTTAAATTTCGATATACTTATGAATATTTTTTATATCGCTCGGTACCGCTAGTTACATGTTTTGTACCGCTCGTTACAGCTCGGTACAACTAGGTACACGCTCGGCATCGCTAAGTACATGCATGATACCGCTCGGTACCGCTATGTAAATGCTCGGTACCGCTCGGTACATGCTCGGTACCGCTAGTTACATGCTTTGTACCGCTCGGTACAGCTCGGTACAACTAGGTACACGCTCGGTATCGCTAAGTACATGCATGATACGCTCGGTACGCTAGTTACATGCTTTGTACCACTCGTATAGCTCGGTACAAATAGGTACACGCTCGGTATTGCTAAGTACATGCATGATACCGCTCGGTACAGCTCGGTACTACTAGGTACATGCTCGGTACCACTCCCTAATTTCCATACAAACGAACTTCAAAATTTCTCTTACAAATAAATTTTGTTCCGGGGGCGCTGCCCCCGGAAACCCCGCAAGGGCGCTGCCCCTTGACCCCGCGAACCCCGCCAGGGGGCAGCGCCCCCTTGGACCCCCGGCAACCCCCATATTATGTTTCTTAGAAAATATTATGTTTTTTTTATCTAAAATTGTTTGCTTTTAGGTGATCATAAAATGTCAGATTCAGTTCTTATAGGATTATGAAGTAGCGGCACCGAGGATTATGATAGCTTATCTTTCATTTTTATTTTTTAATAATATTTCATATTCATGTTTATTATTTTATAATTTTTATATAGCTTGTGCCATGTTCAAAATAGCGCGCGCCGCGCCATGCGCTATGCGCCATGGCTCCAAATGGACCTTTGCGCCATGGTGCGCCATTCGCCATTAACAGGTATGTGCATAATAGAATGTTTCTAAACCGATCAGTGAAGGACTTGTATGAGTAGTTCTTTGCTCTGACATAGAAGGGATCAGTAGCAGATTACCGGGAGCATTTTGAGCACCTTGCTAGCAGTGTGAAACGACTCTCAGAGACAGTATTGGAGGGAAATTTCATGAAAGGGCTGAAGACGAAGATCTGAGCAGCAATGAAGGTTTTGATGCCCCGTGACTTTGGAGAGGCCATGAAGTTGGCCCAACTGATGGAAAATCAGAGGAATTTGGAGAAGGGAGCTAGGAGTACCAGCACTGGGGGCCCATACAGGATGGCGACCACTCATCTCGCACATAAAGATCCCACAATAGGAGGGAGTCGAGAGGCCACCAAGGAGAAGACAAGAGGAGGAAATGGGGGAAACTTCAAGCGGCTGATAGAGAAAGAGATGCAGGAGAAGAGGGCTAAGGGTTTGTGCTTCCGATACGATGAAAAGTACACACTAGGGCATCGGTGCAAGGACCAAACTCTTCTGGTTCTCACCTTCTACGATGTCGAGGAAACTAAGGAGGGAGGTGAGGCAGAGACAGGAGGAGTTGGAGGAGAAGCTACACTTGGATCTGGCTGAGATTTTTCTGAACTCAGTGGTAGGATTCACTATGAATCAGACCATGAAGGTGAAGGGAGAGATAGAGGATAGGGAGGTTGTGGTGCTGATTGATAGTGGGGCTACTCACAATTTCATTTCCACCCTAGTCGTCGACCAATTGGGAGTGAGATTGATGGACACCGGCTGTTAGTGAGTGATGATGGATATGAGGAAGGTGGAGAAAGGCCAGGGGATTTGCAGAGGAGTGCGACTGACGATCCACGCGATATAGGTGATGGAAGACTTTCTTCCACTAAAGCTTGGGAGCACGGACGTCATCCTGGGGATGAAATGACTGCAAACTTTTGGAGACACCAAAGTGAATTGGAGAGCACTCACGATGGAGTTGATGGTGGATGGAAGGAAGGTAGTGATTAAGGGGGATGCGGGGCTTTCCAAGTCCTTGATTTCCCTTACATTAACGCTAAGGGACATCTAGTTGGCAGGAGGAGGGTATTTGGTGGAGATGCACAGTTTGGAGGGAGCGAGATTGGAGGAGGGATGAGACATACCCCTCTCCATTCAGACGTTGATTCAGCAGTTCCAAGAGGTGTTTCAGCCACCTCAGGGATTGCCATCGCAGAGGGAGCAGGAGTATGCCATCGTGTTGAATGAGGGAGTGTCGCCCATCAGTATCCGGCCTTATCGCTACCCTCAGTTCCAGATGGATGAAATAGAAAGGTTGATTA